>CM031948.1:36887527-37205027 GCA_018749465.1 Paracanthobrama guichenoti | reverse complement strand
TCCCAACTATCAGCATCACATAAGTCCAGAGGCCCTGAATCTGACGCCCGAGGACGCGGTGGAAGCACTCATCGGTAACGCGCACCACCACCATCACCACCACCAGCCCTACGAGGGATTCCGCGGCCAGCAGTACGTCGGAGAAGACCTCTCGGCGGCCACAAACGGTCACCACCACCCGGTGCACCACCACCACCATCATCACCACGGCCACCACGCGCACGCGCGCCTCGAGGACCGCTTCTCGGACGAGCAGCTAGTGAGCATGACAGTGCGCGAGCTTAACCGGCAACTGAGGGGCTTCAGCAAAGAAGAGGTGATCCGTCTCAAGCAGAAACGGCGAACCCTGAAGAACCGCGGCTACGCGCAGTCGTGCCGCTACAAGCGCGTGCAGCAGCGTCACATGCTCGAAAGCGAAAAGTGCACGCTCCAGAGTCAGGTGGAGCAACTCAAGCAAGACGTGGCGCGTCTAATGAAAGAGCGGGACCTGTACAAGGAGAAGTACGAGAAGCTCGCGAGCCGAACCTTTAACGGCGGCGGCGGCGGCGGCAACACTCGGGACCCGTCCAACGGCACTCACGGCAAAACCACTTCCACGGAATTCTTCATGTGAGAGTGATTCTTGTTAAAGACTTTTTTTCCCACACCAACGTATTCGTTTTTTAAACCTTAATTTTTATGATTTTCAGTGTGAATCTTATTTGCAGTTCTTATCTTAAATAATGTCCATTTTAGAACACACGCTCTTGAAAATAAAGGTTTTACGGTCTGATGCCATAAGGGAACCTTTTTAAATTCCACAAATACATATTTTATTCTCAAGGACTTTAGAGAAACGTTTAGGATATGTGCTGGTGCTTTAAAGAACCCAAATCTGGAGACCCCAGAATGTAACATCCAGAACTTTTCTTTTCCAAAGAACTATTCACTTTTACAGACAAGGTTATTGATAAGAAGGTCGAGTCCTTTGCTGAAAAGAAACACTGAAGAACCTTTATTTTTAAGAGTGTAGAGCCTAACATTACATCGCCACATTTCAAGTTTTCACCCATTATTTGTGTGTTACCGCACCATCAAAGTCTTAAGGTTAGTGTAATGTTAGGATTATCTTCCACAGATACTGCACGGACCCTTCAACTTCATAAGACCTCCGATCTAAACATGGGATCAGGCATAATCTCCAAAGAACCATTAGTTTTGGATTCTGTATTTTTTTTTGTTTTCTTTAGTAATAGGCTAACTGCAAAGTCCGACATGTTTAGAGACACACAGCCGCTTCCTTAATATTTGTTTTTCTTCTTGTCTTAACGGGTTGACGAGTCTTAATGGCGATGAGAAAATACTGGAAACGAAACTTCAGCTTGTGAAGGAACTTTGGAAGGAACAATAATACTATTTAAACACTTACAAGCAAGAAAGGGAGATAGCAATACATCCTTGACTTTTCTCAGCCGTGAACTGAGGTTGAGGGGGCTTGTGAACTTTGAGGGCCCTCAAGCATTGCTCAAGTCTGCATTACCCCATAATCCTGCATGCGGGACATGTATGGTACTCCAAACGCGCCAGGTCCTTTCTCTCTTTTCCCCATACAGCACTTGGATGAAAAGCATGGCCCTTAACCACTCTCTCTTTTCTCATTTTTTTCCCTCCTTTCTTCTGCTCGACACAAACCGTGTGAAGGACCTCATGCGTACCTGCGAAATCACATGAAATCAGTCTTTACTCCCCCCATTGTTTAAAAGTACAGAATAAGAACAAAGAAACAAAAAACCGAACTGAGCCAGAGTTATTTATTCCCACTTGTACATATGTAGAGGTCGATTGGTGTGTTAATTTAACGTTCTTTTTAAAGTCCTTTTTGCTTGATTATTTAAAACGTCTTAATACGATGTTTGTATGTAGTAGCATGCAAATGACAAAGATATTCTCATTCTATTGAATATGTACAATTTCAAAGGAAGCCTACTGCACTACGATTCAAAGAATTGGGATTTATGACTTTTTTTCCTCTGTGTTAATCAAACTGATGTTAGTCGATCGTCGAAAGTGCATATAAACACAAGGACTTTAATTGCTGCTAATATTCTATGCACCAAATTCGAAAGCAATTACTGATTATGTGAATTTTGTACTTCAAAATAAATTAAGGTATGTATAAAACTGGTTAGACATTGATAAATAACTATCATCTCTTGAACAAAGTTTTTTTTTTTTTTTTGACTGGCCGGTATGATAAACGACATAAAACTATTTACTTCAAATATACGACAGCCGTTGTTAATAAGGGTTGTTTTAACTTTTTTATGACATAATAAAACTGTAACATATGCTGTATAAAACAGTTGCCTCTTGTTTTGCATTGCAGCCTTGTGATGAGAATAGGCTTCCGACCATACTCAGTTACACTACAGGTAGATGCCTCAAGATTAAATGCGGATATTATTCAACAATAACAGAGAGACTTCTGTGCAAACTTGGCTAAAAGTAATCGTGCGCATTTGATTGTAATCATTTGAGGTTGAAATATAGCCCATCTTGTTCCTGCTGAAGGAAAAAGTTGCCAAAGTGCATTATCTAATGCACGTAAACTGTCCGTTTTCAAACTCTTTCCGACCTGTGTATGCTTAGTTCCCTAACAAATCTATCGGCCAGACTCCAAAAAATAATGTCTTCAGTTATGTTTCTCTACCTGGGTTAGTATCTGCTTGATATTCTCACCTGAAAACCACTGTTAACAATGATTTTTGTTTTTGTTTTGTTTTTTGATAAATTATGAATTATGATGCAGTTCGTTATGAAGCAATCTCTCTGTCTATTGGTCTAATTTAAGGCACAGCGGCTTGAGGTTACATAACCACATGTGCTGTCCTGTGTGCTGTCTTATGTAAACAAATAAATAATAAAATGGAAAAAAGGGGAAAAAACTGTACATAGCCTATAATTTCTATATATTTATCGAAAATATAAATGTCCTTACGTGTCAGTAAGTCCAAACCAAAATGTTTCGAAATGGAATGTTGTTCAGAATCTTGTTTTCATAATGTTTAATAAAAACTTCTGTCAAATGCTTCAGCCTGTTTCCCACTTACTCAACAAGTGTCTTTTCAAAGCGAAAATATGTGATCTATACAAGTGTTATACGATAAACAAAGTTTCCGCTTCCCAATATATTAGGCTTAAATATCAGGATATAATAATGCACGAAATAACGAAAAAAAAGACACGTTGTATCGTATATAAAAGTCCGTGCCTCATAGCAAATAAGGCATGCTGAAAAGTACAATATCAAACGTTCAAGTATTATTTACCATAAAAAAGAATGAATTTCAATAATTTATTAAAATTCTGTGAACTATGATGAAGGCTTAATCAGGCTCTTAAAAAAGAGATTTATTTTATTCTCGCGATGAACACAAACGCTTACAACGTGACGTTCGTTTATGACATTTAAAACGTTTTGTTTACACGTTTATGTTTTTCAAAAGATGAAAGGTAAACAAACGAGCAAATTATAATATTATTATTATTATTATTGCTCGCAATCTTCTCACGATTGGAACTGAAAGAAGAAGTTAATTCTGGGTGGCATTAAATATTCATCTTTTAATCAATGCTAATTAAAAGTTTTTCTGGTATAGGTCGCAATCCCGTTTTACTTTACGCGAGTAATAATATTAGCGCATGAAATTATGATAAATGACATTTTCATAATGGCAAACATTACACTCTCATTTTCTGTAGCCTAATCGTTTGGACCGCGATTTACTGTTTCGGGTTCTCCAGACCTCGCCAAAGTATTCTGATCACAGACAAATCTTCCTATTCATCTTCCCTTACTCCCAATTAACCATATGTTTCTTAATGTATATTATTATATCAGAATGAACAGCTTTCTAATACTAAATACTTCGAACAAGTCTATACAAGGATGTCTACATCTTTTTTTTATTATTATTCTTTTCCCCATGCTGTTTCACGTTCTGTGCTTTGTGTAAAGATAAAAACAGCCTTTCGGTGGCTGGACTTTAGTTTTATTTAAGTGTACTGACCTCTGCACCTGTTGTTGTATCAAAGGCTAAACTGGATGTTTAGTCCCCAATTGTGTCACTTAACCTCCTTTGCTTCTGGGAATTTTTTATCACTGTTTGGGTGTCAGAATTTCAGAGGTTTAGATGAGTTCAGATTCAATACATGTCTGTATGGGCAAGATGGGGGTGTTTAAATCTTTGTTCATAATATGTTAATATTCAAGTGCAACATAGTAATTGGCATTTTGAAACCTAGAAGTGAATTAATTATGTTTCAGTGGGCATAATGTTGCATTACTCTCCATCATACCTGCCAGCATATTAAGATTAATGGAAATCTCATGTTCTGATTTTTTTACACAGTGCCTGAACCAAAATGTCAGTATAACTCTCGCTCAGAGTTGTTCTGATGCCCAATTGCTGTTCTCTGTGCAGTGTCATTTGTAATTTTTACAATAATATGTCTATTTTAATACAGTTGGAATAATCCATCAGGTGAAGGTTAATCTGGAAATAATGAAACCTGTATTCTGTACTAGCGTGTTCGTTTGATGTAGTTTAGTGAATTTAAAGTAAGCCAAGGGGGAAACATTGGGGTCGGCATCTCTCTATGATATGCATTTAGCGTTCCGATTGTGTTTTATATATATATATATATATATATATAATGTCTGTAATAAACAGACAAAATGCAGCAGATCTTTTTGACAGGTCAAAGAAAGCTATAGAGGTTCTCTGAACCATACAGGAATCATTTGTTTCGATTATAACTTCAATAGAAAAACTTTTATTTTCTTTACTTGTTCTACAATGTGTAAATATAAAACTATGGATGGTGTTTTATATGCAGAATTTGAATACAGAAGAGTGTCTTTTTTCCCTCAAGCATCCAGATCAAACAGTCTCAACAAAGCTACTTTACGGTTAGAGACACTGACTATATCTTTCTTTTTTTGACCAGTGCAATGGGAGCATTTTTGTTTTCCACTGTCTTTTCGTGCAGGCATTGACATTGATATACAGTACACTGTATAACTGACATTTTTACTTTTTACTATTAAGAGACGAAGACAGGAGGGCCTGCATGTATCTTTCTCAAAGAGAAATTCAGCCTGGTTGACACACACTGAGTTGCTAAACATGACATTCGTCATGTTTCAGTGTTATGCACACAACAGGCCACGTTTGGTTAGAGCAAGAGGTGGCCATTGAGATGCTGCCTGTCCTTGTTCAGTTAGGAAGCTCAATCTCAGCTCGCTCTCAAACCCATCCCCCACTCTTCTTCCTGACTTCCTCTCATTTCTGCTGTGTCAGAGGAGACAATGTGTGTGACAGCCATCACTTCATCCATTCCCAACCATGTACCTGACTGACACACACACTGTTTTTGTTTTAATAGAAGGTGTGTACATTTTTTTATATAATTCCTCAATACACAAGGGCATTTGAATAGTGTGAATGATGACACTGCCTATTTTTTTGGTTTCTTTAATATATGATATATATATTTTTTATTTATTTATTTATTTTGTTTCTCAGCGACAATGCATTCAAGATGAATGTAGGCTACCAAAAGGCACACACTTGATCTTGCACGATGGTAGCCATAGGCCAATGTGCATTTAATGAGAGCGGGTAGAAGAGATGGAGGCAAGTAGGAAGAGAGAGTGAGAGGAAGAGGTAGTGAGTTCTTTGGCGTCTAGGCTGCATTGCCGATGAGATTCCCCTGTAGTCAGCGTCTCTATGGCTCAGCTTACAAGAGAGGCAGACGCACGTTCTCTCTCACACACAATGCACTTCACACACTCATGAGGGCACTTTGGAAATGTGTACATTGTGTGTAGCCACTTGCATAAATCACATTTTATACGTGGGCCTACTCATTATCTGAAAGAATAGCCTATAACAAGCACATACAAAATATTGGTTCTCAAAAAGAAAGCAAAATTAGCAATTGGATTCTGGTCATTTTCGATAGGTTGCAATAAAACGCCTCCCCTCTAGAGGTCTGTACGCTAGCCACGTTTATTGGACGTGTTTGAAATCATAGACACAAAATGTCGCAACCCCTAAAATAAATCGACAGCTTGATGAATCGCCTATGAAGCTCTATTAACGCTTAGCAGGTATTAATAATTATTTAGAACGCTCTCAGGATTGAATTAGTGACCCAGGGCGCGCACGGTGCGCCATCCCCAAACGCCGACAAACTCATTACTGCGGAACGGCTCCCTCCACACAGCGAGCGGAGCCACGGCGCAGCACCGACCCGCTGAAAAAAAAAGCAATTTACAGATGGTGAGTGAGCGACCCTTCGCCGCTGCACAACCGGCTGTCACACACACACACACACACACACACACACACGCGCGCATGCACGCACACTCGCGCTGACACGCTGTGTGCTGAATAGACAAAGCGAAAAAACATGCTATCACAGGAAGAAAATCTGCAACGCAAGCGATTTTTTTTTTCCTACAGTTTTTCCGTGCACCCGAAAATAAACAAATAAATAAACAAACAGACAAACAAATGGCTCCTAATGTTGAACCGTGCCTGATTATGAAAACGCAGCGATGAAATGCCAGAAGATTTGAATTTTTCCGACTTTCCCACTCCGCCAATTACTGTGTGGAAAGAGCTCCTGCCAGTCATGTCTCACCTTGACAGCCTACAGCTAAACAGTGTGCACGTGGGACTCCCTCTGGTTTGGGTGAGGTGAATATTGGGGCCCTGCAGAAGAAGAAAAAAACACCAAGACTTTTAAAGGCAGTATTATTATTATTATTATTATTATTATTATTATTATTATTATTATTATTATTATTATTTTCTCTTGTGAGGCACAAGGACATATATTGGCTCCGAGAAAAAAAAAAAAAGAAGTTTAGCACATGGGCAGATTTCACATTATATTTCTCTATAAGTCCTAAATGACAATAAACTGGAAATTTGAGGTGTTGCCCGTAAAAAGCTTAAATTCAAGAAATGGGGGGTGTGGGCTCACATCCCAACGCAGGGTATATGCAGCATATTGAATGAAAACTGTGAGGATAAATGTATAGAGTGTACAGTCTGAATGTCATTATTTTTCATTGCATTATTACATTGCATTTTCCTGATTTGCAAAGCAGGAAATATTCTAGAAAGACATATTTTCAAAGTTGCATCAGCTGAATGATCGACACCCCGGTGCACAACAGTGCGACACTAGTTATAGCCTACATCTATCCCTTTACGGCCTCCTTTTCACCAAAAATAAATAAATATGCATCTACCCTGAAAAAAAGTCCCTCTCTTTCTCTCTCCTCTTGATTTACTGTCCCCTCAATGGTCACTGTAAATAAAAAGTGGCAAAAAAGCAAATAAACTATCATTATGTTGCCTCATTGCTCAAAAAGCCACTATAATATCAAGTGGGAAACTGAAATTATGCAGGTAATGGTGTCTAGTGTTAATTGTAACACTTTAAAATAAGGTTTAATTTGTTAACATCAGTTACATTAACTACATTAGTAAGCATGAGCTAACAATACTCATACAACATTTATTAAGCTTAGGTTATTAGTTATTGCACTGTGAACTAACATGAACAAACAATGAATCATTGTATTTTTATGAACTAACATCAACAAAAGTTAAAAGATGTAACTATGGGCACAATATGTATGTCTTTTCCAAATATAAAATGTGTATATATTATGTTTCTCTACATATTTGGAGAGAAAGTGTGGTCCGTCATCAAGTCAGGATTATGAAATTATGAAATGACTGCGATGAATGTATCCTCGCTGCCCACTCTTTGTTTTACAGGCGCTCATTGACCTGCAGTGACCTTCAGAAAGAGGTTGTGTTTTCGCTGATTCACTCTGATCCATCCGTTCGGTTCTCCACACAAGTGTGCTGTGTTTGCACCCTTGATCACATGCGTTTTTCAGTTCTCCCCACTCACTCTATCAGATGTAGTTCTTCAGAGCAGGTCAGTTCAAGCCTTTGCTTGTCGGTGACTCTTGCCGTCACACCTACAGACTAAAGAGTATGACACGATTGTTCTTTAGTCTTGCTCTTTTGCCATGCTCCTTTTATATGTCATAGTACGGTCTGTGGTTGCAGGTCTCGGTTTGTGTGGCCATAATGAAAATAAAAGTAATGCAGTGGCTGAACAGGAAGAAGTGTCCTTAGTGACACGGGGGTCAATCAGCAATCAATTGCTCCATTACTCTACTGGACCTGGCCAACAGCCATCACACACATACACACACTTTGGACTTCTCATCCACAAAATCTCTCCCTCTGTCTTTCTCTGTTATAGCCAGTGGCTCATTTCACACCGCATGCATAAGAGAAGCAACAGCACAACTGCAGATTCACGCTGAGAGCTTTTCCACTGCATAACCGATTTGCAGTGATTTACATTAAGTATTTCTTTTGGCTGTAAATTAGAAAATGTTATCGAGAGTTGGCTATTGTGAATTATTACAGACTTGATTGTTGAAAAGTGAAATCTAATTTATATAAGGAACCATATAGGTCAATTCGGTCAGATTTGCTGAAAAGATTTATGCAAAATGTGTTAAATTTAATTGATAATGCTTTTTTCAATTCCTGTTCAGTTCCTCAATTTAATCTGAATTTGAAGTGAGGTAGAAAACAGGAAGCAGAGGTGGATTTGGAATGTGATTTTAAGAAAGTATAAGAAATCCATGTAACTGCAATATGTATAGTTATTAACTACACTGTATTTTTTTTTTTGTTGTTGTTGGTTTAACTTAAAAAGTAAGTAACATGGCTGCCTTAAAATGTTGAGTTCATTGAAATTAAAAATTTTAGTTAATACAATAGAAGGAAATGGGTTTAATAAATAGAAACTCAAAAAATTATTGTATCTGAACCACATAATAAAAATAATAAAAAAATTGTGATAAATCATGAAAATATAACAATTTGGCATGCTTCACTGCATTATAACAAATAAAACACAATTACGCAATATGCTTACAAAATCTTTTAATACTATTTGAATAAAGGGTGATGTCAGTTCTCAAAAATGTTCATTGTATTAACTCACATTTTTTATTTCAATGAACTCAAAATTTTAAGGCAACCAGGTAACTTACTTTTTAAATATTTGTTTACAGTGTAGAAATAGAAAGTTATTCAAGACAAACTGGCTTACTGCTTAAACTTTTCCCAGAGTAAAAGAACAAGATGTTTGTGATGTCAATTAATATATATTAATATATATATATACACACACACACACACACACACACACACACACACACACACACACACACACACACACGCACACACACACACACATATACATATACATATACGTATGTATGTATACATGTATATATATATATATATATATATATATATATATATATATATATATGTGTATGTGTATATATATATATGTATGTATATATATATATATATATAATATATTTCTTGAGCACCAAATCATCATATTTCTGAAGGATCATGCGACACTAACGTAATGACTTTTGAAAAGTCAGGAATAAATTTATTTTTAAAATATATTAAAATAGAAAATTATAATTTAAAATGGTTAAAATATTTGGTCCCACTTTATATTATGTGGCCTTATGTACTTACATCAAAAAGTAAGTATAAAGTACACTGTAAAAAATTATTGTTGGTTTAACTTTAAAAAATAAGTTACCTGGTTGCCTCAAATTGAAAATTTGAGTTAATACAACAAAGGAGGTTGGTTTAATAAATAGAAGCTGAAAATATTATGTTATCTAAACAGCATTATTTAAGTTGATTTGACAAATGATAAAATGTTGTGATGACAAATTTTTTTTTTTTTTTACAATGTAGGCCTACTGATTATGTTCATATTGTATTGCAAAACACTTTTGCTGATATTGAGGTGGGACAGGTGTGGTGGTCTGGGTAAGTTTAAGGGTAGGGTTAGGTGTAAGGGAAGGGTCAACAATGTAATGACAGAAATGAATTACAGATGTAATTACATGCAGGTAATTTTTCAAATGTAAGTACAATGTATGTACAAAATAAGTGCATTGTATCACATGATTAAATGTTAATATAGTACTTAAGGCCTAATATAAAGTGGGCCCAAATATTTCACAATATTACTGTTTTTACTGTATTTTTGCTCAAATAAATGCGGCCTTGGTGAGCATAAGTGGCTTCTTTTAAAAGAAACATTAAACAATCTATCGATCCCAAATTCACTTTCATTTAATGGACCTATATGTAAAACAACACTTAATTTCTCAGAATGCTATCATTGTCCACCCATTCCAAATCATCTTCCTGATCAATTGATTTCAAAATCAAGTTTATGTATATCAGAACCTGATTTCATCAAGTGCAACATCTTTGTTGATCCTGGAGCAACATTCCAATCAACCAGTCGGATCTGAGAAACAGGTTTACAGTTTATGTCAAGTTTAGGCTTACAACCAAGGTTAGGTCCTTCTACATCAGTGTTGTTCACATATAATGTCCCTCTGATATTAGCGATAACTTATGGCTAAGGTTAGGTTTTTGTTAGGGATATGGTTAGGACTTTTTTTTTTTTTTTTTTTGGACCAGTATGTTGTTCCAGGATCAACAATAGTCAAACTAATTACTCTTCACTTTAATATTTTTAGAAGTGTGTGATGAACAATTCAAATCTGAATTTAGTTTCACAGTGTAAAAACACTATGAACCGAAGAGGCTTGAAATGAGTTTAGCTAGAAACAGATGAAGGGGGAGAAGTATATGGGAAGTAGGGAGCGATAGAATGAAGCCAGCGACCAGCCGAGTCCACTGACACTATCATTACTCGTGTGTGTCAGTAAGTGGGCCAAAAGCGCTTTCCCTGAATGAACACACACAGAGTCAAGGACCAGGATCACTGCTCATCTGCTGGAAGAGTCTCCCCCTCTCTCTGCCTTTAAACCACAGATGCGCAGGACAATCATACGCTCCATCTGCACTCGACTAATGCTCCTCTCCATTGGGTGGTGCACTTCAGCAGAGAGACGGAATCCAACTCCCTGCCAATGCAATTGTCTTTTAATTCATTTCCAAATGCAGACAAATAAACTTGCTTCATTTTCAAAAAGAAAGAAAGAAAAAAAAAAAAAAAGTCAGGAAGAGTCAGGAAGGGTTGTGTAGGAATGTATGCAAGGGATCTGCAGTTCATAGAAAGGACATGACAAGGAGCTCATTAATTCTTAACGTGTCCAAGCTGCCAGGAAGTGACCAGTACATGGTAACAGAGCTTTTATTTGACATCCATTTAGCATTACAAAGTAATGATGTTCTGAAACGAGTTTGAACAAACAATAATGAGAGCGCTCTGTTTTGACAGATTCTTTTCCCGCAGATTTTGTGTGACTGGACGGAAACACACTGCTTGGAGATTCAACCCGACAACATGATAAAGAGTGCAAGTGTCTTCACTTCCTTTTATCTGCTGTTGTGCTTTCCAGAGCTGTCTCAATCTCAAACTGCATTCACACTGATTTAGTCCACACTGAAGTGAAGTCTGAGCAGCTAAACATCTCTCTATACTTTATTTCTTGAACACATATCGACTTTTTCCTCTTCTTTTTCTTGGCACAGTATTAACTTGGTACAAAGGTAAAGTAGCAGTACCTATTAAGGAGATTAAAATATATACTATATTTATGTATTTCTTTATACATTCAGTACTATACTGTATATACAGAATGTATTGAACCTTTTAAAATTTATGATGTAAAATTTAAAAATATTTGTTGATTATTTTAAATTCCTCAGTATTATTTATTCGGTAACACTTTACAATAAGGTTTCATTAGTTAACATTAGTTGATGTATTAACTAACATGAACTAACCATGAGCAGTTCATTTGTTACTGTATTTGTTCATCTTTGTTAATGTTAGTTAATAAAAATCCAGCTGTTCATAGTTTGTTCATGTTAGTTCACAGTGCATTAACTAATGTTAACAAGATTTTAATAAAGTATTAGTAAATGTTGAAATGAACATTAACAAAGATAAATAAATGCTTTATAAGTGCAGTTCATTATTAGTTCATGTTAACTAATGAACCTTATTGTAAAGTGCTACCATTTATTTCATCCTTTGAAGCTTATTTTGTTTTTCCCATGTTCAATTTTATGAAAAACTTCGATAAGTTTGAATACTGCATGCTGTCTTTAAAGCAAAAGAGGGACATGTACTAAGAAATTATTTCACAATTAAATGAAATTAAAATTAAACTCACAATAAAATTAATTTTAAAGAAATAAATGAATGTGCCCTCATATTCTTTAATCAAAAATGATCTTGCAGTGACATCTTTTCTCTTCTCTGATGATGTCTTTTTCAGCGCGAGGACGGGACAACCTGTCACTCACATGACATCACAGCTAAATGTTTTTTTTTGTTTGAGATGCCATTATTACTCATATATGTCATATCAGGAAGAAAAGACACCGCAATGTCCGTTTCATGCCAACTTTTAAATAACTGATGCTTTTTTTAAATATATATATATATATATATATATATATATATATATATATATATATATATATATATATATATATATATATATATATATAATATTCTTTTACCTCAAATTTAAAAGCATTTTCACTGGTGGTCTCATTTTGTGTGTGTGTGTGTGTGTGCATGTGTGCGTGCATGCGTCTAATATATACTGTATGTGTATAGGTTGTGTGTGTGTGTGGTCCTGGTACCTTATGTTAGAGGTACAAAATGTCCACACAAAGATGGCAATATCTGAAATCCTTATCCTTGTGGGGACAATTTTGGTAAACACAGCTTATAAATCATACAAGTGATGTTTTTTGAAAATGTAAAAATGCAAAACAAATTCTGTGATGGGAAGGTTTAGGAATAGTGTTAGGGGTGTGTGAGTGATGGGTTAGTGTGTGTGTGTGTGTTTTTATATCCCAGTGGGGACTTCAGCCTGAATGCACACTAACTCGTAACAGTGGGGACCTGTAAGGAAACAAGTTTATAAATCAAACAGAATGAGTTTTTTTGAAAATGTAAAAATGCAGAAAATTTTCTGTGATTGGTAGGTTTAGGGGTAGGGTTAGTCTAAGGGGACAGAATATACAGTTTATAAAGTATAAAAACTATTATGGCTATGGAATATCCCCATAAAACCTCTGTGTGTGTGTGTGTGTGTGTGTGTGTGTGTGTGTGTGTGTGTGTGTGTGTGTGTGTGTGTGTGTGTGTGTGTGTGTGTGTGTGTGTGTGTGTGTGTGTGTGTGTGTGTGTGTGTGTGTGTGTGTGTGTGTGTGTGTGTGTGTGTGTGTGTCTAATAGATACCCCACTTAAGTGCCTCCTCTTAATTTGGTAATCTTAGATTTAGTGCACTTGATATCTGCTGACAGACAATGCTCCAATATCCAGGCTCTTGGATTGATACCCTGTCTTAACATTGGCAGTCTTTGTTGTATACTGCAGCCCTGAGGGTCCTTTCTAACCCTGACAAAGTGCCACACGTTATGCACTGCATTATCCGCTTGTGTTTATGTCTCTTTAAGACCCTCAATTGTTTTAGTTTCAGTAATGTTGTTAATGAACCATGGAAAGTTGTTGGCATTCTTTCCTTCAATCTATTTTTAAGAACGCTCTGACAGATTTATAGGATATCGTGGCCAAACTTTCCACAATACGACAAAGTAAGTGCCTCTAACAAGCTAAAAAGATGCGTATAATGGAAGAAACTCCAAATCATTTACAATGTTTAGTATAAAAAATGTATAATTTCTCCTCTCATTTGAAAGGCCTCCAGTTCATGTCCTAGTTTACCCTTGTTCCACTTTATAGGTCCTGATAATACAGAAGAGAGCAAAAACAGAGCAGAAAGTTTTCTGCTAAAGACTGCGCACTCAGCTTGACTCGCACAGAACGGTTGTAGACGGAGGGAGAAAGAAAACAGAAATTGTGGTAAGAATAGTCGCACAAATGACAAGAAACTGGCACATAGTGACAGAAAGAGGTGTATTAGCACCAGCTGCTGGTTAGCGTGCGGGCGCATGTGTGCGAGAGAGACTGACAAATCATCTCTCTGGTCTAAATGGCGGAGAGTATGTCTTGTGGTGAGACGCATTGGCAGTATGAGGTCATGGTGGAGGAAAGGCTGACTTTCCTGCATATCCTATTCCTACACTGCATTACTGAGCGCGGCTATGATGAATTATGACACCCCAGTCATCTGCGATTTCCTGTTGTGGTGACCCTAATTTAAGCCATTAACATTTGGATCTCCCACCCAACTCCTCCATGCTTATCCATCCTTTTTGTCTTTCATAAATCCTACATTTTCCTCCTGTTTCGGTCTTTTCGTTCGCTCTATGTCCCTTTTGTTCTCTCTTACATCTGAAAGTCAAGCGTTTCAGAAGCTGTCAGGTGCGTGAACTTGTCTTTTCATTTTGCAATTGATTTCTTATCCATTGAGGCAGACAATTTACCTACCTGTCTTGTCTGAGGCCATTTTAAATGGGTGAATATATTCATGGCAACATGACCGAGCATGCAAAGCATGCAAACTATCATTGCACAGTTCCCTTGTGTATGATGCAGGATGGCTTGCTGCTCCTGTGGGAATGTTTTCAATGAAAAAAGTCTGTTCTTGCCTCTTCTGAAAGAGAAAATTACCTGTTTTCTTATCAAATTGCACGTTCTCAGAGGAATACACACACGAGCTCAGTAGTGCTGCTGTTTATGCTGCATGATTGTGTTTGAGTAAACTGTGGAGCTGTGAGTGTTGTGCGCCCTTAGCATGCCTCCGGGAGCCAACTGAAGTCAGACATAGACTCCGCTCAGACACCAACACAGTGGCACTTGCACCCAAGCTGACATAAACACACACGTGTGCAAATACAAACAGGACAGCCCCCTGTAAACCCCACCCTTACAAGATAGGTTCTTATAAATAAATCACTCTTCAGCCCAGCCTCACCTGCTTCTGTTTACATCAATGAAATATGCATGGCACCTTTATTAACATTTAAGGGCGGATGCCAAGCAATCAAGCATCTCATGTCACATACTGTATTAGCTAATCCTTGCACCATCATTTGTATAATCAAATTCTTGATGTTATATTATCTATACGATTTTGTTACCTATTATACTTGACAATGATTGAACTTTATGACACTGGGCAGAGTGGGCACAGTGCTTTATCAAGTTTGTCACAAACATTTATAGCAGAGAGAAATGTATGGGATTTTGCATGATATTGAGGTTTAGATCTACAACAGGACCAAATGACTTAAAGGTACAGTATGTAAGTTTCACCGCTATAGGTCACATATTCAAAACAAAGGCGTAGCTTGATGATGCCGCGAATGAGTGTGGAATCATGGGAGTTGTAGTCTTGACTCTTCACCTCCACAGCCAATGGAAAGAAATCCGACAGACCCAAAAATCATGTTCATGAATGAGCGAATGTATTAAAGTGTTATTAACGTTACGGTGGTATGAAGCAGGACGCGCCGAGAGCCCTTGGGAGCAAATGCTAATGCGAGAGACCTGCGCGAATCACAGGTCTCTGAGCTTTTATTATGCGTATGCTGCAGTCGGCCATTTGTGGGGTAACGCAGGGCTGTTTTACATGGTTAAAACAATCATACTAAATACATTTGAGTGTGTTAAAAGTTAAGTTTTAACGTTACTCTGTGTGTTTGCTCAGTGGCTGGTATGAGAGACTTATTGCACTTTGCAGTAATCTAGATCGATATTAGAATATCATATTAATATAAACAGGATTACTAAATGGCTGTTTCTAAATGACATTCAATTAATTTTAAAATATATAGTATGATGAAGAAAGCTCTCTCTGATTATGCTGTTAGCCACTTGACAAAATAGTGTTGTCTCTGAGGCATGGTAAAAACGTTACTCGCGGTGAATCAAGAAAACAAGTGATTCAAACAATAAGACTAACTGTGTTGTGCTGTATAACAATGATCCGTTTTCTGTTGATGAATTTATATCCAAACAGTTTCTCATCTGTCTAATTAAATACTATATTAGCGTCTTTGGTGTTTCCATGGTTTCTACAGAAATCAAGGGTAGCATAGATATGACATCACTGAAAGGCGACGCAAATTAAAATAGCTGATTTCTCTGTTGGAAACGTTTGGGATAATACACAGGTCAACTAAATATATAACATTGTTCTAGTGGATTTTGGATATTTTAATCTAAACAATCTTACATATTGTGCCTTTAACAGATGGAATTCGACTTCATGTAGGTCAAGCAAAAACAACAAAAAATGTAATTAAATAAATATATTTACAAAATGCAAATTTCTTACATTGTAACATTTTTGTATTTTAGATTTCAGGCATGTCAAATCCCTTTTCTTAATAGTTAATATTATTGCATATTATTTAATATATTATTTCTTTTTTTAATTTATTATTTATTATTTAGAAATTTCCACAATCAGTCTTGTCTAATAATACTTATCTAGAATAAAAAATACACGTAATCCAGGGGGTGAGTTTGTATCCAGATCCAACTCCTTCCACTTTACATATGAGAAGCGTCTTGCTGCAGCCTGTGGTGAACATCCAACCTGGCCCACATCCAAGTGTGAAGTCAGAAGCCAGATTGTATTGGTCATGTCAATCACAGTATGATTGCCTGATTACCCGCCTCCACCCCCTGGATCTGGATCCAACCTCGCCCCCTGGTCTGGATCTCGTGTACTGCAGCGAGGAGCTACTGGACCCCT
Organism: Paracanthobrama guichenoti; assembly: GCA_018749465.1. NCBI lineage: Eukaryota > Metazoa > Chordata > Actinopteri > Cypriniformes > Gobionidae > Paracanthobrama > Paracanthobrama guichenoti. The sequence continues at coordinate 37,188,232 of CM031948.1, read as the reverse complement.
ATGGATTAACATCTCTGTTGATCCTGGAACAACGTCCTGGAACAATCAACCAGTCAGATTTGAGGGACAAGTTTACAGTTTGCATCAAGTTTAGGCTTACAACTAGGGTTAGGTGCTATGTGTGTCCATATATATATATATATATATATATATATATATATATATATATATATATATATATATATATATATATATATATATATATATATATATATAGCCAAATAAGAGGGCAAACAAAGTCATAGATGTGTTACAGTGTTCTTGAGTACACCTCTTGTATTTCTGCCCAAAGAGACACACTTTGGAGAAACTCCCAGTCTACAGTTTGAGGGGGAATACAGATATTCATCAAACCTGTCTGGGGAAATTCCCTTGGACCCAATGCATCCACGCCTGAAGATGGGGAACCGGGCGACTCTGATGAGTCAGATAAATCTTCAGGGTCTCTGTGGAACACTGGGACTTTGGCATGTCAGAACAATAGATACCAATAGAAAATGTGAATTTCAGTGTAGTTTTAACAAATTATTCCTCAAAAATGAGACCGCATATGTTTTCATGGGATCTAAATTATGCATATTCAAAGCAGAGAAAGCTAAGGAAGTAATCAGATGATTGGTCATTGATAGTTCAATGGAAAACAACATATTTAAATTCTTCATGCTAAGGATGATTGATGGCTGCAAGGGAGGAAATAATGGATAGCTAAATACACAGTAGAATGGTGGTCTGGATAACAGATGCCCGCCACACAGTGGACCAATATTTTCCATGTTCTACCCTGACACCTGTGCCGTACAATGAATGGGCTGGGATTCAGAGGCTATACAGAGGTGATTCCCACTTTCAGGGCATTGGGTAAATCACAACCTCAACACAATGAGATGCACTGTGCAGTGGTTATGCACTGTTTAGTATTCATTGATGAGAAAGCGTAATTTGAAATGATTTGTTTGCATGTACAAGTACAAGATTGTGTGAGCTTACAGGTACAAAGGTGGCAAGTGAGACCTGTTGTGTTTCACTAAGACGTGCATGCCAACCGTCGCCTGGGAGTGAGTGAGTACTCGGTTGTCACTGTGAGAAAGTGAGAGAGGTGGAAGACCAGCTGTGCCACTGAAGTAGGAACAGATGGACACACTGTTTCATACACATCGTGCTGCCTAGAAACCACACAAACAAGTTACACGGGTGTTGTACACATGTTCAGTTTGCATTTAATTAGCTATTGCTACCATTAGTTGTATTGGCAAGATGACTTAACACTGATTAGATAAAAAAAATCATTTATCTGTTACAGGCAAAAATAATAACTTCACACAAGATTTACACCGATCAGGCATAACATTATGACCACTGACAGGTGAAGTGAATAACACTGATTATCTCTTCATTACGGCACCTGTTAGTGGGTGGGATATATTGGGTGGGTGTGTGTGTGTGTATGTATATGTATATGTATATGTATATATATTCATTTTTCAAAAATACAATAAAACAGTACTGTTTTTAAATATGTGGAAACATTTTTTCTGACATTTTTTTTTCAGGATTATTTGATTAGAATGTTCAAAATAACTGCATTTATTTGAAATAGAAATCTTTGTAACCTTATAAATTTCTCTGTCACTTTTGATTAATTTAATGCATCCTTGCTAAATACAAGTGTTCATTTATTTCATAAAAAAAAAAAAAAAAAAATTTCTAAAAATTGTTTTCGGCTGATGTGTAAAAGAAGGACCGTCTACAACCTCATGTTTCCTCTGACAGGTCTTTAAGTGTGTGTCCATATGTGTGGGAGGGACTATTCTTCCACTGTGAAATATTTATTCAATGTCCACACGTTTAGTAAGCAAGTAGTCTAGCTGTGTGAGGTAGTATGCTGTGAGGACAAAAGGAAAAAAAAAAAGGAATGGAAGTGAGACACACAGGCCATGTCAGAGGAAAGTAGGTGTGATCTTTAAGAAGGATGCTTGTTTGGGAACCACAGGAACGTGTAGTATGACACTGATTTGCTCTGTGAGGCGGTTTCCCAAAAGCATCAGGTCTATTAAAATTTGATGATTATGTTTCCGCTATGGGAAAAAAGACAGCCGGACTCCACGTCAATATAGGCATGGTGGATGTGTGAAAGAAGCATGAAAGTTAAGTTTAAGGGAGAATGGGCACTCATATATTCATAAGTGTGCAAAACAAACAATTCTAACAGTGTTCATACACTTAATTCTATTATTATTATTATTGTTGTTGTTGTTGTTGAAATTGTGATTTAATATAATAATAATAGCAAGCTATTATAATGTAATTCAACTTATTTTGCTGAATTTTGCATTCACACATGATTAAACAGTAATATAATCAATATGTTTTTATTTATAAATTGCATGTATTAGCAATGTATTTGCATGTACTTATGTGTTTGGATTACAATAGGTTTATTAAAAATGGTGAACATATCCTCTCTGCAGTCATCAGGCAGGTCACACAACTAAACAGCATGAAATATTCATTGAGTGTATGCTTAAGAATCTATTAGCTACATGTGCATGCACATACGTCTGCTCAAGTGTGACGGCAGGTGTAACCTTGTTGTGGGACTCCGTTAAAACACCCACTCAGGGTTGAGAGATTCAGGGATGGTGTGCGGTTACCTTGGCAATGTTTCACACCCCTCTGGAGTTGATCTTAACCCCTGTGGCATGGATTCACACACATGTTTAGGACACTTGCCAAAGGTGTGAACTAGATGTGAGAAGAAACGAGGAAATAATATGAATGCCCTTAGCTTGATTAATAATTAGTAAAAGAATTATTAAAGTCACCATGAAATCCAAAGTGACAGCTGTTTTTTTATTATTACTTTTTATATCACGCAATTCTGACTTTATAACTCATAATTCTGACTTTATATCACACAATTCTGACTTTATATCTCACAATTCTGACTTTATATCATGCAATTCTGACTTTATATCACACAATTCTGACTTTATATCATACAATTCTGACTTTATATCTCGCAATTCTGACTTTATATCATGCAATTCTGACTTTAGCCTATATCACGCAATTCTGACTTTATATCACACAATTCTGACTTTATATCACACAATTCTGACTTTATATCACATAATTCTGACTTTATATCACGCATTTCTGACTTTATATCACGCAATTCTGACTTTATATCACACAATTATGACTTTATATCACGCAATTCTGACTTTATATCACGCAAATCTGACTTTAGCCTATATCACGCAATTCTGACTTTATATCACGCAATTCTGACTTTATATCACGTAATTCTGACTTTATATCTCACAATTCTGACTTTATATCACGCAAATTCTGACTTTATATCACGTAATTCTGACTTTATATCTCGTAATTCTGACTTTATATCTCGCAATTCTGACTTTATATCACGCAATTCTGACTTTATATCATGCAATTCTGACTTTATATCACGTAATTCTGACTTTATATCTATATCTAATTCTGACTTTATATCACGCAATTCTGACTTTATATCACGTAATTCTGACTTTATATCTCGTAATTCTGACTTTATATCTACGCAATTCTGACTTTATATCTCACAATTCTGACTTTATATCTCACAATTCTGACTTTATATCACGCAATTCTGACTTTATATCACGCAATTCTGACTTTATATCATGCAATTCTGACTTTATATCACGCAATTCTAACTATATATCACGCAATTCTGACTTTATATCATGCAATTCTGACTTTATATCACGCAATTCTGACTTTATATCATAAATCTGACTTTATATCTCACAATTCTGACTTTATATCATGCAATTCTGACTTTAGCCTATATCACGCAATTCTGACTTTATATCTCACAATTCTGACTTTATATCATGCAATTCTGACTTTATATCATGCAATTCTGACTTTAGCCTATATCACGCAATTCTGACTTTATATCACGCAAATCTGACTTTAGCCTATATCACGCAATTCTGACTTTATATCACGCAATTCTGACTTTAGCCTATTTCACACAATTCTGACTTTATATGACGCAAATCTGACTTTAGCCTATATCACGCAATTCTGACTTTATATCACGCAATTCTGACTTTAGCCTATATCACACAATTCTGACTTTATATCATGCAATTCTGACTTTATATCACGTAATTCTGACTTTATATCTCACAATTCTGACTTTATATCATGCAATTCTGACTTTATATCACGCATTTCTGACTTCAGCCTATATCACGCAATTCTGACTTTATATCATGCAATTCTGACTTTATATCATGCAATTCTGACTTTATATAACGCAATTCTGACTTTATATCACACAATTCTGACTTTAGCCTATATCACGCAATTCTGACTTTATATCACACAATTCTGACTTTATATCACGCAATTCTGACTTTATATCACGCAATTCTGACTTTATATCTCACAATTCTGACTTTATATCATGCAATTCTGACTTTATATCTCACAATTCTGACTTTAACCTATATCACGCAATTCTGACTTTATATCATGCAATTCTGACTTTATATCACGCAATTCTGACTTTATATCGCGCAATTCTGACTTCATATCACGCAATTCTGATTTTATCCTATATCACACAATTCTGACTTTATATCTCACAATTCTGACTTTAGCCTATATCACGCAATTCTGACTTTATATCATGCAATTCTGACTTTATATCTCACAATTCTGACTTTAACCTATATCACGCAATTCTGACTTTATATCATGCAATTCTGACTTTATATCACGCACCTGACTTTATATCACACAATTCTGACTTTCTGATTTTATCCTATATCACACAATTCTGACTTTATATCACGCAATTCTGACTTTATATATCACGCAATTCTGACTTTATATCTCACAATTCTGACTTTATATCACATAATTCTGACTTTATATATATCACGCAATTCTGACTTTATATCTTCTGACTTTATATCAAATTCTGACTTTATATCACGCATTCTGACTTTATATCACACAATTCTGACTTTATATCACGCAATTCTGACTTTATATCAATTCTGACAATTCTGACTTTATATCATGCAATTCTGACTTTATATCTCACAATTCTGACTTTATCCTATATCACACAATTCTGACTTTATATCTCACAATTCTGACTTTATATATCACGCAATTCTGACTTTATATCACATAATTCTGACTTTATCCTATATCACACAATTCTGACTTTATATCACACAATTCTGACTTTATATCACACAATTCTGACTTTATATCATGCAATTCTGACTTTATATCACGCAATTCTGACTTTATATCATGCAATTCTGACTTTATATCACACAATTCTGACTTTATATCATGCAATTCTGACTTTACTTTATATCACACAATTCTGACTTTATATCATGCAATTCTGACTTTATATCATAATTCTGACTTTATATCATGCAATTGACTTTGACTTTATATAACGCAATTCTGACTTTATATCATGCAATTCTGACTTTATATCTCACAATTCTGACTTTATATCACGCAATTCTGACTTTATATCACGCAATTCTGACTTTATATCATGCAATTCTGACTTTATATCACGCAATTCTGACTTTAGCCTATATCACACAATTCTGACTTTATATCTCACAATTCTGACTTTATATATCACATAATTCTGACTTTATATCACGCAATTCTGACTTTATCCTATATCACGCAATTCTGACTTTATATCACACAATTCTGACTTTATATCACACAAATTCTGACTTTATATCATGCAATTCTGACTTTATATCACGCAATTCTGACTTTATATCATGCAATTCTGACTTTATATCATGCAATTCTGACTTTATATCATGCAATTCTGACTTTATATATCATAATTCTGACTTTATATCACACAATTCTGACTTTTTATATCACGCAATTCTGACTTTATATATAACGCAATTCTGACTTTATATCATGCAATTCTGACTTTATATCACACAATTCTGACTTTAGCCTATATCACGCAATTCTGACTTTATATCACACAATTCTGACTTTATATCACGCAATTCTGACTTTATATCTCACAATTCTGACTTTATATCACGCAATTCTGACTTTATATCTCACAATTCTGACTTTAACCTATATCACGCAATTCTGACTTTATATCATGCAATTCTGACTTTATATCACGCAATTCTGACTTTATCCTATATCACATAATTCTGACTTTATATCACGCAATTCTGACTTTATATCTCACAATTCTGACTTTATCCTATATCATGCAATTCTGACTTTATATCATATCAATTCTGACTTTATATCACATAATTCTGACTTTATATATCACGCAATTCTGACTTTATATCACACAATTCTGACTTTATATCACACAATTCTGACTTTCTATCACACAATTCTGACTTTATATATCACACAATTCTGACTTTATATCACGCAATTCTGACTTTATATCACGCAAATTCTGACTTTATATCACAATTCTGAATTCTAACTTTATATCACGCAATTCTGACTTTATATCACGCAATTCTGACTTTATATCACGCAATTCTGACTTTATATCACACAATTCTGACTTTATATCACGTAATTCTGACTTTATATCTCACAATTCTGACTTTATATCATGCAATTCTGACTTTAGCCTATATCACAAATTCTGACTTTATATCACACAAATTCTGACTTTATATCCTTCAGCCTATATCACGCAATTCTGACTTTATATATCACGCAATTCTGACTTTATATCACACAATTCTGACTTTATATCATGCAATTCTGACTTTATATCACACAATTCTGACTTTATATCACGCAATTCTGACTTTATATCACGCAATTCTGACTTTATATCACGCAATTCTGACTTTATATCACATAATTCTGACTTTATATTCACACAATTCTGACTTTATATCACGACTTTAATTCTGACTTTATATCTATATCATAATTCTGACTTTATATCACACAATTCTGACTTTATATATCACGCAATTCTGACTTTATATCATGCAATTCTGACTTTATATCATATCATAATTCTGACTTTATATCAGCAATTCTGACTTTATCCTATCACGCAATTCTGACTTTATATCACGCAATTCTGACTTTATATCATGCAATTCTGACTTTATATCACGCAATTCTGACTTTATATCACACAATTCTGACTTTATATATCACGCAATTCTGACTTTATATCACACAATTCTGACTTTATATCACGCAATTCTGACTTTATATCACGCAATTCTGACTTTATATCTCACAATTCTGACTTTATATCATGCAATTCTGACTTTATATCTCACAATTCTGACTTTATATATCACACAATTCTGACTTTATATCACACAATTCTGACTTTATATCACGCAATTCTGACTTTATATCACGCAATTCTGACTTTAGTTCTGACCTATATCACGCAATTCTGACTTTATATCACACAATTCTGACTTTGACTTTATATCACACAATTCTGACTTTATATCACACAATTCTGACTTTATATCATGCAATTCTGACTTTATATCACGCAATTCTGACTTTATATCATGCAATTCTGACTTTATATCAGCTATATATCACGCAATTCTGACTTTATATCATCACACAATTCTGACTTTATATCACACAATTCTGACTTTATATCACGCAATTCTGACTTTATATCACATAATTCTGACTTTATGTCATATCTGACTTCTGACTTTATATCACACAATTCTGACTTTATATCACACAATTCTGACTTTATATCACGCAATTCTGACTTTATATCACGCAATTCTGACTTTATATCATGCAATTCTGACTTTATATCACAATTCTGACTTTATATCATGCAATTCTGACTTTAGCCTATATCACGCAATTCTGACTTTATATCACACAATTCTGACTTTATATCACGCAATTCTGACTTTATATCTCACAATTCTGACTTTATATCATGCAATTCTGACTTTATATCTCACAATTCTGACTTTAACCTATATCACGCAATTCTGACTTTATATCATGCAATTCTGACTTTATATCAGGCAATTCTGACTTTATATCACATAATTCTGATTTTACTTTATATCACACAATTCTGACTTTATATCTCACAATTCTGACTTTATCCTATATCACGCAATTCTGACTTTATATCACACAATTCTGACTTTATATCACGCAATTCTGACTTTATATCACGCAATTCTGACTTTATATCACACAATTCTGACTTTATATCATGCAATTCTGACTTTATATCACGCAATTCTGACTTTATATCACGCAATTCTGACTTTATATCGCGCAATTCTGACTTTATATCACGCAATTCTGATTTTATCCTATATCACACAATTCTGACTTTATATCTCACAATTCTGACTTTAGCCTATATCACGCAATTCTGACTTTATATCACGCAATTCTGACTTTATATCTATCACGCAATTCTGACTTTATATCACACAATTCTGACTTTATATCACACAATTCTGACTTTATATCACACAATTCTGACTTTATATCACGCAATTCTGACTTTATATCATGCAATTCTGACTTTATATCACACAATTCTGACTTTATATCATGCAATTCTGACTTTATATATCACGCAATTCTGACTTTATATATCACAATTCTGACTTTATATCACGCAATTCTGACTTTATATCACGCAATTCTGACTTTATATAACGCAATTCTGACTTTATATCATGCAATTCTGACTTTATATCTCACAATTCTGACTTTAGCCTATATCACGCAATTCTGACTTTATATCACGCAATTCTGACTTTATATCGCGCAATTCTGACTTCATATCACGCAATTCTGACTTTATATCCTATATTTATATCACAATTCTGACTTTATATCTCACAATTCTGACTTTATATCACGCAATTCTGACTTTATATCACGCAATTCTGACTTTATCATAATTCTATATATATCACGCAATTCTGACTTTATATCACACAATTCTGACTTTATATCACACAATTCTGACTTTATATCATGCAATTCTGACTTTATATCACGCAATTCTGACTTTATATCATGCAATTCTGACTTTATATCACGCAATTCTGACTTTATATCATGCAATTCTGACTTTAGCCTATATCACGCAATTCTGACTTTATATCACACAATTCTGACTTTATATCACGCAATTCTGACTTTATATCACGCAATTCTGACTTTATATCATGCAATTCTGACTTTATATCTCACAATTCTGACTTTATATCATATCACTTTATATATCTGACTTTATATCACACAATTCTGACTTTATATCACGCAATTCTGACTTTATATCACGCAATTCTGACTTTATATCTCACAATTCTGACTTTATATCATGCAATTCTGACTTTATATCTCACAATTCTGACTTTAACCTATATCACGCAATTCTGACTTTATATCATGCAATTCTGACTTTATATCACGCAATTCTGACTTTATCCTATATCACGCAATTCTGACTTTATATCACGCAATTCTGACTTTATATCTCATGCAATTCTGACTTTATATATCATGCAATTCTGACTTTATATCATGCAATTCTGACTTTATATCACGCAAATTCTGACTTTATATCACACAATTCTGACTTTATATCACACAATTCTGACTTTATATCATGCAATTCTGACTTTATATCTCACAATTCTGACTTTATATCACGCAATTCTGACTTTATATCTCACAATTCTGACTTTATATATCACGCAATTCTGACTTTATATCACATAATTCTGACTTTATATCACGCAATTCTGACTTTATATCATGCAATTCTGACTTTATATCACACAATTCTGACTTTATATCACGCAATTCTGACTTTATATCACGTAATTCTGACTTTATATCTCACAATTCTGACTTTATATCATGCAATTCTGACTTTAGCCTATATCACGCAATTCTGACTTTATATCACGCAATTCTGACTTTAGCCTATATCACACCAATTCTGACTTTATATCATATCTGACTTTATATCACAAATTCTGACTTTATATCTCACAATTCTGACTTTATATCATGCAATTCTGACTTTATATCATGCAATTCTGACTTTATATCATCATAATTCTGACTTTATATATCACACAATTCACGCATATCACGCGCATTCTGACTTTATATCACGCAATTCTGACTTTATATCACGCAATTCTGACTTTATATCACACAATTCTGACTTTATATCTCGACAAATCTGACTTTAGCCTATATCACATAATTCTGACTTTATATCACGCAATTCTGACTTTATATCCTATAATTCTGACTTTTCTGACTTTATATCATGCAATTCTGACTTTATATCACACAATTCTGACTTTAACCTATATCACGCAATTCTGACTTTATATCATGCAATTCTGACTTTATATCATGCAATTCTGACTTTATATAACGCAATTCTGACTTTATATCACACAATTCTGACTTTAGCCTATATCACACAATTCTGACTTTATATCACACAATTCTGACTTTATATCACACAATTCTGACTTTATATCACGCTTTATATCTCTGACTCTGACTTTATATCTCACAATTCTGACTTTATATCATGCAATTCTGACTTTATATATCACAATTCTGACTTTAACCTATCACACAATTCTGACTTTATATCATGCAATTCTGACTTTATATCACGCAATTCTGACTTTATATCACACAATTCTGACTTTATATCTATATCATTCTGACTTTAGCCTATATCACACAATTCTGACTTTATATCACGCAATTCTGACTTTATATCACACAATTCTGACTTTATATCACACAATTCTGACTTTATATCATGCAATTCTGACTTTATATCACGCAATTCTGACTTTATATCATGCAATTCTGACTTTAGCCTATATCACACAATTCTGACTTTATATCACACAATTCTGACTTTATATCACACAATTCTGACTTTATATCATGCAATTCTGACTTTATATCACGCAATTCTGACTTTATATCATGCAATTCTGACTTTAGCCTATATCACAATTCTGACTTTATATCACACAATTCTGACTTTATATCACGCAATTCTGACTTTATATCTCACAATTCTGACTTTATATCATGCAATTCTGACTTTATATCACGCAATTCTGACTTTATATCTCTAATTCTGACTTTATATCACGCAATTCTGACTTTATATCACACAATTCTGACTTTATATCACACAATTCTGACTTTATATCTCACAATTCTGACTTTATATCTCGCAATTCTGACTTTATATCATCATTCTGACTTTATTCTGACTTTAACCTATATCACGCAATTCTGACTTTATATCACGCAATTCTGACTTTATATCACGCAATTCTGACTTTATATCCTATATCACGCAATTCTGACTTTATATCACGCAATTCTGACTTTATATCTCACAATTCTGACTTTATATCCTATATCACATAATTCTGACTTTATATCATGCAATTCTGACTTTATATCATATCATGCAATTCTGACTTTATATCACGCAATTCTGACTTTATATCTCACAATTTGACTTTATATCTCACATTCTGACTTTATATCAATTCTGACTTTATATCACGCAATTCTGACTTTATATCTCACAATTCTGACTTTATATCACACAATTCTGACTTTATATCACGCAATTCTGACTTTATATCACACAATTCTGACTTTATATCTCACAATTCTGACTTTATATCACACAATTCTGACTTTATATCACACAATTCTGACTTTATATCACACAATTCTGACTTTATATCATGCGATTCTGACTTTATATCATGCAATTCTGACTTTAGCCTATATCACAATTCTGACTTTATATCACGCAATTCTGACTTTATATCTATTTCTTTATATCTCACAATTCTGACTTTATATCAAGCAATTCTGACTTTATATTCTGACTTTATATCTCACAATTCTGACTTTATATCATGCAATTCTGACTTTATATCACGCAATTCTGACTTTATATCTTCTGACTTTATTCTGACTTTTTATATCTCGCAATTCAGACTTTATATCTCGCAATTCTGACTTTATATCTCACAATTCTGACTTTATATCACGCAATTCTGACTTTATATCTCGCAATTCTGACTTTATATCACGCAATTCTGACTTTATATCTCGCAATTCTGACTTTATATCACGCAATTCTGACTTTATATCACGCAATTCTGACTTTATATCTCACAATTCTGACTTTATATCACGCAATTCTGACTTTATATCTCACGCAATTCTGACTTTATATCACGCAATTCTGACTTTATATCTCATAATTTGACTTTATATCACGCAATTCTGACTTTAATATCACGCAATTCTGACTTTATATCACGCAATTCTGACTTTATATATCATATATCAAATTCTGACTTTAGCCTATATCACACAATTCTGACTTTATATCACACAATTTGACTTTATATCTCACTTATTTCTGACTTTATATCTCATAATTCTGACTTTATATCACATAATTCTGACTTTATATATCACACAATTCTGACTTTATATCTCACAATTCTGACTTTATATCACGCATTTCTGACTTTATATCTCACAATTCTGACTTTATATCTCACAATTTTGACTTTATATCACGCAATTCTGACTTTATATCTCACAATTCTGACTTTAGCCTATATCACGCAATTCTGACTTTATATCACACAATTCTGACTTTATATCACGCAATTCTGACTTTATATCACGCAATTCTGACTTTATATCACGCAATTCTGACTTTAGCCTATATCACGCAATTCTGACTTTATATCTCGCAATTCTGACTTTATATCACACAATTCTGACTTTATATCACGCAATTCTGACTTTATATCTCACAATTCTGACTTTATATCACGCATTTCTGACTTTATATCTCGACTTTAATTCTGACTTTATATCACGCAATTCTGACTTTATATCTATATCATCTCAATTTCTGACTTTATATCAAGCAATTCTGACTTTATATCACGCAATTCTGACTTTATATCTCTTGCAATTCTGACTTTATATCATGCAATTCTGACTTTAGCCTATATCACGCAATTCTGACTTTATATCACGCAATTCTGACTTTATATCACGCAATTCTGACTTTATATATCACGCAATTCTGACTTTATATCATACAATTCTGACTTTATATCACGCAATTTTGACTTTATATATCATGCAATTCTGACTTTAATATCTGACTTTAATTCTGACTTTATATCACGCAATTCTGACTATATATCATGCAATTCTGACTTCACGCCTTTATATCATGCAATTCTGACTTTATATCACGCAATTCTGACTTTATATCACACAATTCTGACTTTATATCACGCAATTCTGACTTTAGCCTATATCACGCAATTCTGACTTTATATCATACAATTCTGACTTTATATCTCGCAATTTTGACTTTATATCATGCAATTCTGACTAAATATCACGCAATTCTGACTTTATATCACGCAATTCTGACTTTATATCATGCAATTCTGACTTTAGCCTATATCACACAATTCTGACTTTATATCACGCAATTCTGACTTTATATCACGCAATTCTGACTTTATATCTCACAATTCTGACTTTATATCACGCATTTCTGACTTTATATCTCGCAATTCTGACTTTATATCACGCAATTTTGACTTTAGCCTATATCACACAATTCTGACTTTATATCTCACAATTCTGACTTTATATCACGCATTTCTGACTTTATATCTCGCAATTCTGACTTTATATCACGCAATTTTGACTTTAGCCTATATCACGCAATTCTGACTTTATATCTCTCAATTCTGACTTTAGCCTATATCACGCAATTCTGACTTTATATCACACAATTCTAACTATATATCTCGCAATTCTGACTTTATATCACGCAATTCTGACTTTATATCACGCATTTCTGACTTTAGCCTATATCACGCAATTCTGACTTTATATCACTCAATTCTGACTTTAGCCTATATCACGCAATTCTGACTTTAGCCTATATCACGCATTTCTGACTTTAGCCTATATCACGCAATTTTGACTTTGTCACGCAATTCTGACTTTATATCACGCAATTCTGACTTTATATCACGCGATTCTGACTTTATATCACGCAATTCTGACTTTAGCCTATATCACGCAATTCTGACTTTATATCACTAATTCTGACTTTAGCCTATATCACACAATTCTGACTTTATATCACGCAATTCTGACTTTATATCACGCGATTCTGACTTTATAACTCACAATTCTAACTTTATATCACAATTCTGACTTTATAACTCGCAATTGTGAGTTTATATCTCGAACTTCTGAGAAAAAAAGTCAGAATTGCGAGATGTAAAATCATATTTTTATGATTTTCATCACAATTGTGTGATAAAAGTCACAATTATCTTTTAAAATGTTTCATTCTGTGTCGGAAATAAGCTTCCATAACTCCTATATACAAACCCAATTCCAAAAAAGTTGGGACACTGTACAAATTATGAATAAAAAAGGAATGCAATAATTTGCAAATCTCATAAACTTATATTTTATTCACAATAGAATATAGATAACATATCAAATATTGAAAGTTAGACATTTTGAAATGTCATGTCAAATATTGGCTCATTTTGGATTTCATGAGAGCTACACATTCCAAAAAAGTTGGGACAGGTAGCAATAAGAGGCCGGAAAAGTTAAATGCACATATAAGGAACAGCTGGAGGACCAATTTGCAACTTATTAGGTCAATTGGTAACATGATTGGGTATAAAAAGAGCCTCTCAGAGTGGCAGTGTCTCTCAGAAGTCAAGATAGGCAGAGGATCACCAACTCCCCCAATGTTGTGGCCAAAAATAGTGTAGCAATATCAGAAAGGAGTTTCTCAGAGAAAAATTGCAAAGAGTTTGAAGTTATCATCATCTACAGTGCATAATATCATCCAAAGATTCAGAGAATCTGGAACAATCTCTGTGCGTAAGGGTCAAGGCCGGAAAACCATACTGGATGCCCGTGATCTTCGGGCCCTTAGACGGCACTGCATCACATACAGGAATGCTACTGTAATGGAAATCACACCATGGGCTCAGGAATACTTCCAGAAAACATTGTCGGTGAACACAATCCACTGTGCCATTCACCGTTGCCGGCTAAAACTCTATAGGTCAAAAAAGAAGCCATATCTAAACATGATCCAGAAGTGCAGGTGTTTTCTCTGGGCCAAGGCTCATTTAAAATGGACTGTGGCAAAGTGAAAACTGTTCTGTGGTCAGACGAATCAAAATTTGAAGTTCTTTTTGAAAAACTGGGACGCCATGTCATCCGGACTAAAGAGGACAAGGACAACCCAAGTTGTTCTCAGCGCTCAGTTCAGAAGCCTGCATCTCTGATGGTATGGGGTTGCATGAGTGCGTGTGGCATGGGCAGCTTACACATCTGGAAAGGCACCATCAATGCTGAAAGGTATATCCAAGTTCTAGAACAACATATGCTCCCATCCAGACGTCGTCTCTTTCAGGGAAGACCTTGCATTTTCCAACATGACAATGCCAGACCACATACTGCATCAATTACAACATCATGGCTGCGTAGAAGAAGGATACGGGGACTGAAATGGCCAGCCTGCAGTCCAGATCTTTCACCCATAGAAAACATTTGGCACAACATAAAGAGGAAGATGCGACAAAGAAGGCCTAAGACAGTTGAGCAACTAGAAGCCTGTATTAGACAAGAATGGGACAACATTCCTATTCCTAAACTTGAGCAACTTGTCTCCTCAGTCCCCAGACGTTTGCAGACTGTTATAAAAAGAAGAGGGGATGCCACACAGTGGGAAACATGGCCTTGTCCCAACTTTTTTGAGATGTGTTGATGCCATGAAATTTAAAATCAACTTATTTTTCCCTTAAAATGATACATTTTCTCAGTTTAAACATTTGATATGTCATCTATTTTTTTATTCTGAATAAATTATTGAAATTTGAAACTTCCACATCATTGCATTCTGTTTTTATTCACAGTTTGTAGTGTCCCAACTTTTTGGAATTGGGTTTGTATGTCACAATAGAGAAGAAAAAATAGTGCTTCATGCCAACTTTAACTGTAAATGTGCAGAAAACATGATATCATAATGATTTTTAATTTTTTTTTTTTTGTATTACTTTGTATTTCTACAGTATAAAATGCATGCATGACAATTTAGCATGATACAAAGACATAATAATTATTTTAAGAAGAGATGAGATTTGCCAGTATGAGCAGTTGGTAACGCATTGTTCATTTTCAGTTATCAGGCACTGGAGTATTAACTCACCAAAAGCCACTGAACAATTAACTTCCTTCCTGCCTCCAATAATGAGCACAACAACATGTCCCTAGTGCACTTCTGAGTACAATTCATTAACAACCCTCTCTCTCTCTCTCTCTCTCTCTCTCTCTCTCTCTCTCTCTCTCTCTCTCTCTCTCTCTCTCTCTCTCTCTCTCTCTCTCTCTCTCTCTCTCTCTCTCTCTCTCTCTCTCTCTGCCAAGAGAAAGAAATGGAAAGAGACTGAATCACAGTGGTCGTTTTGTGAATTATTTATTCTTTCCTTTTCTGTACCTGTCCTTCATTTCTACCTGCTTTTTTTTTCTTCTTCTGCCTGGCTCTCTCTCTCTCTCTTGTTATAATAAACTTGAATTGACATGTGTAAAGTGGGTTTTGTGCGTATTGAAATCTTGGCCATGTTCTCCTGTACTGTGACATAACTGTCTCAGTGTTATGTCTGTTCACTGAGGTGAATGGAAGGTCAGAGGAAATCATGTCACAGGGTCAAAGGTTGTGCTAGTGGACAGATGATGTATGATGATCATGATATTTTCATTTTCAAGACTATTCAAATAATGTGTAAATAAATATTTACGTTATATGGTGTTATACACTGTAAAAAGTGATCTGTTGACTTAAGTGAGGAAACTCGTTGTCTTAAAATCATTAAGTAAATAAACTTCATGCGCATTGAAAATTAAATTATGTGAACTTGACAATTCCACATAACTTAATTTTTTCAATTATTTATTTACTTGATAATTTTAAGGCAACGGGTTTCCTTTTTTTTTTAAGTTAAGTGAACTGATCACTTTTTACAGTGTATGAGCAAATTAATTTAATTGAAAAAAATAAAAATAAAAAATGAAATCATAAAAATCAATCGATGTGTTGTTCCACCCTATACAAGCCACCAGGGATAAGCTGACACAGCAATTCAACCTTTGTCCTCAAAAATCCATTTGCTCAGTCAGATAATGCCCTGAGGCCAGCATATGTAAACATATTTAACTCATCATAAAACATTTGATAGAAAAGTGCCTGTCAGCAAGAATAGCTGCCCATTAATATTAATAGTAATACATGGAACAATCCACAAGCTTTCATTATGCTTATAAGCTATAATTAGCCCTGACAGGAAGGTCACGATCCTTGTAATTCAGGATGAAAGAGAAAATAATCACTATCAACTAATTATGTGTTACTATTATAAGTTACTATTTTTTTGTGATCCATTATTAAGATAATCAGAACATTGTATTTTATCAAAGGTACAATATGTAAGAATTTTGCATTAAAATATCCAAAAACAACTAGAACAATGTTATACATTTTGTTGACTTCTGTACTTACAATATTATTATAGTACTTAATATCCAGAGAAATAGGCTTTTTTTTTTTTTAACCAGGACACGGACTGGGTCTGTGTGTCGCCTATCAATGACATCATACCTGCGTTACCCTCGATTTTTTTATTTTTATTTTGTAGAAACCATGGAAACACCAAAGACGCTTTAATATATTATGTGTTTTATTAGACAGGTGAGCGACTGTTTGGATACATTCATTGACAGAAAACTAATCATTGTTATATAGCTCAACACATTTAGTCTTATCAAGACTCAAGGCGTCATGTCTTTGTTTTGAATAAGCGACCTCTAGCGGTGAAAAATTACATATTGTGTCTTTAAGTCACTTTTGAAACACACTATGTGATTTAATTTCAGAGATATTTTGTCTGAAACTCCTGAGACCAGTAAATCTCACTATTTAGTATCTTTTGAAAGCTCTTGATGTGATATAAAGTGCTTTATTTGCAAATCGCTTAGTTTATATCTTTTGCTTTTTTATGTCTCCATAAAAATAGGGCACAATGTATTGTGTGGCATTTTCTCTATTGATTTTTAACAGGTGTTTACCCCTATTTTGAATTATGCATTGTATTATGTTGTGTTTTAGGGTTAAAGGAAATGGATAATCCTGGCAGAAAATCACCAGTACCCTTTCCATTTGTCTACAATTTTTTTTTTCTCTTACACTGAACGTCAGTGATAGCATCACAGTGTCATCAGCCATCGCAGTCGTGAGGTGACAAAGAACCCTCAATAAATCAGTGGTGGTAGAAGTTCATAAATCATGTCAGTATAGAAATGAATATGTAAGCCACTTTATGAGTCTGAAGCCAAATATTTCATTCATCTCTGAAGGGACAGAAGAGAGGGAAGAGCTCCCTAAAATAAGATTCTTCTGTTCTCAATGTCTTTTCGCCACACATATAGGGTACAATGCATGGGCTAAATGCAGCCTGAATTTTATTTTCTCCAAAACAGAACAAACACCATCCGTTTGTCTCTATGTGCTGGGGTGGATTTGTTGCAAAGGATGTGCAAAGTGAGCTCACTTTGACTTGAGATTGGTTTAAGAAAGCAGAATATGTTCTTTTAAAATACTTAAGATGTTTTGGGATGGCAAAAGTATTTAAAAGTGATTAAAGTTAAGTAGTTATGAATAACTATGCTAGTTTTAAACTACAATAAAATGTTTGCATGACACATTTTACCATTTAACATGTCTCTTTACAAAAATTATCAATATTAAATTAATATATACATAATTTTAAATAATATATTTAGGATATTTGTAGACCACTGCTCAAATGTTTGGGGTTGCAAAGTCTTTTTTGCTCACCAAGGCTTCATTTATTATTAAATAATTAAATAATTGTTTTCTATTTTAATATATTACATATGTCTAACCTCTGATAAAAATCATTGAAATGGCCTTGTCTATAGCTTCCTCTCTCTTCACCCCTCTCTCTTTTTGTCTGTTTGTCATTTCTTGTCATCTCTGTAGGAACATGCAGAGGACAAGAAGCCCTGGAGAGCCTTAGAGATTCACTGAAAAATTAACTCTGTGTGTGCGTCCGTACGATTGCCCGAGTGACACTGAGGATCAGCGTTATGAGGAAATCTGAGTACGTAAGAAACCTTTGTTTGTAATGTAGTGGTCAGGTATTTTCGTGTTATTCTGTTTGGCAAGAAACAGGTGAGAATAGCTGCAAATGGGTAGAGTGGGTTGGATGGAGGGGTATGGATGAGGACGTGGTAAGGTGGTAATATTTTAAACTCGATCAATCCTCCGAGTACACCTGTCTCATTAACTGTGGTCTGTGGTAGCCTCTTCTGAATGCATTTCACTCTCTCTGGACAGACCTTGTGTCAGCAAGGTTATTTAGCTGAATACACATCCACTCATCACACTGTAGGAGGGAAACAAACAAGCGCACACACTTATACTCATGTAATCAAAGGTGTAAAGTGCTGAAGTCCAGGAATTATTTGATAGCACCTGATAAAAGTGAGGAGATCTCTTTGACTTGTCTTACAGTAAAGGCAAAGACAAACCAGAAGGCCTGAGGCCAATTAGACGCCAGCAGTTTGTTTGAACTGTGTTGGCGGTCTTTCTTCCTTTCATCATACAATCAACAAACCCCTAAGGAGTGGCAGACACAGCTCCCTGCTTCAGAGGTACAACTCTACTGCAGAGTGACTGATGGACAGGTCAATGTTTGCAGGCAGACGCAGTGCAGTTTATGATTTTAAGCAGAGGTTATGCATGGAGTGGTTCAGGATACAGGTGCTGTCCGTGGTGCTGGTGCTAGCAAATCTGGCTGGCTGCTGGTTTGTAGTGTTGGTGCAGTCTGTGACTCCATTTATATCTGGTATTAACATTTGTTTCAGATGGCACGTTTGAAATCATTTTTTTTTTATTCGTTCACTTCAAGCACATTCAGAAGTCATCAAAATAACTTCTGGCCACATTGTTGCTTCTAGTCTAAATTGTCAGTGATTTGCTCACGTGTCAACCACTGAGTTTGTCAATATTTGGTACTGTCTGAATAAGATATTAATAAAAGAACAAAACAAATGTCAATATGCCTTTGCTGGATATTAAAAGGAATATTCTTCAGAAAACAAATTGAACCCTTTCCAGGAGTAGATTTTCTTTTTATTAAAAAAAGGTTGAAACATTCACTGATGCTCCAGAAGACAAACAATGCATTAAGAGCCAGTTGAAAACTTTTGAATATGATTAAAGAGACTCAAGAACAACCATCACAAAAAAAGGATTTTTCTGAAGAACGTTGGTCAGTTTAACTTCTCAGGACAAACAAGAGACTCAAGAACAACCATCACAACACACATTCTTCAGTTTTCCACAAAAAAAACAGCAGTGGATCATCCAGGTAGCGACACACAGTATTAAGAATCAATGGTTCATAAACTTTTGAACGGGATCATTTTAATAAATTCAGCTATTTGTTTTGGTCTTGTGAACTAAATGTAAACATCTTTTATGTAAAATATCTTATTCAAGACAGCACTAAATAAAAAATAACATGCATTTTGTATGATCTCTCTTATTTAGTTCAAATTATTCACAGATTCTGCAAGCGGTCCACATACTTTTTCTTTCAACTGTAGTTATGTACGCCTTTCCTTCGTATTAAATGAACTATTGAGAGTGTGAAAAGTGTGTTTAAAGAGAGTAAACAGGAAAGTTCCACAACTAAACTAAACTCAAAGCAAAGCAAATCTAAATAGACAGGTACTCCTCTAAAGTATCTGAACATTTTGCTCAAAAGATCATTTGTTGTTGGATTAAAATTATTTTTTATTTTATTATTATATATTTTATGCTGTACAACATGCAGTAAAGAAATGACATTGTGAGTGATGGATGTAGTCATGAAATCCAAGATCCTTCCTTCAAAATATGATCACAACACAAGAGGCCACATGAGACACATCTGATATGTTACTACCAGGTTTAAATGCTGATGTACCAGAGTTGACCACTCTGTGATCCGATCACCCGAGGCCGAACATAATACCAGGCATAAACAGGGTCTACAGTGTTTCCATGTGGTTTGCGGTGCTCTGGTCCAGCGCACAGGCCGCAGGAGAGGTCCATGGTGCCGGGCAAGTTTGTGGGTCTGGAGCTGCAGTTAAAGCTGCTGATGGTGAAGGCCGATACAGCTCCCTTTGTGCTGAAGCACAGGCCTGAAAGCGCTGCGTCGGGTCTTTACCCACAGCCCACCGAGACATGCCTCCCGATCACCTGAGCCATGAGCTGCCTCCCTCAGCGATTCACACTCACATACACGCGCACACACCATTTGACCGCACCTCAACCCCCTTCACACACACACACCCGCTGAGACGGTCATCAGCATGGTCATTAATTGTGGAGTCCCCCTGAGGCTGATAGAAAGAGTGAGTGAGGGAGGGGGCCGAAATGAGAGGAGAACTCCTGTTCGATGTTGGCTGAGGGTGCGTCTGCCAGGCTCTTGGGTGGGTTTTGCTCTGTAAGCACTCTTGTGTGCCTTCATGCAGCTGTGTATTAATCTGCTTAGGTTTCTTTCATACAAATATTTTGGATTGTGCATTTTTTAATTTGCATACGGACAGTCTTATCACGTTAACGTCTATTTGTGCATAATTAATCACGATGTACGATTCGTAAATGCGCTTGTTTGTTTTCCTGTCCTGCGTGTACAAGAGTTTTCTCATGGCGTGAGCATCCAGCGAGCCATAAATCCCAGCTGTTTGTCTCATTTCCGTCTCATTAGAGAGCGGAGACCAAGCGCATGGCTGTGGACCATGAGATTGGTAATTAACACAAGGCCTAACGAAGGCAAAATTAAAAACAACAGCTCTACAAACTCAACCCATCAAGTCGGACCTGCTGACTAGAGAAACAAAACGCTGAGATGTCCAATGAGGCCTGAGACAAACTAACTTGGAGATCTGACTCCACATCCTCTTCATCAAACTCTTTCGTTCATTTCAAGTCGCCCATTAGGCACTATGAGCGCTAGCTGACTGGATTGAACAACAACTGTGGTCATCTGTTTGTGATGGATTATCTGGGCTCAGGTGATTATGAAAAGAACATATGCATATAAACAATCACATCGGAACGCTGTGAGAATTAAAGCACACTCATAATGTCACCTCAGGGAGTTTTAATGTGTTTAATGATGGTGCACTGAAGCATAGTGTGATGAACAGAGAAAGAAATCAAACTGCAGGGGATGTAGAAAGGAAAGGAGATTGAGGGATGATGAGGGAGAGGAAGAAGCAGAGAGAATTCCTCTTGACCTCTGACCTGCGTAGAGTGACAGGCTCATTTGCGCGTGGCCGAGTGAGCATGTATTGGCTCTGGGAGTGTGTGCTCATGTCAGAGTGTTTGTGTGACTGTGGGCTAATTCTCTCTGACACTGGGCAGACTCGGAATGCCATCGCTGTCCCTCTACATTAGCCCCTTCTGATCCTCTTGCCACTCACACACTCAGATTGAAGGAGAGGGGAAGAGAACTAGTTGCTGCACACTGTCTGAAATTACCATCTGGTATAAAATCTCACACGCTGTCTCTCGGAGAGCAATTTACAATTGGGCGTGTTTAAAATGACAAATTTTACAGTGTACATAAAGTGGAGAACAATAAAATGTTTTCCTCACTCTTTACTATTTATTTATTATACTTTATCATTCAGAATTTTTAATGAATAATTTTCAGCACTCATTAGTCTTCAGTGTCACATGATCCTTCAGAAGTCATTCTAATACGTGACCCTGGACCACAAAACCAGTCATAAGGCACGGGTATATTTGTGGCAATAGTCAACAATACATTGTATGGGTCAAAATTATAGATTTTTCATTTATGCCGAAATCATCAGGATATTAAGTAAAGATCATGTTCCATGAAGATATTTTGTAAATGTCTTACTGTAAATATATCAAAATGTTATTATTATTAGTAATATGCATTGCTAAGGACTTCATTTGGACAACTTTAAAGGCGACTTTCTCAATATTTCAATTTTTTTGCACCCTCAGATTCCAGATTTTCATAATAGTTGTATCTCGACCAAATATTGTTCTATCCTAACAAACCATACATCAACCAATTACCATACACCAACATGAAATCTCAATTTCAAAAAATTGACCCTTATGACTGGTTTTGTGGTCCAGGGTCACATATGTGGATTTGGTGCTCAAGAAAGATTTCTTATTTTATATAAAGATTGAAAACAATTGTGCTGCTTAATATTTCTGGTGAAAATGATGATGCATTTTTTCTTCTGGATTCTTTGATGAATATAAAGTTCAAAAGAACAGCATTTATTTGAAATAAAACTTTTGTAACATTCTAAATGTATTTACTGTCATTTTTGATTAGTTTAATGCATTCTTGCTGAATAAATGTGTCAATGTCTTTCAAAACAACAACAAAATACAGTAGTGTGGTTATCACAGTGCTTCTTTGTGGTGGAAATGATGCACTAAATAAGTGAATAAAAAATCAATCTAAAAAAGAAATATTGATGTGGTTTATGTTTATTTCTCCTATGTTTTTTAGATAGTTTTGAATATTTTTATGATGCATTTTTATCATTTAAGATTGAAAAGACTGTTTGGGACAAGGTCCAATTTTTTATTTTATTTTATTTATTTTTTTATTTTGCCGTAAAATGAATAAAAAAAGTCGCAAAATGAAGGCATAATAAGGCATGTTTTAACTTGATCTTAAAATTGGAACTCTATCAAGATATGGTGCCTTGCAGTTACATACAGACAAAACTCCCATTAAACGCACACACACACACACACACACACACACACACACACACACACACACACACACACACACACACACACACACACACACACACACACACACACACACACACACACACACACACAGAGAGAGAGAGAGAGTTATGTGGTATTTTATTTTGATTCCCACATCTGAATGTATTGTGGACTTAAAATAAGGTTTTTCTGAGGTTTAAAGCGCACCCGAATAAATCTTTTTAGATGTCCTGAAATTCAAATTTCACATGATTTCTCAGTTGCCGCTCATGGGCCCAAAAACCTTCAGGAGGAAATATGTACATCACAGGATTAAGCTTTGAGGTCTTCCCCTCCATCATGCTTCTAAACACACACAAACATGCCCGTAGAAGCAGAAGATTATATCCAAATAACAAGAGCATGCTGTCTTGGCTTGCTAAAAGGATTTCAAGCATGTCTGGGATAGAAGTAAAGCTGTGTGGAGTCGGTGACAAGACTTTCTGTTGGGAGTTGCCTCTAATAAATGCTTTTGTTTTTCCTGCTTTACTGATGAATTTTCATTTTCACAGCTCGGTTCTAGCATCACGCCTCCTAATGCCTCTCAAATTTACTGTTCAGAGACTGAGCTACTAGACTTGTTATGGTACACACACACACACACACACATGGATTTGAGCTAGACTATAGTGGACACAGGACAGGATCAGCTGGTGACATTATTAACCAGTAGGGGCTATCATGCTGCTCCCCTGGATTTCTATAAGCCTGAGCAGAAGCGTGTGTGTGTGTGTGTGTGTGTGTGTGTGTGATGGGGGGGTGATCTCCTGGTAAACTCCACGTTATGGGGACAAAATGTCCCTTGTGCATGGGGAGATTTTTTGGTCCCCATAAGGAAAACAGTTTATGAATCATACTAAGTGATGTTTTTTGAAAATATAAAAATGAACGTGTTGTGTGATGGTAGGTTTAGGGGTAGGGTTAGTGTATAGGGGGATAGAATATACAGTTTATCTACCGGCAAAAACTGACAGCTCTTATCCCTTGGATGTACTGGGTGACTGTTTTGAGGAGATTAAATGTTGGATGTCTAATAATTTTTTGCAACTAAATGAAAGCAAAAGCGAAATTTTAGGCCCATCCAGGTCTTCATCTCCTTTTAATTTAGGCTCTATCTCCGCCACCATTCAACCTAATGTAAGGAATCTGGGGGTTACGTTCGATTCGTCAGTACATTTTGAAAAACAAATCAGTTCAGTGGTTAAGGGCAGTTTCTTTCATTTGAGATCAATTGCGAAATTAAAAGTTTTTGTCTCCGAAAGATTTAGAGATCATAATCCACGCCTTCGTAACATCACGTCTGGACTACTGTAATTCCCCGTACTGTGGCCTGCCTCAAACTACAATCTCTCGCCTGCAAATTGTTCAAAATGCTGCAGCGAGACTTCTTACCGGCACAAAAAAAGAGAGATCACATTACTCCCATTTTAGCGACTTTACATTGGCTGCCTATTAATTTCAGAATCGATTTTAAAGTTGCAGTATTTGTGTACAAGACTTTATCTGGTGTTGCACCAAAATACATAAGTGACCTTCTGATCCCGTACACTCTTAGGTCTTGTAATCAGCTTCTTTTAACTGTCCCGCGTTTTCGCTGTAAAACTAAGGGCCTTCTCTGCTGCAGCACCTAAAATCTGGAACAGTCTGCCCTTCTGTGTGAGGTCTGCTGCTTCATTAGCCAGTTTTAAATCAGTGCTTAAATCACATCTGTTCTCTCTGGCTTTTGATTAGATCGATATTGGTAGATTTTATATTATTTATTATCTTAGATTGTATCAGGTCAGTAGTGTTTTGTGTATCTATTGTGTTTATTTTGTGTATTTGCCTATTGTGTACCTGGCTTGTTTCTTTTTATGCTTTCTATTATATGCACTTTGCCTATAAAAAAAGAGGCAACAATTTGCACAAGCTCACCAAAATTGGACAGTTGAAGACTGGAAAAATGTTGCCTGGTCTGATGAGTCTTGATTTCTGTTGAGACATTCAGATGGTAGAGTCAGAATTTGGCATAAACAGAATGAGAACATGGATCCATCATGCCTTGTTACCACTGTGCAGGCTGGTGGTGGTGGTGTAATGGTGTGGGGGATGTTTTCTTGGCACACTTTAGGCCCCTTAGTGCCAATTGGGCATCGTTTAAATGCCACGGCCTACCTGAGCATTGTTTCTGACCATGTCCATCCCTTTATGACCACCATGTACCCATTCTCTAATGGCTACTTCCAGCAGGATAATGCACCATTATCCTGCTGGGGGGTCAAACACAGTATATATATATCTCATTGAGATATTTTCCCTTTTCATTTAAACTTGAAAGTTTTAGTAATGTTGTTGTGATTTTTGTTTTTTAAATGTCTATATTAATATTCATTAAAATTTAAGTTTGAGTTATTTTAGTACACTAAATGAAAATGAAAAAATACGTTGAAATAAAACAAGTGGTTTTAATTTTAGTTTTAGTTAACTATAATAAGGCTTTTGCATGTTAAATAAAGCCAGGTTTTCAAAGTTTTCAAGTTGCATAATATACCATGTGTCAAAAACTAAAACTGTATTTTCATGTGAATGTTTTTGTATTATTATTTTACCTATTTTTTCTTATACTATTTATGTTAAATAGTTTATATAGTAAAAAAATGCATTTTATTTTCAGTTTTTGAAGAGTTATGTTTTTCCTTTTATTTTTACTTCAGTTAACAAAAGGGTTTTCATTTTGTCCTCATAGTTTGAAAGTGTACAACATCACAACGAGGTAACACGAGGTCTTGGAAAATCTCTGAGGAAATTTCATGACTGCTATGAGTGTAGATGAGGACATGAAGTAAGTAAGATGTTCTGGACTTTGACCACTTGCCATGTTTTTAGCATTTGACAGCCGGCTTTTTTTTTTCTTCTTCTTTTTGCAGTAGAGTGGCAGCGAGATGGGTGAATGAAAAAGTGGAAAAGAGAGGGGAAGGGGGGATGACGTTAAGCGAGGTGGCCCTCAACGTGGACGCAATGGCCATCAAACTCAAAACCAACCTGGTTATTGAAGAGAGGGAGAAAGTGAGGTTAAATAATTGATAGTAAGTATTTCAATAGGCTGCACCCGTCTTTTCTAATGAAGGAAGTGCCAGTCAAGTGGGACCTCTGTGCCGTTTGAGGGGGGCCAGGAACGCCGTGGAATAGGGGTGTGCATTTATGTATGAGCAAATGAGAGGAAAAAATGAGAGCAGAATGTCGGTACATAATACATGTCGGTGTAAGGTGCATGTAAACAGGTTGTGGGAGTGTGTAGTTTAATGTGCTGACAGGACTGTGTCATTCATATGTAAAGAAGCTATATTTCAGATCCATCCTCTGCTCCTTGTCCTTGAAAATCCACCTTTTTGAATTGTCCCAGACATAACCAGCATAAACGTGAACAGATTAAACAAAAAAAGAAAAAAGTAGTAGTTAAAAATGGAGGAAAACGCTAAGGAAAAAAATGCAAGAGTGGCAAATCTCAAGGGAACATCGTGTCCAGAACATTCTTCCAGGACATCCCCACCCCAGTGCTCGTGATAGCAGTCTAATGGCCCAAAGTGTTCGCTCTAGACATTCACAGCCTGTCAGAAGTGGAGTACAGGTGAGTTGAGTTCTGACAGGTACCGTCATTTAGCTCACTGTAGCTGAGGCTGATATTAATGAGATCTCATGATCTTGCTGCCCATGACATTAAAAATGTGTTTATTTAAATTGCTGATGCTTTACAACAGATTTCATCAAAATACTCACATGAACTACAGATCGTGTCATGTGAACGTAGCACATGACACATATCCTCCAAGAGAAAAACAAATATCACAGGAAACATTTTATTGACAAAAAAAAAAAAAAAGAGGCAAAAACACACACATACAGTACATAGAGAAGTGGCCTGCCTGAGCGATTCATTTTTCATAGTGGTATAGGAACCCACTAGTGGCATTTCAGAGCTCTTTAAAGCCTCTGGCTATTGCATGTCAACACATGAGAAATGCACTAACTGCCACCTAGGGAATGGAAAGAGAGAGAAAAAATATTTTTCATCAGCAAAACATTTAATTTTCTGAATATTTTTCTTACTGGCACTTAACTAACTGATTTTACCATGTACAATTTACAATTACATTTTTAATTAAATTATTATTTTTATTTAATTAACTGAGATTAATTATGTGATTTAAAAAAGATAAACAGAAAGAATAAAGTATGCTTGAAAACTACAGAAAACAACTGCCTACAATATTCTTAAAGAGAGTCTTTCTTAAAAGACCTCCACCCCCTCTCTCTCTCTGTCTCTCCCCTCTCTCTCAAATAAATTACTTTACAATAAAAATTTAAACCAACATTCAAAACTTGATTCAAAATCTGAAATATAGCCTTTGTAACCACCATGCAACAACTAGCCCCATTCTGACACACCAACTACATATACAGTAATACTAGAAACGCTTATTATAATTAAAAATGACCAGAGTCAAAAATGTAAAACATTCTGTTAATTCTTGAGATTTTTAATCAAATTGCCATTTCTGGCTCTCTCTTTCTCTCCCTCCATCTGGTTTGCTTAACACATTTTGGCCCTCATCATTTATACATCTCTTCTCTCTACACATGTTTCCATCACCCTGTTTTCATGCGCATTTTGAAGTATCACATAAGAAGCGAGTGATGGAAATGGCAAATTTCGAAAATGAAATCCCTTAATTCGTAAAAAAAGTTTTTAAGCTTGCTTGAGGTGGTTTTTAACCTGATGCGAAAAAAGAGTTCATGTGAATAATGGGAGATGGAAACGCTCTGACGTAGCGAACATTAAACCCACGTGACTAACGTTTCCACTGATGGTATTTTATTTTCTGTTGGTTACTAGGTTACCAATACCACCATTATCCTCTCAAATAACTTGATTTGTTTTTATTTTTATTTTTATTTTTGCAAACTTTGAAAAGATTCGCTTCATGTTTGGATGGAAACCCAGCTACTGATGTGTTTGACTATCATCACTAAGGCATTGAGTAGTACTAATATGTCCAACTCTCTGGGTTTGTAGGCCTCTGAATAACAATCAATAACATTGATTGATTGATTGATTGATTGATTGATTGATTGATTGATTGATTGATTGATTGATTGATTGATTGATTGATTGATTGATTTGGAACAAAGCTTTCAACTTTTCCTCTTTCATACAGATCCTCTCTCCTCATCACACTGTATGTTTCTTTCTCTCTCACTAAGCTGGGGAGAAAAGTCTGATGAAAGTCTGATCTACTTTAGGGTTACCCATCCACTCCCCCCATTACTTCTTAACATGTCTTCTCCAATGTCATCTCTAGACTTCGATATCACTGCACACACACGCACACATCTATCATCTCTATAGCACTTTGAGTGTGATTGACAGGTCTTTTTTTGGGTCTGGGGTTTGCTGGTTTGAATCCCAAAGCTTTGGTCTTCAGTGGTCCTTCTTGATCTGGTTCTCATCCGGTTCTTAGTTTGAGTGGAAGGGATTTCCACTTCTCTTGTCATCCATGGAGAGACTGGGAAGAGTCTTTCTCTCTCTCTCTCTCTCTCTCTCTCTCTCTCTCTCTCTCTCTCTCTCTCTCTCTCTCTCTCTCTCTCTCTCTCTCTCTCTCTCTCTCTCCCTTTTTCCTATCAAGGGATTTACAGCCTCTGAAAGGATACAGAAAGCTGTTGCTGGATCACACCTGTTCCAGACTTAAAATCGCACATCGGTAGTCACCCTTCCACCCTCACAAATGCATGAGTTTGTAAACCATCATCTATGATACAAGCTGCTGGTTTGTTATATTTAGGCATTCTCGTTTTCACATTATAAAAGAATAGTTTAAAGTTCACTATATTTCAGCATGCACTCTCTTTCACACCATCCCTAATGGACAATGTAGCGGTAAGTAATTAATCAAGAAACATTTAGCGATTTTAATTAATTTATATGGTTTGTTCTCTCACGTCTCCTTGTTAGCCAAATGGCTCATCTCAAGTTTGATTATATTATTATTACTATTATAAACCTGCATTATAATGATTTATGCTGCTCACACAGAGACATTGCTGCCAACACAACAGTAAATTCCAGCAATCAGTTTTTTTTTTTTTTTATTGGCACCAATACACTAGTTAAAAAAAGGTTTGTAGCACAAATAGTTTTACCATTTACTGCAATTGTTATTCTTCTAGTTATTTCCCTATAGCAACTAATGATTTGAACATCTCACACATTCATAGGAAGTCTCTTTTTTTAAAAAGTTGCACTGAAAATCTGTTCAAGAACTATTTTGTGATCTCCCACACTGTACTATATGGAAAAAATTCTCATCCCGCCTGTGTTGTCTTTAAGGATAGGATATTGGCTGAAGTGCAGGAAGTGACTGCAAGAGGGTGAAACATCTGAGAAGTGTGTGTGTGTGTGTGTGTGTGTGTGTGTGTGTGTGTGTGTGTGTGTGTGTGTGTGTGTGTGTGTGTGTGTGTGTGTGTGTGTGTGTGTGTGTGTGTGTATAACAGGAGTGCTACATCAATAAGTGCCTCCTGTCTTGACCCTTTGCCTCGTTTGCCTTCAGCCATAGAGGAAGCGACAGTATAGATTAGGGCTTGGGACAGGGACCGTAGTGTGTGTTTGTCTCTGTGTGTGTGGTGGCAGAGTATAGACTAAAGTGTGGAGCAGGGCCCATCTGTCTTTCCAAGGATTGATCAAGATCAGAATCAATCAGGAAATTATCGAACAAGTGCAGAGGACAAACTGGTTCAGAAATAGATTACTGGTAGAACAGGGGCAGCCATGCACACTTTACCCTGGTCCACCAGTCCCCTAACAGGTCAAGTTCCACATCTACATACCGGCTGGAGGAAAATGATCTGAGATATGAGTAGTACCCTATCCACTCAAGAGATTAAAATGCAGTGCTCTCTTTAAACTCTCTAAAAGCTGCCTTCCTTCATGACCCAATCACCTTTGTTTGACCTTCCAGTTTTAGAGCAAACTGTGCCATTGACAAAACAAGCAAACTATCATTCACCAGTGTCAATGATAGACTGCAGGGCAAGTGAGAAAGCAAACAAATGGATGGACAGATAGATAGAGAGTGTAGCAGTGAGACTCTGGAGGCCTCGGGACTATTCGCTCCAGTAGGAAGATAAATCGTGGTGCTGGTCGACTCCATGAGGTGCTTGTGCACTGCCATGGATCTTCATCTTGACCTTTGAACTATAGGAAGAAATTACAACAATTAAAAGTCCATTGTAGTTGTTGTTCATGCAGACTTCAGAGGCAAACATATTTGTTTTATGTATATTGTTTGGAATGCATATTATTAGTTGGTTACACTTTACAATAAGGTTCTATTTGTTACATTTGTTAACATGAAAAATAATCTAATGTTAACTAATGGGACCTTATTTTTAAAGTGTTATGTTCAGCCAGGAAACCACTTTGAGGAAGACTCGTAAGGTAGAAATTGTATCTAATTGTTAAACTTCATTCATTCATTCATTCATTCATTCATTCATTCATTCATTCATTCATTCATTCATTCATTCATTCATTCATTCATTCATTCATTCATTCATTCATTCATTCATTCATTCATTCATTAAAACTGACATGCAAAATATAATTAAAATAATATTTTATGCTTTGCAGGTTAATCAGGTATTACAAAAGGGATCATATAAGTAATTTGAACTGATAAAACTGGTATTCAGCCCAAACAAAGACAGTAGAAGCTAGTAAGTGCAATTGAATTTCTTGCTTTATTATTATTTTTTAGAATAATATTTTTATTTAATGAATTTATTTGTATAAATATATAATTGTTTAGATAATAATGTATTTATACTATAAAAATCAAACCAAAATGTATTCAGACACCTTCAACATTTTCTCACATTATCACAGTTTATTCGCTATAGTTTAGAAAATGGTAACTATATATATCAGTATCTGAATAATTTTAGTCCCAAATTTGTATCAATTTTACTGGTGTTTCACTGTATGAAGAATTTTGGGATATAATATATCACAGTTGACTTTATTTTGCTATCCTCACTTACATAAATGAACTATAGTGCATTTAAGCAGCTAGTAATAAATTATATCTGGTATCTGAATAATTTTGGTTTGACTGTATATATTTATATAAATACATTTACTTTGTTATAAAGAAACATAAATATACATTTAGTTTTCTTTCCTGTAGTTTGTTTCAGTTAGAAACAGGAAGTTGAGGTGAATTATAAATCAGAATTCCATGTTGGTTCATTTATTTACAGGAGAAAGATATATATCTGCAAAAACTATATTTTTACATTAGCATATGGATGGACACAAAACTAACAGACATGGACTAAAAAGCTGCATAACTCATAATTTTATTTTATGGGGCTTTGACAATGACAATGCCTCTCCAAAAACACTCTTGTGTGTTGATTGTGTATTTGTGAGTGTGGCTGAGTGTTGACTTTAGACTGGTGTTTAGAGGAAGTGTCAAGTTCTTCAGTTGTGGGGCAGCAGGAAAGGCCAGCCTGTGGAAGTCTATCTTCTGCACAAAGACGATAAGTTCCCCTTTAACCTCCTTTTCTCCATCCTCAAGTGCTTGACTCTGTCTCACTCTCACACACTCACACCATCCGGATAATCCAGCAGATAGGGTTAACTCAACGCTCATCCTATGTGCATATAGTGAGAAGAGACCAGCACACACACACATGCACACAAATTCAGTAATCCAGGAGAATGGGTTTACACATTCCACACACCCCTTGTCCATCTTCAGGACACACACACTCTCACACACACAAATTTACATAGATAGCGCTTAATTCGGCACAGGCTGCATCGAAGCAGCCAGGCTGTGGAGAATGGCCCTGACTAAGCTGAGAATTTACATGGCTAAGCAAAGTGGTTAACCCCTGGAAGCAGGTCCAGAAAATAGTGTAATGTGATTTCTCTCTTAATGAAATTTATGAAAGGGAGAAGGGAGAGAGAGAGAGAGAGAGGGAAGGTGGGTGAGGAGGCATTTCACTTTGCTGCCTGCCAATAAGGGAAGAGTTACAAAACTTTCCTCAGCACAGAAAAACCTCATGCTGGAAATCAGTCATACTGATAATAAAAGCTTTGGGTTTATCTAAACTTTATGAGAGGCAATGATCTTGTGACAGGTTTTGGAAACAGCTACAGCTTTTTTTGTGTCTGGTCATTTTACAGTTTGTGGAACAGAAGAGAGTTCCAGTGGCAAATCAGAGTGATTTACACGTTTTATGGAAGCCTAGATCTGCTTCAGAGTGATACAAAAAAAAATTAAATAAAAAAACACTTTAGCAAGGTTTCACAGACAAGGTTTAAGCCTATAGTCACAGAATAAAATGCATGTTTGAGCTGTTTTAACTGAAAGCAACTCGCACTGACATTTCTTAAAACATCTCACTGTCATTGTTTTGTCTCAAGCACACCAGCAATTATTTGTATTTTTTTTCCTAAGGAACATTTAAAAAAGCTATTTAAATGTCCTAACTGAACTAAGGCCTAATCCTGGCTCAAGCCATGTCTGCGAAACCATGCCAATATCTCACAAATTATCACAATTACAACTTTTTTCTCAAAATGTTCATTTATATCTCATTGTGACTTTATTCCTGTCTTTAGCGTAACTGCAAATTCTGTCTCTGTAACGTGGCTGCTTCAGTAATGATGGAGCGTTGGATCCAGACGCAGTAGACACTTTTATTTAAACAAAACAACAAAAGTAAACCCATGCAGAGAACAGCATAAATCCAGGCAGAGAACAGGATATTCCAGACACGGGAGAAACAGCCCATTAAGGACAACAACAGAACAAAGAACACAAGAATCACAGGGGAATAAATACACAGGGAACAGGTGTAGGTAATGAGTAGCTATGGTAACTAACACGGGTAACTATGGAAACAAATAAGAGAGTGATAGAAACAAAGAAAACAGGAACTAATCACATGAAGTCAAATTAAGTTATTTTTAATACACTTCAAAATAAGAGTCCCTAAACACAAGTCAGGAATCGTAACAGTCTCACATTTGTGAATTTATATCTCACAATTGCAACTTTATTTCTCATAGTCACTTTATGTAATATTGTGATTTCCAGTTGTGAAACTATATCTTACAAATCACATTGTGACTTCTCGTGTGTGTGTGTGTGTGTGTGTGTGTGTGTGTGTGTGTGTGTGTGTGTGTGTGTGTGTGTGTGTGTGTGTGTGTGTGTGTGTGTGTGCAAGGACAAGAGATGAAAACACTCCCATTGTCATACGTCCAACACATTTTTTTTTATTTATTTAATTTAACCATGTTTAGCATGAGAACTCTTTAACAGTGTAATTAAGTCAGAATGCATGAAATGCACTCTGCAGTGTGTATGTTTGTGTGTAATTAATTTCTTGTTTTTATTTGATCTAGATTTTATTCTTTATTTTTTTACTCTGAAGCAGAATATCTCAAAAAAAAAAAAAAATATATATATATATATATATATATATATATATATTTTTTTTTTTTTTTATTATTTGAGGCAGAAACTACTGAGCCACTAAAAGGACATTGAATGGAAATAAATATATTTCAATGCTTTTTGTTCGCTCACCAAAAGTTTTGCGTTCCCCCAAGAAACTTTGCAATTGAACATGCAAACGTTTGTGTTCTTTGCGAGCAAAGCGAAAGTTTCTCGGGGAACGCAAACCATTGCAAAATCTGCTAAATTATGTGGAATGGAGAAGGATAATCAAATTAGGTAAAAGATTTAATTAAACATAAGGGGCAAGGGACAGAACTTTGTGAATGACAAGTGTTTCAATTTAACTTCCTTATTTGTTGTTAATGTAAAGTTCTGTCGTATACACACCTATAAGTTTAGTTTGTGTGTTAAACACCTAGAAGTGTTGATTGATTCTTTATGTTATACCGTTTATCTGTGGCTTTCAATAACTTCAAACAGTTTACAACTTCAAAATTCTTTCAATGCAAAACTGCATCTAGCCTGAGGACATTTGAAAGCAGCCATGAGTTGACAATACATATCTAGGCATGTGATGCTTATTAGTGGACAGACAGCAGTTTGTTGAGTTATGAGCAACTGTTCAGCTACTCAGCTGTGTTTGTGATGAATATGTAAATATAGCTCTGTGTGTGTGTGTGTGTGTGTGTGTGTGTGTGTGTGTGTGTGTGTGTGTGTGTGTGTGTGTGTGTGTGTGTGTGTGTGTGTTAGCATGCTATTGTTTGTTTTTCCTGAATGTGTGCGTGAGAGACAGAAGGTGAATGCTGATCTGAGAGGAAATAGGCCCAGAGTCTGCACATTCGCTCAGGTCCAACTCGCTGTTTTTCGGGGCAGGTGCTGAGGTAGACTTCTTCATGAGCAAGTAGACCTCACCTCCACCTCACACACACACACATACACACGTTATCCCCCCTCACCCCCAGACCCCGCAGCACTCATCATCACAGTGGCGACGCCAATCGATGTGCCGCGCCCCACTGAGCGTGTCTGCGGCAGGCCGAGCGCAGGGCTCCTCCACAGGGATTGTGGGAAATCTGATTTATGATGCCTGTGGTGCTGCTGACCACAAACTTTAACTCTTATTCCACTGTACTCCCTCTTTGCTTTCGTCTCTCCCTCCTTTTCTGTTTGTTCCTCCTGTGTCTCTTTTACCCTATGTGTGGGTTTCCTGTGTTTCCACAGTCATCTCAAAGTTCCCAAACCGTTTTTATCGGCGAGAATAGTCGCAAAGACTCAGTGAGCATGCAGGCCTACTTACACAATCATGCTCTCGCTTCCCATAGTAACAGGATGTAGGGCAGGTGAGCTTCAAAGAAGTAGAGGAGAGATTGAGAAAGCTTTGCTAAGAGGGATAGAGAGCTGTGAGATGGATGAGGAGAGGGGAGAGATGATGCCGTTTCATTGGGATCTGTGGAGGAGATGGAAAAAGAGGTTGAGTTTAAAGAATTGTGGCAGATGTTCATGGACACTTTAATGCTCAGGCTCCTTCATCTGGTATTCAGCTCTGCCGTGAAGTTCAGCTGGAGACAAAATGAGACAGAGGAAGAAAGAACAGGTGAGGGTAAAAGGTCATAGGTGCATAAAAATAAATATATTTCAGATTAAAGGTGATTTGTGTCATGTTTAAAATACTTTCTTTTATCCCAGCTTAATATACAGAGACAATATAAGAGGAGGAAATTGATTTATTATGGATAGATTGTGCATGCACTTTAAATGATTAAGCTTTTTTGGTATGATTTGAGCTAAAGAAGCTATATATGATAACATTATATTGTATATATAACTGATTTTATAGCAAATGTTTTGAAAAAGACAGTTGGCTAAATGGAACAACAGATTTTGTTGGTGACATTAAAGGCACAATATTTAAGACTTTTAGATTAAAATATACAAAACCACTAGAACAGTGTTATATATTTTGTTGACCTGTGCACTATCCAGAATGTTTCCAACAATGTTTAAATCCAGAGAAATCAGCTATTTTGACCAGCGTTACGGACACTGTGTCCTTGTGTCATCTGTCAATGACGTCATATCCGCGCTACCCTTGATTTCCGTAGAAGATATGCTTTAATATAGTATGTATTTTATTAGACAGGTGAGCAACTGTTTGGATAGAAATTCATCAACAGAAAACGGATCATTGTTATACAGCACAAAACAGTTAGTCTTATTGTTTGAATCACTTGTTTTCTTGATTTACCGCGAGTAACGTTTTTACCATGCCTCAGAGACAACACTATTTTGTCAAGTGGCTAATCAGAGAGAGCTTTCTTCATCATACTATATATATATATATATATATATATATATATATATATATATATATATATATATATATATATATGCAAAATTAATTGCATGTCATTTACCAACAGTCATTTATTCATCCTATATTAATATGAAATTCTAATATCGATGTAGATTACTGCAACAAGTCTCTCTTACCAGCCACTGAGTGAACACACAGAGTAATGTTATAACATAACACACTCAAATGTATTTAGTATGACAGCACTGCATTACCCCACAAGAGCGGAAGCAGCGTCTCTCATCAGCTGCTTCATACCACCATAACGTTAATAAAATTCGCTCTTTCATGAACATGATTTCTGCCTGAGTCTTTTGGATTCCCTTCCATCAGTTGTGGAGGTGAAAAGTCAAGACTGCAACACTGTTTTGAATATGCAAACTCTAGCGGCGTGAAACTTACATACTGTGCCTTTAAATATCATGACGAACAGGTAAACTTTTCTACTCATTTGCACTCTTGCAAACTATTCTAATTCAAAAAATTATTCTAATTAATTTTTTTTTTTTTAATAAAGAAAGAATGGTGGTGACATTAAAGTCATGCAACTGTCAT
Source organism: Paracanthobrama guichenoti (assembly GCA_018749465.1). Classification (NCBI taxonomy): domain Eukaryota; kingdom Metazoa; phylum Chordata; class Actinopteri; order Cypriniformes; family Gobionidae; genus Paracanthobrama; species Paracanthobrama guichenoti. The sequence goes on along the minus strand of CM031948.1, from coordinate 37,150,698 downwards.
GTAGTTTGTTTATAGCCTACATGTAGCTTTTTACTAAATTAAAATTAAATTATAAAGATTAACATGATGGAAAAAAATGTGTAAGTCACACAACCTGTTTTTGTTGGTCACAAAACTTATTTCATGCAATAATCCAAAATACTTTTTTTCTTTTTTGTCATGGCCCAGGATGATGCTAACTTCCGGTTTGGCCTACAAAAATGCATCATCACTGCGAGCCTCTATTGCAAACAGGTAATATGCATAAATAAATGCATAATAGCTACCATAATAAATGTCCAAAAATCAGTATTGTCAAGGTAAATGACTGAAAAAAGAAAAAAGTTTTTATGTGGTTGTCTTTCTCAACTTCTTTATAAACTCTTTTCAAGCTATGTTACAGTTTCTGAACTCTGTATGAGTAAAGGATGATATACAGTCAGCATGTATGTTCATAAAGTACAGTCATCACTGCAAATTGCACAAATAAACCCCCAACAGGGTGATCAAGACCCCAACACTATGCAGAGGGGTCTTGTTTCATTCTGAAGGGGTTAATACTGCATGGCTACTCACCAAAAGTAAACAAATGGATATGAAATATTAATTTGAGTTGAAATATTAATTATTCATTAATTGAATTTTTTTAAATTAATAAGTGATGAGAGACATGAAACTAGACATGTTTAGTGGTCATATTTGGTTGCAGACTGTTTGACCAGAATCATGTATTTCTGAGTTGTGCAATTATAAACTTTAAGAAGTAGACATAAACAAAATGTACACACATCACAACATTGTTTAACTTTATATTGATTTAATATTTTACCCAAATGTAGATATTTATGGTTTAACTGACTGATACATTGTTATTGATAAATGACTGATCATTATATTTTTTTACCCCTTATCCTATCAAATAAATATTTTGGCGTTTTTACATTATGTGATATGCTTTTAAAGCATGTTCATGCTGGGGCCATTGACTGGTCTTCATATTGTAATTGATTTTGCCCCAACAATGTAGACAAAACCTGACCCTTACAAACATGCATACTCTACTCTGAGGGCTTTTGTGCAATAGGTGACTGAGAGAAAATAATTGCCATTCCCTTTTGGTTTGTGTATTACAGAACTAAATAATACACCCAGATTTCCACATCTTATCCATAATTACCCTAGGGGCTGATACAATACAAGAGAGACACTAGGAAGAAGATAGAAAGAGAACCAAGGAGAGAAAATGATATACTGAGAGTTTATGCGTTTATTGTGATGTGTGTGGAAGATTTAACCTGTCCCACAGAAGGTTTGGATCTGTCCCATAGGTCCTTATTAAGTATTCAGTGACTCTAAGTGTACGTGTGCATTTGTGCTCGTGTGCGTTCTTGTTGATGCAAGTACATGCAATTTGTTTTTTATACATATGTACATCTATGACAAACACTAATCATAAAAATGTTGTCTCATACCTTTAAACATTAAAATGCATAATTTCTCAGTGTGCGGCTGCAGGGATTCATTTGCATTCATGTTGCAAATTAACACACGAGTCAGAAAATAATCAGTGACACTCAACTCTCTGTGTTAAGTGTGGGCCCATGGGAGAAAAGGTCAAAATAGCTCTATGATTTTATTCATTTTATTCATAGCATGAGCTGTTGAGTAAAAATGGGAATATGTTTTATGCATGTTATAATCTATAATAATAACATTACTTTATTTAGAACAGGCTCAATGGTACGGATATGTAGGTCTGCAGGGATGACATGATAATGCTGGTCTGTATTATGAACACAATGTAAAACATCCAGCACTCTATGAGACACATTACATTGACCGATATAGTGAATGACTGCTGTATATCTGCAGGGGGTGCAGACTTCATACTGTGTGTGTTTATGTCTGCACATACAGTATGAATGGAAATCTATGGGTGTTTCCCTTGTGCCAACAAGAGCTTTTTCCTTTTTTACACTGTCAGATTAAATGTTTTGTTTTGTTTGATAAATGCTAGCTTTTTTGCTTTTTGGTCCCAGTTTAGTGTCTTTAACTTCTATGTAATAAGATTTAAATGAATCATTTGATTAATACGCTTATTGTGTACATGCATGTTCTTTAATTGTACTTATATTTTTAAAAATACCTGCATATAATTGTAACTTGTGGCTTCTAGTATGCTCGTTAATGAAGATGCAAGGAGAAACCAACAAGGAGTAACTGAAACACAGGGCTTAACAAGAGACAGGTGGCAATAATGAGTACTATAACCAAGGAGACAAAGAGGGCAAACAAGAGCACAGGAACCACTAAACAGAACATAATCCTAAAATAACACCTCCCTCCTGGAAGGTGCATCCTCACACTGTAACAATAAAAAAAAAAAAATGAATCCATAAAATAACAGAAAAGCTACTGGCAGCTCATTACATTGTCCAGTAATTTTACAGACATTTCCGTTAACATAGAACGCAATGTTCAAAATTCTAAAAAATATTTACGGAAAATGTGTTCAATTAATACAGTACATTGTGCCCTATTTTTACAGATTTTTTTTAGAGTGTGGAGGGAGGGAGGGGAAGGGGCTTTGTAGGTGGAGCTTGAAATGGACAGGAAGAGCTGGTAGAGGAGGACACCATGGCGGAGATGATGGAGGGAGAAACCAGGAGGAGATGATGGAGGGAGGAGTTGAAGAGAGAGACACAGAGGCAAACTAACAGGACAAAGGACCACGGTGGAACCGATGGAGGGAGAAGCCAAAGTGTAGTCTGGAGCCTGACTGACATGGGAGGAGCTGGGAGAGGTGGAGACCCAGGTGGAGCCGAGGAGATGAAGAGGACAACACCATGGAGACAACAAAGGATCTGGAGGGGCAAGACGGAGCCGCAGTCACGGATGGCCAAATTGGAGGCAGAGTGCTGGAGGACTGAGGCGAAGCTGATGATACTGAGCACCAAGGCAGAGCCAGAGGAAGGGAGGAGCCTAACGGATGGGTAACCAATGGGTTGGAAGGTCGAGATGCAACCGAAGGCTTAGAAGTCTGTGACGTAGGCAGAGTGACGACTGACCAAGGCAGAACTGGAGGGACGAAGGAGCCCGGTGAAGCCGTAAGGATGATGGTCCCAGGTGGAGCCAGGGGATCCACTGGAGCTGGAGACCTGAAGGCCCAAGGTGATTCAGAACAGCAAAGCAGAGCCATCAGAGGAGGAGCCGAGGGACTGAAGGGAGCCAGTGGAAGTGGGGCCAAGGAAATGGCTGGCATAGATAGAGGAGGCAGGAGAGGGAGGCTGAATGGAACCATAAGTGACGAAGGAGACTTGGAGCTGGGCGGGACCAGAGGTGATGTGAGACTTTGGGGAATAGCCTCCTCCATTTCCTCAACCAATTGTATCAAAATCAAGCACATTTCACCCTCAGTAGTTGGAGTAGGGCGGGGCTCCACTCCATGCCCTCATTCTCCACAAGAACGGCCCACCGTTCTACAGACTTCATATTGAGTGCTTCCTCTGCAATGAAGAGGACCTTTGGCAGTTGCTCTGGCTCAGGCTCCGTAGCAGGCACAGCCTCTGGGTCTGCGGTGGGATGGGGCAGTTGGTCCATGATGGGCGTGGGTGTTAGCTGCTGGGCTCTAGGGTTTCGTGGAGCCGACCTTCTGGGAAAACACTTTCCAGGCAGGTGAGGATGTACTCCTTCCATGTGAGGTTCTTCATATCAGGTAAATTCACATCCTGAGTATTACTGGCTCCAATCCAATAAATGGTATTTAAACTGGCATCATCCAGGTCTGAAAAACTTTAAAATTCAACAAAGCAAGCAGTATATTTCCACAAGGGAAGTTTCCTTTTACCAAGATCTAAAAAAACTTTTGTTAGATCCATAAGGTATGATCAGTTCTTCTATAACGTGGTACTAAAATGAAGATGCAAGGAGAATTCCAAGAATATAAAGTCTTTATTAAACTAAACAAAACACGCAGGAGATTACAAGAACAAACATTAGTAACAAAAACCACACTTGTGTCAACGAGAACTGACAAGGAGTAACTGATACATAGGGCTTAAATTCACAGGGCAAACAAAGGAAACTTAATGAGAGACAGGTGGCACTAATAAGAATGATGAGAAACAAAAGAGCACATAATGAGTAACCAAGGAGACAGAGAGGGAAAACAACAACACAGGAACAGCTAATAGAACACAATCCTGACAATAATTACATCTCTATTTAATTTCTAAATACATCAATTACACTCTTGACTCCCCCTATCCCTTAACCAACCCCTAAACCTAACAATACCATGAAACCTGTCTCTAACTTTACCCGTAAGTTCATTGTACCCAACTTATTTTATAACCTATAAACAAAATAACAATACTGGTACAATAATAATAATAATAATCGTCATTATACTATCCATCTGTTTGTGTATAAACAATCAATTGCAAGAGTCAGAGTATCAGATAATATGGGATCAAACATTAATTCCTTCCTCATTGATCTGATGTGTGTGTAGGAAAGGAGTACACTGAAACACTTTCTCTCCATCTCTCTCCCTCTTTCTCTCTCCCTCTCTGTGTAATTCTATATTCTCTCCTAAGAGGCTTATGTTTAATATCATAGATGTGCATTTGATGAGATGGCAAGTTTTGAAATGTAGCTTTGATAGCTATATCAATATCTCATCACTTTTTCATATCATTGACAAAACACTGCGTCTGTATCTGCCCTGCAGACACATAATTTAAAAAGACCATGGCTCATGTTAGAACATTTCTGTCTAGTTGAGATGTTAGTATATTATCATGACATACTTCATGGTTGACTTTTATGACCCTCTTTGTTTATCTTTGACTTATGATGTAAAAAAAAAAAAAAAAAAAAAAAAAAAAAAAAGAAAGAAAAGAAAATGTTCTACTCACGTCTACTATTGCTAAAACACACAGTAAACATTTGCATTCATCTCCAACCAATCTCACACATTACACTACACAGTACGGTGCACACAAACACTGAAGCACTCATCCTCATCTTCTTTAACCCATTGGGAATTGTGGGAGATATATTTGTACCCCTTCTCACTTTTTCTTGTCTCTATGCATCTCCATTACATTGTGTATTTCTGTGGCTTACATCAACCTGGCTATGAAAGGACCGAATCCCTGGCCTGGACAAATATAAACAAGGCACAAGTGAGAATTAAGCACCCTAAAAATAAAATGTAAATAATTATATATTTTTATATACCAACATTTTACAATAAGTTATTATTTATTATTAATAATTACAGTGTAATTATACAATTAAGTACTAAGTAATAGTAATTAACTACATGTACTTACTATATAATTAGGGTTAGGGTTAAGGTTTGGTTTAGGATTAGCTGCATGTAACTATGCATAATTGACTGTTATTACTATAGTAACTACATGTAAATGTGTAACAGGGACACTGTAAAATAAAGTGTTACCCTTTAGGATTAGGGTTTGGTTTAGGTTAGTTGCATGTAGTTATGCATAATTTATAGTTATTACTACAGTAACTACATGTAACATGGGTAACAATGACACAAAAATATTACCCAATGAGCAATAGATTTGTTACAGTATTTACTAATCTTTGTTAATGTTAGTTAATCATTAATATGAACAGATACAACTTTTGATTTTAATACTTTAGTTTTATTTCTATTTTATTTACTACCATTTTATTTCAAGGTGATTTAGTTACGTTACATGTACTTACTAGTAATATGGAAAATGATGCATAATTATAAGTTACTAACCCTAAACCAAGCCCTAACCCTAACCATAACCCTTTAGTAAATACATGTAGTTAATTAATAGTCCTTATTTCTGTAATTAAACTGTAATAGCATCACCTTAAAATAAAGGCATACACTTTATGTTGAGGTGTCATTGTTACAATGTAATTATATATGTAAGTACTGCTTAATATTAATTAACAACATGTGCTTACTATAGGATTAGGGTAGAATTAGGATTTGGTTGAGGGTTAGTTTTATATAATTATGCATAATTTCCTGTTATTATTATGGTAAGTACATGTAACAGCTAGTTCATGTTAACTAATGTAGTAATGAAACATTATGTGTTACCAAAATACAATATGGCTGATAAACTAATTTTAACATTTAAATTTCAACACAATTTTAAGATTAAAATTTAAAAATTAGATAATTCTTTTTTTAATCCTAAATGTACAAAAAAAGCATGAATAACTATCACTCTTACTAATATTTTTTTGCTTTTTCTCTGTGTCACAACCCCTAGCCTGCTTTCCCCACCCCCCCACCCCCTTCTCTCTCTCTGTCCGTTTTCCGGTGTGTCGGGAGTGTGTAAACGGGTGTCAGTGTGGTTGATTGGGGATTAGAATGGAGGTTTATTCACTGCGGGGAAAGTGATGCGGTGATTAGCGTGGTAGTCGCGGTGCCAGCCGCGTGCTGCTGAATTAGCAGCATGTTTGAATGAGATAAAAGGGCCAGGCTTACCCCCTCCACCCTGACTCCACATAATCCCACTACAGCTGTGAAATGAACAGGCCTCTCCCGGCCAGCCAGGCCTCAACCTGCCTCAGAGCGCACTCTCACACACACGTACATGCTCACACACAGATATTCTCGGTCGAAAGTTCCCTCTCTACAGCACCCACGGGACCACCTCCTATGTGCTATTACCTCGACCGTCCCTTCTACACTGATGGTAAGTTCATCCAGCAGACTACAACACATAACATTCCATCTCCTTATCAATCATTCCTTTTTATTTTTATTCCTTTATGTAAAAAATGTGCCTCCCAAGTGGGAATACACTAAAAGCATACATAAACATGGCTGACATAAACTCCCTCCATTACCACCAATCAGCTTAGTGACATTTGGACTGGCAAAGATACAGAAGGTAGTATATATATACTGTATATATGTTTATCCCTGGACATGAAGCAATAGCAAAACTGATGAGTCAACCATTTGAAAGGCAACGATAAATAGATAATCCACACTTCTTTGCCAAAAGCCGTATAAGTCAAATTCAACCTGCATATTTACAAGATTACAAGAGTAACGCATTCAGTACTTTCAGAAAGTGTTTTGTGCACCAGCAAATGGAGGTTCAAAACAAGACTAATTCAGTGCACTGGCCTGATGCTAAAGCCTGAAAAACACAATACAAGACGACTTCAAGTTTCTGCACCATACCTTTTTTTTTTTTTTTTTTTTTTTGTCAAAACACGTCCCTTCCCCCATTTTCTCTCTGTCTCGCTCACTCTCTTTTCCATATTTAGAGACCCACACGTTATTATTTGCCATCTTTATTCTGCTGACTCGGCGGTAAACAAATGAACTGAGATGTACGGCGAACATTATTGGGCAAGATGGCCAATTCTTGCATGGAACCATTAACAAAATGGGCCCCTTCCTTTGTATAATAGTGCTTGCTTTGTCATATGGGAGATTTAATTTTCCACAGTTTAAACATTATTTCCTAAGTTACAAGCAGTTAAAGCAATTAAGAGGAAAAACACACTGATACTTGTATTTGCTTGGGGGAGTCCAAAGCTTCATCTTATATAACTGCTGCTTTGATGATGATTCACCTGAGTTACAATTACAAATGTTTGAGAAGCACGCTTTACATAAACATTAGTGCAACAGTCTCACAGGATTTAAAGGGACAGTTGACTAAAAAATTGACTAAACAAAAATTCTGTAATCATTTACTCACCCTTATGTTGTTCTAAAACTTTCTTTCTTCTGTGGCGCACAAAATAAAACATTTTGATTACCAAACCGTTTTGGTGACCAGTGACATTCTCTGTATGGAGAACAAAAACAAAACAAAACAAAAAAACATTTCTCACAATACCTTCTTGTTTTATAGAATAAATTGCAGGTTTGGAACAAAATAAAGGTGAGTAAATGATGCCAGAATGTTCATTTTTAGGTGAACTATCCCTTTAAAGCTGAAGTGCATATTTTTTTTTCAATGTTAAAATACATTCTTTTGTCAGCTTACAGAGACCCCTGTAAGCCATTCTTTGATTAATTTCCCCTAAATAATGCGGCTCTGTTTCATCAAATCACCATCCTGACAACTAATGTCATGAGGTTGTGGCAGAGCTATCAGTTTGTCTCAACCAATCGCAGATGAAATTAGATTTTTGTTTTAGCAATTTGTCACCTTGGAATTATAAGGTTCTATCTGACATTTTTGTCAAAATTGAGTTATTCACATATTCTTATTCTGTGACAACTTATTTGCATTATGCAATTTTTTTTTTTTTTTTTTTTTTTTTTTTTTTACATTTTGGGACTTTTTATTTAAAAAACAAAAAGGTTATCTACAAGGTCAAATGGAATGCAAAACCTTTGAAGCTCAATATCTCAAAACCGCTCAGAATGCAGCTAGAACCTGCATAATTCCAATAATTCCAAGGTGGCAAATTCCATTGGGTGATGCAAGTGGTGCAGAAATTACACACATTAGCTTTAAAGTAACTAAAAATGATGCTGCATGTATTTGTGTACGTGTGGAACTACATTAATAAAGTAATAAAGCTACAAATGTAATGCAGCAGACATGGCGTACACAGAGAAATCTGTATGTGCTGAATTCCTATGCACTGAACAAATTTAATTCTCTTTCCCTTTTCAGAATGTGTTATTCCTCTCTCTCTTCCAAGTCTTCATTTGACTTCTTGTTATCCGGGTAGACAGAGGAATAAGCAGTTTTCCCTCTGATTCGTTTAGGGAGCATCTGCTAATATCATATTGATGATAATTTTCCTGTAATGCACCATTTGCACTAATTGTGATGCAGGGAGTGAGTAATGTTATCTGACGGCCCCTTGGCTTCCTCACCGCTCCTCACCACTTAATTTCATGATCGGCCCAGAGAAAGGGGATGTGACAAGCTGGTCATAAACAACCATCTCCTCCCCTCTTTCTTCCATCTATCAGGACCTCTTCTGTTGTGAAAGTGTGCTATTTATTTAGGTGCTTTCATTTTAATTCCAGTTACACTTTGACCCCAACATGCACACACATGTACACACATACACATACAAACTCTCTCTTTATCTTGCTTTACATTTATTATTACTGTAAATGGTCCCACTTTATATTAGGTGACCTTAACTAATATGTACTTACGTCAAAAAAATAAGTACAGTGTACTTATTGTGTTCATATTGTATTGCAAAACACTTTTAATGATATTGAGGTGGGATAAGGGTAAAGTTGGGGACAGGTGTGGTGGTATGGGTAAGTTTAAGGGTAAAGTTAAGGACAGGTGTGGTGGTGTGGGTAAGTTTAAGGGTAAAGTTGGGGACAGGTGCGGTGGTGTGGGTAAGTTTAAGGGTAAAGTTAGGGACAGGTGTGGTGGTGTGGGTAAGTTTAAGGGTAAAGTTGGGACAGGTGTGGTGGTGTGGGTAAGTTTAAGGGTAAAGTTAGGGACAGGTGCGGTGGTGTGGGTAAGTTTAAGGGTAAAGTTAGGGACAGGTGCGGTGGTGTGGGTAAGTTTAAGGGTAAAGTTAGGGACAGGTGCGGTGGTGTGGGTAAGTTTAAGGGTAAAGTTAGGGACAGGTGCGGTGGTGTGGGTAAGTTTAAGGGTAAAGTTAGGGACAGGTGCGGTGGTGTGGGTGTTTAAGGGTAAAGTTAGGGACAGGTGCGGTGGTGGGTGTTTAAGTTTAAGGGTAAAGTTAGGGACAGGTGCGGTGGTGTGGGTAAGTTTAAGGGTAAAGTTAGGGACAGGTGCGGTGGTGTGGGTAAGTTTAAGGGTAAAGTTAGGGACAGGTGTGGCGGTGTGGGTAAGTTTAAGGGTAAAGTCAGGGACAGGTGTGGCGGTATGGGTAAGTTTAAGGGTAAAGTCAGGGACAGGTGTGGCGGTATGGGTAAGTTTAAGGGTAAAGTTAGGGACAGGTGTGGTGAGTATGAGTAAGTTTAAGGTTAGAGTTAGGTGTAAGAGAAGTGTCAACAATGTAATTATAAATGTAATTACAAAAAATAATTACAGATGTAATTACATGCAGGTATTTTTAAAAATGTAAGTACAATGCAAAAACATGTATGTACACAATAAGTGCATTGTATCAAATGATTCATTTAAATGTAAGTACATAGTAGTTAAGGCCACCTAATATAAAGTGGGTCCCTGTAAAGTTAATTATGTCTGGTCTACTGAGGAATTGAGTCTAGGTCAGGTACAGGTACATAAATAAATACATAAATAGATATATACATAAATACATACATACACACTATTATAGATTTAGATATATAATTCAAAAGTTTGGGGTCTGATTTATTTATTTATTTATTTTCATACTTTTTCAGCAAGAATGAATTAAATTTGAATAAAATATTTCTAACAATTCTAGTAAACTGTATCACGGGTTCAACAAAAAAATTACTAAGCAGTCCAACTGTTTTCAACATTGATAATGATCAGCATTTCAGCATTTTAGATTGATTTCTGAAGGATCATATGACATTAAAAACTGGGGTAACGGCTGCTAAAAAGTCCTGCCTTGCTGTCACACTAATTAATTACATTTTAAAATATATATTAAAATACAAAACATATTAATATATTTTGATATATAAAAGTAAAAGTAATTTAAAATTTTAATCACATTGACCAATATTACTGTTTTACTGTATTTTATGCAGCTTTGCTGAGCATAAGAGACTTCTTTCAAACACACACAAATACACACACACACGCACACACACGCACACACACAATCTCACCAACCCCAAACTTTTATATATTGGTGTATGGCAAATACACTATATTACCAAAAGTTTTGGGATGCCTGCCTTTACATACTCATGAACTTTAATGACATCCCATTCTTAATCTGTAGGGTTTAATATGGAGTTGGCCCACCCTTTGCAGCTAGAACAGCTTCAACTCTTCTGGGAAGGCTTTCCACAAGGTTTAGGAATGTGTTTATGGGAATTTTTTACCATTCTTCTAGAAGTGCATTTGCACATTTGGCCTGGCTTGCAGTCTCCGCTCTAATTCATCTCAAAGGTGTTCTAAAGGTGTGACCATCCCCCAATTGTTCCCACAAAGTTGGGAGCATGAAATTGTCCAAAATGTCTTTGTATGCTGAAGCATTAAGAGTTCAGTAAGAGAGTTGGCCAAGCCCAACCCCTGAAAAACAACCCCACACCAAAATCCCCCATCCACCAAACTTTACACATGGCACAATGCAGTCAGGCAAGTACCGTTCTCCTGGCAACTGCCAAATCCTGACTTGTCCATTGGATTGCCAGACAGAGAAGCGCGATTCGTCACTCAAGAGAACACTTCTCCACTGCTCTAGAGTCAAGTGGTGGCGGGCTTTACACCACTGCATCCGACGCTTTGCATTGCACTTGGTGATGTAAGGCTTGGATGCAGCTGCTCGGCCATGGAAACCCATTTCATGAAGCTCTCTACACACTGTTCTTGCGCTAATCTGAAGGCCACACGAAGTTTGGAGGTCTGTAGCTATTGACTCTGTAGAAAGTTGGCGACTTCTGCGCACACTGCACCTCAGCATGCGCTGACCCCACTCTGTGATTTTACATGGCCTACCACTTCGTGGCTGAGTTGCTGTTGTTCCCAATTGCTTTCACTTTGTTATAATACCACTAACAGTTGACCGTGGAATATTTAGTAGTGAGGAAATTTCACAAATGGACTTATTGCACAGGTGGCAACCTATCCACGGTACCACGCTTGAATTCACTGAGCTCCTGAGAGCGACCCATTCTTTCACAAATGTTTGTAGAAGCAGTCTGCATGCCTGCGTGCTTGATTTTATGCACTTTTAGCCATGGAAGTGATTGGAACACCTGAATTCAATGATTTGGAGGGCTGTCCCAATACTTTTGGCAATATAGTGTATACATAAACGTAGGAACATAAAAATAAAAAAAAATGTTTAAAAGACTTGAAAGTACTTGTTGCTTGTCCTAGGATGCAAAAAAGACTTCCACAGACTGAAGCATGGAAATTTCCCAGAAATTATTTATGATGTTTTATTAACAAAGTTTGGGAGGAACATGTTCAAATTGCCTATCCAATCAATACAAGAGGAAGCCTATATATACACAGTTGACTCACCTATGTTCCTTGACAGTTTTCTGCATCCCTCCACCATCCTTCTCCTCACACTCGCCTGGTTACTATCCTAACCAGAGATATGGAGGAGTACTCTGGGTTCGGGGTAAATTCCGAGCTTGGAGTCCTCCTCTCAGGCAAAAAATATGTATACTTTTTACTCTATTTGATTATTTGTAAGTGTGAACCTGTGAAAAACACATTTACATCTCCTAAACATCCTGCTCTCTAATATAGTTGTCAAAGGGGGTGAATTTGTCTTTTGACATACATTTTTGAGTTTCAAACCATCCCATGATGGAAAAGAGGATCATCATGAGTGTGTGTGGTGGTGGAGTGCGTGTGTGATGGGCTGTATTTATGCTTTTTTCTTTGTTTTCTTGTGGTTCTGCATGAGAACATTTCCAGTGCTGAGAAAGCATGTCTCCACATACAGAGACACACATGCACAAATGTGTGTACACAAACACACACTGAGGCTTGAGGGCACAAATAAACCTCTGGAGGGCCCCATACTTGAGAAATATAACAAGGCTATTGTCACCCTATGTGGAGGTCACACTTAAACAAGCAGAGGCAAGCCGGCAAAAGCCACACACTTCTTCTATCTCTGCAGATTAAAAGGACAAAGAAATAAATCATATCATCTACAGTACATCTGTGCAGGAGAAGAAAGAAAAGAAGTTTAGGAATCCGTAAGTGTTTTTAAATCAAAGAATTTGTATTCACCTAATCAGCTTTTTATCTAGATTGTTTCTAGATTGCTTCCTCATTTCTCATAATCAGCTCATAAACCAAAAGTGCCATTCAATCTGATGGGATAAATGGATAAAAATGGTCAAAATAAGCTTAAAAATTGCATGCATCTCTCCCATGGCACCAAGCACCAGGACTGCCATTGGTGCTCCTCAACCAACTGAACCATCATTATATTTAGGCTATTTTCAAAGCTTTTATTCTGATGGGAATAATCCGGATTAATTATATATGTATTAATTCTATTAATTCTACTTGTAAAAACAAACATGCACATGAGCAAACACATGTGTCCCTGAATAGGCAGCACCCTGTTAATCAATAGCTCTCATAGATTGTTGCTTACAGCTGCAGCAGAAGAATGAGATGGATTTGCATATATATAGGGCTGAGTGAACCCATGCACTTTAAGGATGATCAAATATGCTGACCTCAGCATCCGATAAACCAATCAAGTGTGTGTGTGTTACCATTGACCTCAATCCAGACACGGTCTCTGAAGAGATTTCATATGGTACAGTACTGAATAATATGTGTTTGTCTATGAGATGACAAATGGAGAGGTTACTGTAGACTGGCCTTGTGCCAGAGATGAGCGTTAAAAGCCTTTAACTGATTCATGAATTAAATGTGAATATCATTTCAGGCCAAAAAAAAACAAATACATGAATGTACAGTGCACAGCAGGAAGTCAACTTTCTGCATTTCTCTTCTTATATGAGCAAATGATAAAAGATGACTAAAGATGATGAAACACGGGCCAACTTTTTGAGCAATGATGCCGTGCGATGTTGCTATGGGCACTTTCCAATTATGAATGGGCAACAAATTCCGGACCCACTTTATATTAAGTGGCCTTAACTACTATGTACTAACATTTGAATTATAAATTTGATACAATGCACTTATTGTGTACATACATGTTTTTGCATTGTACTTACATTTTTAAAAATACCAGCATGTAATTACATCTGTAATTAATTTCTGTAGTTAGATTTATAATTACATTGTTGACCCTTCCCTTACACTTAACCCTACCCTTAAACTTACTCATACTCACCACACCTGTCCCCAACTTTACCTTTATCCCACCTCAATATCAGCAAAAGAGTTTTGCAATACAATATGAACAATGTAGTAGGTAAGGCCACCTAATATAAAGTGGGACCCAAATTTCTATCTGGATACTTTAGATTGGTCATGGGTCCTGTGTCTCACCTGGTTGCCCGTTGACAGCAACATTGCCCAGCAACATTGCTCAAAATGTATCATCACCATAAAAGAGCAGTGGCAAAATACATCCCAAATGTCATGTCAGGGGAGGCAGTGCTTCCATATGATTGGATGATTATGTTGCACAAATGCCCACCTTTTAAGTCATAATCCACAAATCTACTATGAATGAATTACAGTTTGCCAATTCAATTGATTGCCAATCAATCAGGGAATCAAAACGGTGACAATTAATTAGTACAATTATTATAGTTAGTCGGTAACAAATAACAATAAATAAACAAATAAAAATGGCCATATATGTTACCTTTTATTATTACAATATAAATAATGTTTAAAACATACATTAATACTTTGATAAGACTTGATTTTAATAAATAGAAAGTTAATATGTGAATCAAAATATAAAAGTTATATAATATTAGAAATTGGTTGTTTCTTGCCAAATGTAAGAAACAATGCAGTTCCATATGCATTAAGCAAGGAAACTGTGTAAACAAATAGAACATGAATTAATTAAAAATAAATAAATAAACAAATAAGCAAAGATGAAGATGAAGATGAAGAACCAAAGATGAAGATGAATAACCAATTATATATAAGGAAAGGAAAAGAACTGGATGCACTGTAATGACGTATTAATTAACAGAGGGACCAATTAACGCTGTTCTCAGTTTGAAAATGTTCTCAAGAGACAACTGCTTCTTCTTGAGAGAGAGAATGACACAAGAGAGAAAGGATGATTTTATAGTAAAGATCCACCAAAACGTGAATATGACATTTTAAATTAAATGTGAAATAATTATGTACAAAGGTGTATTTTATACAGAAAGCATTGTTTTGCATCTAATATCTGAGAGCTTCTGATTGTGTTTGTTTAGTTTTTGTTTTTTTTTATAGGAGAGGAAACATAGTTGTGGAGAAGTAGAGTGGAGGTCTACCATGGATTCTGAGTGAGGAGGAGATATTTCATGAGGTTATTTCTTTGCTGAATCATCACATTTCTGTTTGTTGTTTTTGGGCTTTTTTCCCCTCCCAGATGCATAAACTTTGTGAGCTTCTATGTGAATTACAAAAAGGATGGATGTATAGAGCATAAAAATACAGAAAAGAAAAAATATATTTCTCGATGTTTGCTTGTAATTTTGAGCCATATGCAGCAGCATAACACGAAACAGAGATTATGTCACAGAGATTATGATCTCCATACGTCTGCCTTTAAATATAGTATTTTAACATTGATAAAATGACACACTTCACATTTAAAATGTTCCACTGATTCACTCTGTAATTTTTTTTTTTATTTTTTTTTTTCTTAAAAACATAAATATGTAGTTCTTGGAGATTCAGTGGTATTATAAAGTCTGGAGTTTGTGAGCGTAGCGAGTGGGATCGATGCAGATATTCATTGTTGGCCCCACTGCACTTGCAGTCCATTTAATGTCTCTGTTCCACTACCCTGCGTTCGGCTGATAACACTTACCACACTCCGCTTGTTTCAATACAAAACAACTTTAATTAAATCAGGCCATGGCCAAGGTTAGGTTCTCTCACATTCCTCAAAGATCCCACAGTGTGAAACACTATGCCTAATGGAGTCTACAGTGATATTACTCTGGAAGGAAGTGCAGTTCATTTCAAAGGTATCACATATTATCAAACAATATATTACAGAATCATACAGCATCATAGAGTTGAGTAGACTTCTTATGTAAAAAAAAAAAAAAAAAAAAAAAAAAAAAAAAAAAACCAACATTCTGATGTACCTTTTATTTATATAGAGTGTGAATGAAAATGAATGATTTGACATGGGTTGCAGTGGTGTGTTTTATGTAGCATGATGTCCATGAATGAATGAATTGCTTTCAGTTTATTCTCAGTTAAAGATACCACAAACAGACAGTGCTAGCTGACACGAGTAGCTAAACTCAGTGTAACTCGAGGCCAGAAAGATCATCCCCACAGCGTATCTCCAAAGCTATTATCGCGCCCTGACAGCATCAGACTAAATATTGTCACAATGTTGTGGGTTCATCCAATAAATCTACACTGACTGAGCCTTAGGGATCAGAGTCTCTCTCTCTCTCTCTCTCTCTCTCTCTCTCTCTCTCTCTCTCTCTCTCTCTCTCTCTCTCTCTCTCTCTCTCTCTCTCACACACACACACACACACACACACACACACACACACACACACACACACACCTGCCTCTTTGACTCACGTCCTTATGTGTTTGATGCACTTTTTTTTTTAACATTCATAGATCCATACAAAGCAGAATGTGAAGGAGCTTCCTTATAGACAACAGCAAAATGTGTATGTTAACAGTTATTCAATTATTTCACACCCTAGCATTTTTAGTGCATTATATCAGGGCAATATGAAATCATTTTCATTTCAATATGAGGAAAGACTGTGTATATATTGCACTTTATATGCTGATGTACTATAAATTCAGAAGCACAAGATCTGCAGGATTATTCTGGCATCAATAGACGTTTTTCAAACATCAGTAAAACATACTGAAATATAAATATAAATACACTCACCTAAAGGGTTATTAGGAACACCATGCTAATACTGTGTTTGACCCCCTTTCACCTTCAGAACTGCCTTAATGTGGCATTGATTCAACAAGGTGCTGAAAGCATTCTTTAGAAATGTTGGCCCATATTGATAGGATAGCATCTTGCAGTTGATGGAGATTTGTGGGATGCACATCCAGGGCACGAAGCTCCCGTTCCACCACATCCCAAAGATGCTTTATTGGGTTGAGATCTGGTGACTGTGGGGGCCATTTTAGTACAGTGAACTCATTGTCATGTTCAAGAAACCAATTTGAAATGATTCGAGCTTTGTGACATGGTGCATTATCCTGCTGGAAGTAGCCATCAGAGAATGGGTACATGGTGGTCATAAAGGGATGGACATGGTCAGAAACAATGCTCAGGTAGGCCGTGGCATTTAAACGATGCCCATTTGGCACTAAGGGGCCTAAAGTGTGCAAAAGAAAACATCCCCCACACCATTACACCACCACCACCAGCCTGCACAGTGGTAACAAGGCATGATGGAGCCATGTTCTCATTCTGTTTATGCTAAATTCTGACTCTACCATCTGAATGTCTCAACAGAAATCGAGACTCATCAGACCAGGCAACATTTTTCCAGTCTTCAACTGTCCAATTTTGGTGAGCTTGTGCAAATTGTAGCCTCTTTTTCCTATTTGTAGTGGAGATGAGTGGTACCCAGTGGGGTCTTCTGCTGTTGTAGCCCATTCGCCTCAAGGTTGTGTGTGTTGTGGCTTCACAAATGCTTTGCTGCATACCTCGGTTGTAACGAGTGGTTATTTCAGTCAAAGTTGCTCTTCTGTCAGCTTGAATCAGTCAGCCCATTCTCCTCTGACCTCTAGCATCAACAAGGCATTTTCGCCCACAGGACTGCCGCATACTGGATGTTTTTCCCTTTTCACACCATTCTTTGTAAACCCTAGAAATGGTTGTGCGTGAAAATCCCAGTAACTGAGCAGATTGTGAAATACTCAGACCGGCCCGTCTGGCACCAACAACCATGCCACGCTCAAAATTACTTAAATCACCTTTCTTTCCCATTCTGACATTCAGTTTGGAGTTCAGGAGATTGTCTTGACCAGGCCCACACCCCTAAATGCATTGAAGCAACTGCCATGTGATTGGTTGATTAGATAATTGCATTAATGAGAAATTGAACAGGTGATCCTAATAATCCTTTAGGTGAGTGTATATATAATCTGTGTAAGATTCAAGACAAAATATCAATATAAAATTAAATAATAAAAAAATAGACAACACTTTACATTAATGTCCCATTAGTTAATGCATTAACTAAAATTAAATAACAAAGGGCAATATTTATTATTAGATAATATTTATATTAGATATTTATTAATATTTAATATTTATTTGTATTAGTTAATAACAATACAACTGTTCATTGCTAGATCATGCCAGCTCAATAATATTATAAAGCTTTTTATTTTAATAATGTATTAGTAAATGTTGTAATTAACATTAATAAGAAAAATAAATGCTTTAGAATAATTTTTTCATTGTTATTGCATGTTAACTAAAAAAATGAAAATACACATTTGTTTTAAATGTATGTATTTATTGGCTGAGAGAGAGAGAGAGAGAGAGAGAGAGAGAGAGAGAGAGAGAGAGAGAGAGAGAGAGAGAGAGAGAGAGAGAGAGAGAAGAGGATACAACAATATTAAATTAGAGAAAAATAGCAACATTGAAATATTTTCACTAGTGGACTCAGTCTTTGAGTCTTTTGGACCTGCATTCTATTTAAAACATGTATTTGTTGATTCTGTCTGTCTCCTTGGTGGCCTCATGGATGTTTAGTCTTTGGTTAGTTCCACCTCACGCTCCTTTTCTCGGATTAATGATGAAATCAATCTGTACGATAACCATTTGGACAGATGTCACACTAACGATGCCAATAAGAGAAGGACAGAGATGATTGTGATGACATGACCATTGGTGACCACATTGACACTGGCAGTGATAAAGACGTCAAGGACAATGTCTATGGGAATTTACCTCCAATCAATATGTCTAAAGACAGCTTTCAGAACTATTTTCTCCATAATAGACACTTTATAGTGTGATTACTCGTTTAAATTTGACAGGGAAAGATAAAGGATAAAAGAGATGTAAATCTACTAAGTCTAAAGACAAAAGAGCAAGGGAAAGATGAATGAAGGATATATAATGAAATGGAAAAAATAAAGACTTTAAGGTCAGTTAATAAGGCAACTTAATTAAGAAATGCAACAAAATATATGGTTTAAGTGAAAATGTAACAAATAAAAGTAAAGCTCTGCCCAGCACCACTTCAATCAGCCACTGAGCTTTTACTTTAGTCAATGGGTCAACGGCTCAACGCTAACCCTCGGCTTCACCCATCAGATGTGCCATATTCCACTTTGTCATGCATCACATGTCAGAGGAATAATTCAATCCATCTCCATCCTTCCATTTTCTCTTCCCCATTCCGTCCCTCACCGCGATCCTCCATCCTGCACTGATTAATGTTAATTTCATCATAAGTCTTTTTCAGCTCAATAAACTCTACCTCCCTCTCTAAATCAAATTGTTACTGATCATACTTGACTGCTGAGCTACTATCCTGTCCTCCTTGCCATGTCATAACCACGGTCTGTCATACACTGTCCGCATATCTGCTAAACCATGGACTTCTATTTCATTAGAAGTCATTAAAATCATTATGTTTAATTGAACAACAAATGAGTTAATATTAGCATTAAAGGGACAGTAAATCCAAAAGAAAAAAAATGAAAATTCTGTCATTGTTTACTCACCCTCATGACATTTTATACACATATAACTTTCTTTTGTGGAACGGAAGAGGAAAAGTCTTCAATAATATTCTGAATCGAAGCTCTCAAACTTCAAAAAGGACTTAAAAGCACCATTATAGTATCATGAAAGTATTATTTTCTTGCTATTATCTCTTTAGGCTTGCTCACTGAAAGGTTTGTATGACACCTTTCTTTATTAATATGCATTCTGAAATGCGCTACACATATAATCCGAATTGAAATAAATACTTTGTCATAATTAAGTGCAGTAGCTAATTAATTAACTGGCAGGAATACTGACTAGTGAGCTTTTGGCAAGACAAGTAAATCGCACCCATGCAGAGACAAGATCAAAACAGAGAACTTTGAAAATGTTATCTTTATTTTTCTTTTAACATGATGCTGTTGGCCAAGGTCTGGATATGCTGACACTCTTCTTCTGTCTTTATTTGTCTTTCTCATACACATACACCACCATACACACACCCAAAGTGATGGGCTTGAGTACACAGCATTTATTGATTGAGCTACGAGCACTAATGGAAATGATGCAGAGATTGAAAGGCAGTTCATTAGAATTGCTGTTTGATTAAAGAAAAGCTGATCGGTGGACTGTGTGTGTTTATGTGTGTGAGGAAAAGAGAGAGCGTGAAAAGAGTAAATCTGTTTTTAAAAGATTTAAACTTAATAAAATTTGTTCTCCAAACTTTTAAATGAATGTTTTTACCATACTAATGACCCGTATTACCTCAATACAATGTATTAGTGACTTAAATAAATCGCTTTCAGTACCCCAAAATGAAAATTATATCATTATTTACATAACTCAAAATGCTGTTTCAAACATTTTTATATGGCTTCAGAAGATAGTGTACAAATTGTGTGGATCGATTTTATGATGAGTGCATAATGACATATATTTATTTTTGAGTGAACTATCCCTTAAATATGTCAGGTATGCACAGTTTGTGCAGCTGCTTCCACTCACATTGGAATGGCCATATTTCCTGTGCGCTATCTTGGGTTGGAGGAAATAGGTATGTTTAGTGATATCTATTCATACCTCCATTCTAACCCTCCGCTTCCTTCTCCTTTGGCTATAGGGGCATTGGAAAAAGCTTGACCACCAGGGTAAGCTGCCTGTCAGAATGGAAACTGCTTGGTGCAGCAAGTCAGTGACTCAGAAAACTTAACTAAGTTTCTCTCCTTCTCCGATCCATCCCCACCCCCCTCCATTCTCTATCTCTCTCCTCCTCTCTCGCTCTCACACTGCCTCCTTTTCGTCTCCCTTGAAATTTCTTTGAGAAGATTATCCGCAGGTAAGCTTGTTACCGTGGCGATCCTGCGTCAGCAGCTCTTGCTCTCGCACTGACCATTCTGAAAGTGTGTATCTTTATGTGTGTGTGTGACAGGAAGAGCAGGTCAGTAAGGATTGGGGGACAGTGTGTGTGTGTATGAGATGAGGGGTGAAGCAGCTAGCCAGCCTTCACTAACATAGTGTGACGACATCATAAGACAGGGTAAATGACTGTCCGGGTGTTTGAGACAGGGGTTCAGGGGAAGGAGTGAAGAAATAGATGGATGGAGGAATGAAGCGGTGGAGAGATAGAGGGATGAACGGGTGATACAAAGCTGTCCCCCAGAGCTCACAGTCTGTGGCCCGCTTCATTGCAACCTCCTCTGAATGCCCCCACAGCAAGTCTCCTTTACCACACACACACACACACACACACACACACATACACACACACATATAAACACTGTGGATGAGCTCTGATTCGCACACACTCCTCTCAACAATAAATTAATGGGTTAAGACAATAAATTAAAGAGGGTATTTACCACCACTGGACTTTTACTCAGCTCACAGAAAAAGATCTTTTGATTTGTTGAATGTATTTTATTTGGGGAGTATGGTGAGGTGATAGAGAAATGCAGTGCACAGATTTTGTATGGGTTATGTACTGTATGTTAATGTATAAATAATGTGATCATTTAATAATTTAAATTTTAGGTGAACATATAATCATTGATCAGTGAACATAAACAGAAGCTCAGCCGACACACAAGAACAAACATGGTTCTCGAGAATGAACCTCATTGGTTGCTGAAGCTAAAGGTGCTGTGTAACATACAAGAATGAAGCTCATTGGTTCTTGCTGAAGCTCAAACGTGCTGTGTAACACACGAGAATGAACCTCATTGGTTCTTTCAGAGGCTCAAACGTGCTGCGTAACACACAAGAATGAACCTCATTGGTATTGTGGAAACTCAAACGTGCTGCGTAACACGGGAATTAACCTCATTGGTACTTGTGGAAACTCAAGCGTGCTGTGTAACACAAGAGAATGAACCTCATTGGTTCTTGCAGAAGTTCAAACGTGCTGCGTAACACACAAGAATTAACCTCATTGGTACTTGTGGAAACTCAAACGTGCGCACGTGAACTGTGGTTCTTTCAGAATGAGATGAACCTCAGTGGTTCTTTTCAGAAGCTCAAACGTGCTGCGTAACACACAAGAATTAACCTCATTGGTACTTGTGGAAACTCAAACGTGCTGCGGAACACAAGAGAATGAACCTCATTGGTTCTTTCAGAGGCTCAAACGTGCTGCGTAACACACAAGAATTAACCTCATTGGTACTTGTGGAAACTCAAACGTGCTGCGTAACACACGTGAATGAACCTCAGTGGTTCTTTCAGAAGCTCAAACGTGCTGCATAACACACAAGAATGAACCTCATTGGTACTTGAGGAAGCTCAAACGTGCTGTGTAACACAAGAATGAACCTCACTGGTACTTGAGGAAGCTCAAACGTGCTGCGGAACACACGAGAATGAACCTCATTGATTCTTTCAGAAGCTCAAACGTGCTGTGTAACACAAGAATGAACCTCATTGGTACTTGAGGAAGCTCAAACGTGCTGTGTAACACAAGAATGAACCTCACTGGTACTTGAGGAAGCTCAAACGTGCTGCGGAACACACGAGAATGAACCTCATTGGTTCTTTCAGAAGCTCAAACGTGCTGTGTAACACAAGAATGAACCTCATTGGTTCTTGAGGAAGCTCAAACGTGCTGCGTAACACACAAGAATGAACCTCATTGGTTCTTTCAGAAGCTCAAACGTGTTGTGTAACACAAGAATGAACCTCATTGGTTCTTTCAGAAGCTCAAACGTGCTGCGGAACACATGAGAATGAGCCTCATTGGTTCTTGCTGAAGCTCAAACATGCTGCGTAACATAAGAGAATGAACCTCATTGGTTCTTTCAGAAGCTCAAACGTGCTGCGGAACACACAAGAATGAACCTCATTGGTTTTCGCACATCAAGTGAAAATGCTTGAGCTTCCATTTGCCATATCTGATGTGTGAGTTGATGAATGTTTGTATGTGAATAAAAGCCTAAATTAAATCTGTTCATATAAAGCGATTGTGTCTCTTCAGAAAATTTGGACTAAACCGCTCAATTCATATGGATTAGTTTTACGATCTCTTTATGAACGTTTTGAAGCGTCAAAGTGGTAGTTGCATAGCTGTCAATGGAGAGACATAAAGCTCTCAGATTTCATCAAAAAGATCTTCATTTGTGTTCTGAAGATGAACAAAAGTCTTACGTGTTTGGAACGACATGAGGGTGAGTAATTAATGACAAAATTAAAATTTGTAGGTGAACCCTTTAACATTAACTAGGATTTAACAGTAAAATTATATTATTATTATTTTATAAATTATCTTACATTGATCAATTTGCTATATTTAATTACCATATACAGTACCAGTGAGTAATATTTCAACATGGTGTTTGTTTGTGTTTGTGTGTACACATTAAGGCTGTATGTCTGTCTTCAGATGGAGAGACTTATGGGAGGCTTTCTCTCCTGGCACTCTGATGCAGCTTTGGGATTGCTGCTGCTCTTGGGAAGAGAAGAGAGAGATAAATGGACAGAGAGAAGGATGAAGGGGATCTATTCTTCCTACGACGGAGAGGAAATCTGCACAAATCTTCCCTTGTTAGAGGAAGAGGGACAGAAAGAAAAAGACGGATCAGAGCTGAGCTCTCTCAGGAGGACAAACAGCTTTCTCTTCCTGATCCTGACTACACCTGGACAGCCACAGTCTTCCCCTCAAGCTGTCTGACATGGTAAAGACAACAGCAAATAAACAACACAGTTGTGTGTACTGACTGAGTAATGGATGAAACTTGAAGCAGAGGGAGAGATAAAGAAAAAAGGAGGATCGGGGGAAAAAAAGGTTTTATAGATTTACACCATGGATAAACAGATGTACCAAGACCGGTTTTATAGCAAACTGAAATAGCTTTCTGCATTAGCTATGCAATTAGCTCTCCCTCTAGTTCACCAGTGTTAATGAACAAAAGCCAGATATCTGCTTTTGTGAACCTGAGAGAGACCCAGGGGACGCGCTGACACACAGGTGAGAAAATAACAGCGGTGGGATCCTCACTGTACGCGTAGAACAGGGGTAAAGACACATGCTGGAACACGGGGGGCGCAAAAAGACCACTGCAGGGGAATTAACCTGTGCGCTCCACGAGGTGACGATGCCTCTCTCTTCTTTCAGAGGTGAATATATTAACAGGTGGAGAAGAGCTGATTTGAATAGATTAGCAGATGCGATGCTCTGAAATAAACCGAACATCTGTGTGAGAGTCTTCTGGCTAAAGGTGTCTTATCAAAGTTGAGTTGCTCCATGGTATTTAGGTGTGTGAAATAGTGCGTGAGAGTTTGCTGTTATATTATGGTGATTTTAAGAATTTCATTTTATTTATTTTTTTCATTAAGTTATACAAAAGTGTTTTAAAATGTAAATGTTACTGACATTTAGATATGAATAATCTGTCGCATTGTTTTTAATTCGTTAACGTTTCACACTGTGGATGGGAAAAGGTGTGTGTGTGCTTGTGCGTGTGTGTGCGTGCGTGCGTGCGTGCGTGTGTGTGTGTGTGTGTGTGTGTGTGTGCGTGTGACTCATGAGGACTTGTGTCACCGTGGGGACCTAAATTGAGGTCCCTTTGAGGAAACAAGATAATAAATCATATAGAATATTTTTTTTGAAAATGTAAAAATGCAGAAAGTGTTCTGTGATGGGTAGGTTTACAGTAAATCAGTAAATATGACATGCTTATATGAATAATTGTGAAATACATATAACTATATATACACTTCATATATACTTCATTTCGTTATACTGTACTTGTACATGTGTAATGACAAATAAACTTGAAACTTGAAACACTACCATTCAAAAGTTTCAGGTCAGTGCATTTTTTTCTTTATTCAATGAGGGTGCATTCAATTGTTCATAAGTGACAATAAATAAAAATAAAAATAAAAAAAAGATTGTGAAGACTGGAGTAATGGCTGCTATATAAAAATAATATTTTGGGCTGGGGTTAGTTTAAAAATAATCTGTCATAATAATGATATGCTATAGAAGTATACAGTATGTCCTGTATACTTCTGTAGATATAATGATACATGTGTGTGTGTGTATATATGTATGAAATCCTCAGCCTTGTTTAGTTTTTCTCATGAATACAACCGTGGCAAAAAAAAAAAAAAAGACTGTGACGCATTTATGCTGACCGCTACAAATAGATTAACGAGCTAAAGATCTGGGAATGTTAATTAATTTGATTATACGCAGTGGGCCACAGGCCTGTGGTGAAAGGAGAGCGAGGAGGGCTAAAGGAGTGGAGGGATGGAGGGATATTCTAATCTGGGATGGATAGGAAGATGTAATGGAGTTTTGGCAGACTGACCACACCACACCTAATTTATAGCATGCACTGCCACATAGTCAATGCTGTTTTAATTCACCCCCCATACTGAAGCGTCCACCCACCCCATCATTATCCCCTCTCATTAATGGAAATCTAATCATCCACCACTCATGAACACACACACACAGTTACACACATACCATTAATTTCATTCAACAAAGCCCATTCCTTATAATTTGTTTATATTTTTATATGTACAGTATAGTATGTGTGTGCCTTAATAACATTATTTAGAGGTTGTGGTTCTGAACCTGCAGTGTTTATGACCATCAAAATAAATTTCACACTTTCCTGTACAGCACTCAGTCTTCATCTTAGTCTTTTCTTTTTGTTCAATAAGTAGAAGGAGATTAAACATGTTACATTGTTCCTTCTAAATGCATTGCTTTCAGTTTAATTATTCACAGTGCTGGGTAGAATGCTTAGAAATTGTAGCGCATTATTGATTACAAATTGAATTATTGATTACAAATTGAAATTAATTTGTAGTTAGTAACATAATATATTAGATAACACCTTTTAGGTAATATAATCTGACTACTTTTTGATTACTTTTGATCTTGTTCATCACATAGATTTAAATAGAATTATTTTGGACCATATTGATCTGAAAATAAAAAAGAGAAAGAAAATACATTCCATTCTTTGTTATCGATGACATGAAGTACATTAAATATTAAGTCAGAGTTTTGCAAACTGCTGTTTGTGAAGGAGGTTTGTGAGTTGGTGAAAAGCTAATAATTAATTAATTAAATCATAACAATGTAAAATTAAAATTAGTGCCGGGCAATCGATTAATCGTGATTAATCGCATCCAAAATAAAAGTTCTTATTTACATAATATATGTGTGTGTACTGTACATAATACACATAATAATTATGTATAATACACACTCCTTCATGTACATAGTTAAGAAATATTTGCACACTGTAAAAAATTTCAGGCCTCTCCAATTGAAATTGAATTTTCTAGTGACTGGTCACAAATTGAATTTCTGTGAAATGATACAATTTAATTCACAGAAATTCAGTTTGGCCAACTAAAAAAATAGATTCACTAGAGTCACTAGAAAATTTTCAATTGGAGACCTGAATTTTTTTACAGTGCATGTAAATACTGTATATATATATATATATATATATATATATATATATATATATATATATATATATATATATATATATATATATATATATATATATATATATATATATATATATATATATATTATATATATATAATTTATTTTAAATTAAATATATAAATGCATATTTGTGTTAAATATATACATGTGTGTGTGTGTGTGTGTGTGTGTGTGTGTGTGTGTGTGTGTGTGTGTGTGTGTGTGTGTGTGTGTGTATATATATATATATATATATATATATACACACACACATACACATACATACATACATACATACATACATACATAACTATACACAGTACACACACATATATTATGTAAACATGAATTTTAGATGCAATTAATTGCGATTAATTTCGATTAATTGATTGCCCAATACTAATTTAAATAAATAATTTTTAAACAATCAAAATAAAACTCTTGAACAAAAATATGATTTTTTTTTTTTTTTTTTTTTTTTTTTGCCTGAATGTCATGTGACCATCAGAGAACCATGAACATGCAAATGTGTTGGTAAATTATTGAAATATTATCTTAAAATTTCAGGAGTTCTTGAAATAAGCTTTTTAGGCCTGTGGGTCAGCTGACAAACAAGGAATCATAAGCAAACATTAATAAACATGAAAATAGCATTACACCTCCAAAGTTTTCCAGGTTTGAAATATATATTTTGGCCAGATTTCCAGAATCAATAATTAGTGAAGGTCACTGGATATGATAAAGACATGGTATTTCACTGCTATTCATCATAATGTGTAATTAAATAAAAAAGTAACTGTAATCTGATAATGAGTATTTTTAAAATGTAATTTTGTCTAATTACAAGTACTTACTACCTAGCACTCATCACTCACAGAAGCAATTATTTGCTCATTTTGATTCTGGCTTAATGCTGTCAGTCCAAAATGAATCGAAGAAATATAGAGTTCAACGGTGCAGTCCGTGCGTATGATGCCAGACTGCGACACACACTAAAGGTAGGACTGTAACCAAGGTGACAAGGCCAGGCAGGGGCAGCACAGCAACTGTCACAGCCCTTACATGTCCTGTAGTGGCAGCACCTAAAAAGCTACCAGTCACCACGTATCTTCAAACAACCTCTCCAACAGTCAGGAGCGATCCAGGCCTTGGTCAGGTGGAATAACAGAGTAGGACAAGAGAAGATGATGCGTGGAGGAGAAAGCCTGTAGTTTGGCTTTCATGAGCAATTGCAGAGAGTTCAGCGTGGATTTCATTCCATATCTTCACCAAAAGGATCAACACAAGCCTACATTCCTCTGTTGTCTTTGTCAATCTTATTTACTGTTAAGTAGACCTCCACTTGCCTGGTCTCATTTGTTCATGGTTTTTCAGTTTTTTTCCACGTTTCTCATAAAGAATTCAATAGGATCTGCATTTTAAAAGGCGCTAAAAACTTTGGAATGCCTCCGTGCCTCAACAGTAAAGAACACTGCTGACAGCTAGCGAAACATAATTTATCTCCTGTCACATCTTAAATGCAGATAAAAGTAAGTTTGGATGAGAATAATAGCCTGTGTTCATTGTTCCCTCCTTTTGTTTTCCATTTCTTCGTATGTATTAAAAGCAGACAAAGAGCGCCGCCGCTTCTCTCCAGTCACTTGAAAGGTTGGATTATCATCGTGGCTTTGACAGGAGAAGCGTTCTAATGAAGAGACACTCTGGTGAGGGACTCTAAGTGCGCGAGTGAGGATGAGACGGGCTGCGTGCGAAGCCCTTCAAATACTGTCTGTCCATTTCATCATGCCTCCTTCTGGTGAGATTCATGAGTCTGAGAGGATTGTCGCTCAAAAACGGCTCAGTATTAAAACTCCACACTTAAAGTAAACCATTGGAAAATGTATCTCCCACTCAAAGCTGACATTAATTCACCCCCAAAAATCTGTCATTATTTACACAGATGATTTTTTTCCCGTCAAACACAAAAAGAGATGTTGAATGTCTGAGCTACTCATACTATAAAAGTGAATAGTGACCAGGGATTTTAAGCTTCAAAAGCATCATTAAAGTTCATATGACTATCATATAAGATATCATTTGACTTCAGATGATGTGGAATATAGAGCATGAATCATGTGGACCACTTTTATGATGCTTTTATGGTGATTTTCTTGTATTTTTTGGGGCACATTTCTATGTAAACTAATCTTTCAAAACTTGCAGTTTGCTGTGGAAGATTGTGACTGTATATAATTATTTTAGCCTATATTACTCTATTAAGGCACTTTTTCTTAATCCAATGAATTTCATAAATGACTATATTCCATTTCTCAAGTTTTTACACTAGGCAAGCACATGTCTTTGCCATGCTTTCTCGCCCTGTGTGAGCACTGCACCATCTCTGCACAACTCAGTAATCGCTCTGTAAGCACTTTATCAAAAACGCTTGTTCTTTTGGTCTTTTTTCTGCTTTCTTGTTGTTTTGTTGTTCTGATTTCCCCCCCTCTCCTTTCCTTGTAAAGAAAAAGAACAGTCCTGACACTCATTAAAAAGGAAAAAAAGGCAAAACATCAAGCAGGGAAAAGCGAGCCCGTCTCTGCTCAACCTGCGGTCACAAAGCCGTCATCCAGAAGGAGACAAGCTTGTTAGCCACCACCCCCCTCCATCTACCTTTCTCGCGCTTTCTTTATACTTTTTTATTCCTCACATATCATCCCACATGAACATAATCAATTATGGATCAAATATAAGACAGGCTTTAATTTAGTTTACCGTTACATCTTTCTTTAATTCTTACCCTCTTTACTGGGCTAAAAAGCAAAAAGCTCTGAAGCTCAACAGTGACATTTGGGAGTATAAAAACATCAAAATTGTTTTTGAGTAAAATCTGAGAAAAGGCACATCTGATTTAAGGTCATACATTCTAATAGCAGGTTATAAAAAGCAATAGTTTTACAGTAAAATATGGATTTTGGGGCTATTATCTAGTTGTCTTTTTTTGGAAGCACAACCAGGGATTATAAATCCAAAATCATAGAGACCGTGTGTGTGTGTGTGTGTGTGTGTGTGTGTGTGTGTGTACAGTACTTATCTCCCTTTCAGTTCTCCAGCTGTTTTGGTGTAGCCGGAGATAACACCATAACGTCACCCCTTCTCATCCTCCTGCTGTCCCTCCTCCCTCTTTTCGTTCATCCTCCTATCCCCTCCATCAGTCTCTCATTCATAATTTATCAAGTAGGCTTTTTTTTCTGCAGACACAATCAGAGTGTATGGCAGTGCAAACACTCTCTCCTGTTACCCGTTAGCCTCTTCCTACACCAGCAGGAAACAACTATCAATACAGACAGGAAGTGAGAGCAAGCACTGACCCTTAAATGACACCTTAGTTTCTCTCTCTCTCTCTCTCTCTCTCTCTCTCTCTCTCTCTCTCTCTCTCTCTCTCTCTCTCTCTCTCTCTCTCTCTTTCTGATCCTCAAAAACACACACTTATAAAACGAGGTGAATCTGTCACTGAGGATTTGGTTTATTTTGAAAGCTGAAAACTCTCTCTCTGTCTCTCTCTTTACACCCTTCTGAAACACACACACACACACGCACACACGCACACACGCACACACGCACACACGCACACACACACACACACACACACACACACGCACACAAGCACAGGTGAGGTTGTCCTATAGGGTGTCACATAACCCTGAGCTGGATGGTTCTTCAGTACGGCTGTGTTTCCATTGGCCCTCTGTGCAGCAGCCTTGATGACTAAATAGGATGACAGTCAGGCTTTCAGTCAAGGTACAGTTACAGAACACTCATATCTTATAAAGTGAGATAGTCAACAGAAAATGGAACACTTCGATCACATGGTTTGCTCTTAGACTGGTGTGTAATGTAATGCTCTGTGCAAGTTATATCTGATTATATCTTTGTCATGCAAAAGAAAATTATTGATAACATCTTGGTAACACTTTATTTTACAGAGTCCTTGTTACACATAGCACATGTACTTACTAGTAATAACAATAACTTATGCAGAATTGAATGCAGCTAACCCTAAACCTAACCTTGTATAACGTACATGTTGATAATTAATGATACTCAGTACTTATATGCATAATTACACTACAACAAGGACACCTTAAAATCTTTTTGGTAATACTTTATTTTACAGTGTCCTTGTTACATATGCTACACTTACCATAGTAATAACAGTAAATTATGCATAATTACATGCAACTAACCCTCAACCAAACCCTAATCCTACCCTAACCCTAAAGTAAGTACATATTGTTAATTAATATTACTCAGTACTTAAATATACACTCACCTAAAGGATTATTAGGAACACCATACTAATACTGTGTCTGACCCCCTTTCGCCTTCAGAACTGCCTTAATTCTACGTGGCATTGATTCAACAAGGTGCTGAAAGCATTCTTTAGAAATGTTGGCCCATATTGATAGGATAGGATCTTGCAGTTGATGGAGATTTGTGGGATGCACATCCAGGGCACGAAGCTCCCGTTCCACCACATCCCAAAGATGCTCTATTGGGTTGAGATCTGGTGACTGTGGGGGCCATTTTAGTACAGTGAACTCATTGTCATGTTCAAGAAACCAATTTGAAATGATTCGAGCTTTGTGACATGGTGCATTATCCTGCTGGAAGTAGCCATCAGAGAATGGGTACATGGTGGTCATAAAGGGATGGACATGGTCAGAAACAATGCTCAGGTAGGCCGTGGCATTTAAACAATGCCCAATTGGCACTAAGGGGCCTAAAGTGTGCCAAGAAAACATCCCCCACACCATTACACCATCACCAGCAGCCTGCACGGTGATAACAAGGCATGATGGATCCATGTTCTCATTCTGTTTATGCCAAATTCTGACTCTACCATCTGAATGTCTCAACAGAAATCGAGACTCATCAGACCAGGCAACATTTTTACAGTCTTTGACTGTCCAATTTTGGTGAGCTCGTGCAAATTGTAGCCTCTTTTTCCTATTTGTAGTGGAGATGAGTGGTACTCAGTGGGGTCTTCTGCTGTTGTAGCCCATCCGCCTCAAGGTTGTGCATGTTGTGGCTTCACAAATGCTGTGCACAAATGCTGCATACCTCAGTTGTAACGAGTGGTTATTTCAGTCAAAGTTGCTCTTCTGTCAGCTTGAATCAGTCAGCCCATTCTCCTCTGACCTCTAGCATCAAAAAGGCTTTTTCGCCCCCCACGACTGCCGCATACTGGATGTTTTTCCCTTTTCACACCATTCTTTGTAAACCCTAGAAATGGTTGTGTGTGAAAATCCCAGTAACTGAGCAGATTGTGAAATACTCAGACTGGCCCGTCTCGCACCAACAACCATGCCATGCTCAAAATTGCTTAAATCACCTTTCTTTCCCATTCTGACATTCAGTTTGGAGTTCGGGAGATTGTCTTGACCAGGACCACACCCCTAAATGCATTGAAGCAACTGCCATGTGATTGGTTGATTAGATAATTGCATTAATGAGAAATTGAACAGGTGTTCCTAATAATCCTTTAGGTGAGTGTAAGTAGGTTTAATATGCTTAAGTGTACATTTTTCACAATGATATGACACTGTATTACAGTAGATTTTCTTTTAATTTTGAAATAAATTAATTGAGTCCATCAGTCATGCCTAACGCTGTCCTTTAGATGTGGCTAGATGTTATCAAAATATAACAGCATCTCATTACACTCTTAAAAATACATATTCCAAAAGGATGTTTTCACAGTGGTGCCACTGAATAATTGTTTTGGGTTAAAGCTTCTTAAAAGAAACTTTTTTTTCTTAGTATGAAGAACATGTTAATAATCTAAAGAACCTTTTCCACTTTAAATAACATGTTGTGCAATGGAAAGGTTTCATAGAATAAAGTTCTTTATGTAACCTTTATTTTTAGGAGTTTTAACACTATATTGCCAAAAATTTTGGGATGCATGTCTGCCTTTACATGCATATGAAATTTAATGACATCTGTAGGGTTTAATATGGAGTTGGCCCATCCTTTGCAGCTATAACATCTTCATCTCTTCTGAGAAGGTTTTCCACAAGGTTTAGGAGCATTTATGGGAATTTTTGACCATTCTTCTTGAAGCGCATTTGTGCGGTCAGGCACTGATGTTGGGCGAGAAGGCCTGGCTCGCAATCTCCACTCAAGGTGTTCTATCAGGTTGAGGTCAGGACTCTGCAGGCCAGTCAAGTTCCTCCACACCAAACTCGCTCATCCATGTCTTTATGGACCTTGCTTTGTGCACTGGTGCGCAGTCATGTTGGAACAGGAAGGGGCCATCCCCAAACTGTTCCCACAAAGTTGGGAGCATGAAATTGTCCAAAATGTCTTGGTATGCTGAAGCATTAAGAGTTCCTTTCACTGGAACTAATGGGCCAGGGCCAACCCCTGAAAAACAACCCCACACAATAATCCTCCCTCCACCAAACTTTACACTAGGGCTGGTGTGATTACCATTTTTTGAGCTTTGAAGCTTCGGTAGTAATCAACATAGAATATTCAAAGCTTTGGAGGGAGGGGGCTGAACATATTCTTCTCTCTAATAAAGGCAGGAATCTCGAGAAGCGGCGTGCCTCACGCGGGCAGGGCTTATATGTGCCGAGAACAGGGACTGCACTAGTGAACAAAACACACAGGTCTGTTACGTCCCAGTTTTGATTATAGTAGCTAGTAAAAATCATTTAGTTCAGTTAAGGAACAGATTAACTACAATTAAAAACTGAACGTGCCGCGTGAGCCGAACGAGAGTCGCAGCACAAACTGCAGCAGGAGTCAGATTTCATTAAAAACTGCTAGGCTATAAAATAATTGTAAAAAAAAAAAAATAGTATTTTATAGTGTAAACATATGCAAGCATGAATGAGAACCATTTCGAGGGGGATGCCAGGTGTGCGCGAAAAAACAAACAAACAAACAAACAAACAAAAAAAATAATATTTGAATCCCAAATTTGAAAATCGAATACCAACCCAACCGAACGAATATTCGAATTCGAATAATCTGGTACAGCCCTACTTTACACCTAGCACAATGCAGGTACCGTTCTCCTGGCAACCGCCAAACCCAGACTCGTCTCCATCGGATTGCCAGACAGAGAAGCGTGATTCGTCACTCAAGAGAACACGTCTCCACTGCTCTAGAGTCCAGTGGTGGCGTGCTTTACACCACTGCATCCAACGCTTTGCATTGCACTTGGTGATGCAAGGCTTGAGTGCAACTGCTCGGCCATGGAAACCCATTCCATGAAGCTCTCTACAAACTGTTCTTGAGCTAATCTGAAGGCCACACAAAGTTTGGAGGTCTGTAGCTATTGAATCTGTGGAAATTTGGCGACTTCTGCGCACTGTGTGCCTCAGCATGCGCTTTTGTTCCCAATTGAACAGTTGCTGTTGTTCCCAATTGAACAGTTGCCAGTGGAATATTTAGTAGTGAGGAAATTTCATGAATGAACTTACTGCACAGGTGGCAACCTATCACGGTAGCACTCTTGAATTCACTGAGCTCCTGAGAGCGACCCATTCTTTCACAAATGTTTGTAGAAGCAGCCTGCATGCCTAGGTGCTTAATTGTATACACCTGTGGCCATGGAAGTGATTGGAACTGAATTCAATGATTTGAAGGGGTATCCCAATACTTTTGGCAATATAGTGTAGCTGTAGCATATGTGATTTAAACCCCAGTTAATTTCCTGAACTGCTTAAAGTTTTCAGAAACATGTGCAACCACAAAGTAACAAACCGAGACGCACATGTATTTATTGCTCTCTCCCGCTGTGAGTGCATGTTCATAGAGTTTTTTTGTTTGTTTTTTTTTTTGTTTGTTTGTTTTTTAGTTTTTTTAAGTTTAGTGACACACTAGTGACACACTAAGATTTTGTAGTGTGTAACCACTTACGGCACAGCTGAGACAACGTTCAACTTAAGCGCAGCGGGTGCAACAGGCCCCTGTTCCCCACTGAAGCTGCTAGGCTAACAAAGCATCATCCCTGTGGGGGTCGTTAAAGAACAGCACCAAGGACTAATGCGTGTGTGTGTGTGTGTGTGTGTGTGTGTGTGTGTGTGTGTGTGTGTGTGTGTGTGTGTGTGTGTGTGTGTGTGTGTGTGTGTGTGTGTGTGTGTGTGTCTGTGGTCTGTGGTGATTACTGCTTTCCGGTGGAGAGAGAGAGAGAGAGAGAGAGAGAGAGAGAGAGAGAGAGAGAGGGACTAATATTTATTTACCCTGCTCTCAGTCAGTACTGACAGTACCAGAGGGGAAGGAGAGAGGAGGGCTCATCAATTAACTCTCACATCCTCAGGGATGATAGGTGACACAGAGTAGCTGCCATAAATATACATCAACAGTAGAATGTATGTATGTAGAGAATGTGTAATATATATATTTTTTATGTAATTAAAACTTTTATTTAGCAACGATGCATTCAGTTTATCAAAATTGTATACATTTTATTCATCAAAGAATGCAGAAAAAGTGTACCACAAAAAATAGTAAGCAGCTCAATATTTTTAACATTGATAACAATAAATGTTTCTTGAGCAGAATATTACAATAATTCTGAAGGATCATATGACACTGAAGCCTGGAGTAATGGCTGCTGAAAATTCAGCTTTGCCATCACATTAACATTACATTTTAACATAAAATAGAAAAAAAACAGAAAACTGTTATTTTAAATTTTAATAATATTTCACAGTATACTGTTTTTACTGGTGCTCGTGAAACATCCAAAATCAAACAGACCCCAAGCTTTTGAACAGTAGTGTACGTATGTCTTTTCTGTTATCAAAAACATACTGTAATTTATTTATTTTTTAATTATTATAACTTTAAACATTACATTTAGATTATTACATTAGGTGTGTCATAAAAATATATATTGTTTATACAGTGGGGGCTCTCTCATGTAAGTGCTGTAATTTGGCCACAGACGTTGGAAGAGTATCAGAATGGTTTCTTTTAATAACGGAGGGAATCAATCTGTTTTAGTGTAGTGATTAATTTTAGGGCAAAACTAGTTCACCAGCTAAATAAGAGTTACACAGACAGGGTTTGCTTATTGGCAGTGTCTCAATTCACTTTCTTTCTCTGTACTATAAGAAGTATCCTTTCTCTCTTTCTCTTTTCTGTCTCTCTCACCTAAACGTGCTGCAGCATTCCCAGAGGAGGATTTTCTGGGAGCGAGTTGCATGTCTTTCACCCATAAACGGACGGCTACAAAGATGCTGTCTCAGCATGGGCTGCCCCACAGCAAAAATCAAAATATCAATAACCTCTTATAGCATTAAGGAAAATGCCTAAATCTTACGTGCTCTTTTTTTCCTCCTCTGTCTTTTTGCCAATATCACTCAACCACTTACACTTGGCACAAGCCCCGCTGGAGATTTTACGTACACATTAGACAGTCCTTCCTCTCTCTCTCTCTCTCTCTCTCTCTCTCTCTCTCTCTCTCTCTCTCTCTCTCTCTCTCTCTCTGTGCAGGTCCATTTATTTGAACATGAAGTGTGGCTGGATAGGCTCTGAAATTGCAGCTTTAGTCTCACAGAGGAAATAAAAACATACCTCTGTCTCTTAATTTTTTCACCACTGAAAAGATTGTTTAAAAATTATTTGGGCTTTGAACGAAAAGGCCTAGGTTTGGATTGTAACAGGGACAATTAAAACTGAAACTAAACAGAAATTTTGAATTTGGCAGAAATTCCTATTTTAAGTTCAAAGCAATCACTCCTCTATATAAAATATCCAAACAATATTTCCATAGCTAAACAGTTGTTCATGCTTAGAAGCAGTCTTTGTATGCTGAATTAAAAAAAAAAGCTTGATCATTTTATTAAAACAAAAATACAAAAAAAAGAAGAATTCAGGTTCTTGTTTTAAACTTGATAATGTATATACACCGATCAGGCATAACATTATGATATTCCTAATATATATTCCTAATTGTGTTGGTGCCCCTTTTGCTGCCAAAACAGCCTTGACCCGTCGAGGCATGGACTCCACCTGACCCCTGAAGGTGTGCTGTGGTATCTGGCACCAAGATGTTAGCAGCAGATCCTTTAAGTCCTGTAAGTTGCAAGGTGGGCCTTCATGGATCGGACTTGTTTGTTCAGTACATTCCACAGATGCTTGACTGGATTGGCCCGGAGATCTGGGAAATATTTGGAGGCCAAGTCAGTGTTGTGCTCCTCAAACCATTCCTGAACCATTTTTGCTTTGTGGCAGGGTGCATTATCCTGCTGAAAGAGGCCGCAGCCTCCAGGGAATACCGTTTTCATGAAAGGGTGTACATGGTCTGCAACAATGCTTAGGTAGGTGGTACGTGTCAAAGTAACATCCACATGGATGGCAGGACCCAAGGTTTCCCAGCAGAACATTGCCCAAAGCATCACACTGCCTCTGCCGGCTTGCCTCTTACCATAGTGCATCCTGGTGCCATGTGTTCCCCAGGTAAGCGACAAACAAGCACCCGGCCATCCACGTGATGTAAAAGAAAACGTGATTCATCAAACCAGGCCACCTTCTTCCATTGCTCTGTGGTCCAGTTCTGATGTTCACTTGCCCACTGTTGCTACTTTCAGTGGTGGACAGAGGTCAGCATGGGCACCCTGACTGGTCTGCAACTATGCAGCCCCATACGCAACAAACTGCGATGCATTTCTATCAGAACCAGCATTAACTTCTTGAGCAATCTGAGCTGCAGTAGCTTGTCTGTTTTGATCAGCCTTCACTCCTCACGTGCATCAATGAGCCTTGGTCGCCCATGACCCTGTCGCCGGTCCACCACTGTTCCTTCCTTGGACCACTTTTGATAGATACTGACCACTGCAGACCAGGAACACCCCACAAGAGCTGCAGTTTTGGAGATGTTCTGACCCAGTCATCTAGCCATCACAATTTGGACCTTGTCAAACTCGCTCAAATCCTTACGCTTGTCATTTTTCCTGCTCCTAACACATCAACTTTGAGGACAAAATGTTCACTTGCTGCCAATCCCACCCACTAACAGGTGCCGTAATGAAGAGATAATCAGTATTATTCACTTGATAATATTATGCCTGATCGGTGTATATATATTTGTATTTGAATGCAGTAATTTCATAAAAACATTTTGGTCACACTTTAGTTTAATTCTGACTATTAAGTTAACTAACTATTAACTACAACTTTTGCCTCAAAAACCTCCCAATTACTGATTATTAATAGTTAGTAAGTGTTACAGAGTCACAGCCATCATCCACCATTAGACATGCATGGTCACCAGATCTCCACTCTCCGCCCACTCGTTCACAATCCCCTGAGTACTGATCACCTGCATCTGCACCTCATCATCACAGACACTATATAGACTCCAACTCCGCCAACTTCCTTGTCTCCAGTTCCTTGTGTTCTCCATATCTCTCCATTCTACCAACCCTGTCTACCCAGCAGGGAACTTCATCAGCCCCCAAACACTCCAAAAATTTAACGTTTACCGAAAATGTTGCCTACAGAATCTCTGTGTGCACACCATCCAAGGAAAACCTCTGGGCCGTGATCATATCAGACATTACTCCCCCACACTGACGCTCCGCATAGGCTGCCTGTACTTTGTGGTCGAAGTGGATGCCTCGTCTACAGAGGTCATGGTGGTGTTATCTCAGCGGCAGGGGGGACCCTTCACGACTCCATCCATGTCCCTTCTTCTCCAAGAAGCTATCCCTAGCAGAGCAGAACTATAACATCTGGAACCAAGAACTGCTAGCCATCAAGCTCGCCTTGGAGGAGTGGAGACACTGGCTGGATGGAGCTAATCATCAATTTGTACCTGTGCAATGCCAAGAGACTGAACCCCCGTAAAGCTCGCTGGGCCCTCTTCTTCAGTCGATTCCACTTCACAGTTTCCTACCGGCCCAGACCCAAGACACAGGTGAAACACATTCAGACACAGGTGAAAAAAGCCAGGCAAAGACTGTACCACCTGCGTCAGCTGAGGAAATTCCTGAAATCCTATCCTGAAAACTTTCTATTTAGGGGCGATAGAAATTGCATTAACTCAGTGCATCACAGCGTGGTATGGGAACAGCACCAGTCATGACTGCAAAGCCCTGCAAAGAGTCATGCGCTTATCCGAGCGTATCTCAGGGTCAGCTCTCCCGTCTCTGCAGGACGTCTACACCAAATGCTGCAAAGGTAGAGCTACTAAGATCATCAAGGACTGTAATCACCCTGCAAACCCTCATTTCACGCTGCTGCCATCTGGTAAGCGCTTCCAAAGCCTGATGGCCAAAACTGAGAGACTCAGGAGGAGCTTCTTCCCCCAGGCCATCAGACTCCTGAACTCAGTCATTTAACATCACGTGACTTCACTTCAGGATAAACATTGACATATTGACATTGCACTGCACTTTCTGTTCTCGTTGTTACTGTGTAATGTGTTTGCACATTACACTCTTATACATTTGTTAACCACATATTTATAAGTTTACCTCACTTATTTTATTCCACTTCTTTATTCTTATTTTTTTACTTTTTCTTCTACTTGACTTGA
This sequence comes from Paracanthobrama guichenoti, assembly GCA_018749465.1. Classification (NCBI taxonomy): domain Eukaryota; kingdom Metazoa; phylum Chordata; class Actinopteri; order Cypriniformes; family Gobionidae; genus Paracanthobrama; species Paracanthobrama guichenoti. Next base: position 37,111,765 of record CM031948.1, on the reverse strand, counting down.
TTATTTATAATTCTACAGATATATATATATATATATATATATATATATATATATATATATATATATATATATATATATATATATATATATATATATATAGTACTTTTTTATCCTATTTCTATTATAATTTCCTCCTTGTGTTTTTAACTGTGAATTTGCACTGTCCATGGAGCGGACCTGTTTACATTTCACTGCCGGTTGTATATTCTGTATATAACTGTGTATGTGACAAATAAAACTCTTGAATCTTGAAGAATTACAACGCAGATGCCTTATCACGGCTATATCAACCAGATCCTGAAAGCTTTGACCCTGAACCTGTCCTCCCTCCAGCTATGATTGGTAGTCCCATCCAATGGTCCATCAACCAACGCCTCCTCCAAGCCAGCTGCTCCAAACCTGCTCCACCGAGAGGTCCTGAGGGGCTTCTCTATGTTCCACTGACCCACCGCACCGTCAGCTCCTCATGGACTTAGTTCACACATCTCCAGGCTCTGGACAACCAGGCAGCGTACATACCCTCTCGCTCCTGCGGCAGCAATATTGGTGGCCCTCCATGCCTCAGGATGTCTCCTGTTACATCAAGGAATGCTCAGTTTTTGCCTTTGCCAACACTCCTAGGAAGCTCCCCGAAGGCAAACTGGTCATTCTACCTATCCCTCGCCATCCGTGTACACATCTGGGCATTGACTTTATGACAGACTTACCACCCTCCAACAACTTCACCTGTGTACTTGTCATTGTGGATAGATTCTCCAAGGCTTGTAAGCTCATACCCCTAAAAGGCCAACCTACTGCGTTCGAAGCAGCCGAAGCCCTATTCCAGAATGTGTTCCATCACTGCGGGATCCCTGAGGATATCATCTGGATACCACCCTCAGACCAACAGCCAGACTGAGCGGAAGATCCAGGAGATCGGGAGATACCTGAGGTCCTATTGCCACTGGAACCAGGACAGCTACCAGTACCTCCCCTGGGCAGAGTATGCACCAAATTCCCTCCGCCAGACCACCACAGGGCTCACCCCGTTCCAGTGCATCCTGGGCTATCAACCTCCACTCTTCCCCTGGTTGGGTGAGCCCTCTGAGGTTCCAGCTGTCAACCACTGATTCCAACAGAGCGAGAGGGTGTGGGACTCAGCTCATGTCCATCTCCAGCAGGCAGTCCGGAGACACAAGAGGCAGGCTGATGCCAGAAGGGGCCCCACTCCTCAGTATCAACCGGGCCAGAAGGTGGGGCTCTCTACTCGGGACATCTGTCTCTGGCTGCCCTGCCGCAAGCTGAGTCCCCGGTACATGGGTCCATTCACAGTACAGAGGCAGTTCAACAAGGTCACCTACCATCTCAACCTCCCAGCACAGTACCGTATATCACCATTCCATGTGTCACTGTTGAAACCACACACTGAACCCTTGCCTTCTCCCTCCACAGATCCTGGTGATGATGCGGTACCTCCTCCTCCCGACGTCATCGAAGAGGAAGCCATCTACTGGGTGCGGTGATCCTTGACTCCTGACAACGGGGTCCCCATATCGAATATCTCGTGGACTGGGAGGATTACAGCCCAGAAGCTCCTGGGTTCACCGAAACGACATCCTCGCTCCCTCGCTCCTCACCCAATTCTATGTCGAACATCTGGACCGCCCTGCTCCACGGGGTCGAGGTAGACCCCATCGCCCCATCCGGTCATCAGGAGCTGCCCGTGGAGGAGGGGGTACTGTCACAGAGTCACAGCCATCATCCACCATCAGACATGCATCGTCACCAGATCGCCACACTCTGCCCACTCGTTCACAATCCCCTGAGTACTGATCACCTGCACCTCATCATCCCAGACACTATATAGACTCTCCCTCCCTTCACTTCAGTGTCTGGTCTCGTCAAACAAACCTGGACTCCTACCCTGCTACTCTCCTGAGATCCCATCGTCTAATTCCAACGTCTTCCTTGTCTCCAGTTCCTCATTCCTCATTCCTCATGATCTCCATATCTTTCCATACTACCAACCCTGTCTACCTAGCTAAGTGACTGTCAGAAGTGCTAGTTCTCATCATTACCTGATATTCCTTTAACCTGTGTTCGTGTGTCTCTTCCTCTGCCTCCTCCGTCTGTGTCTTGACAGTAAGGTAGTTAAGTTTAGGTAATTAAGGGATGTAGAATATGATCATGCAGAATAAGGAATGTGCTTCAAAAGTACTAATACAGCCAATATCCTAGTAAAATGCATGCTAATAAGAAATTAGTGAGAATTGGACCCTAAAGTGTTGTAATGTTAAATATAAAAGGGAGTATCTTGAGGCTCTAAAATGTAAACTGCAAAAATGCAGCTTAGTCATACTAGTCTGTTTTTATTTATTTTTAATGTATTTATTTTTTTATGTTTTATCCCTCACCTGCAATTGAACAATTACTAGTGTACCTAGGTAAGGTGAATTTAAAGCAAACAATACTTCTCATGGTTGCTGCTTGCTGATTCAGCTGATATTTCCTCCGCACTGGCGCCTGTCATTTCAGAGAATAGTACAACAGAATGTATAGAGCCTCTGAGGTGTCGCATGCTGGACAGCATCCTAATTTGATTTATAACTGAAATAAAATGCTTTCATTTTACAAATGAAATCATGACATACAGTACTTTACTTTTACATTCAATAATATTTAAGATATAGTGTGATCAACCATAACTGTGGCAGCTGGAAAAATTGGGGTAACACTTTACAATAGTGTCTCATTTGTTAACATTAGTTAATGTAATAACTAACATGAACTAACAATGAGCAGTACAAAATTATTTATTAATCTTTTTCATGCAAGTTTACAGTGGAGTAACTAATGTTAACAAATACAACATTCGATTTGAATAATGTTTTAGTAAATGTTAACATTAACTAAGATTAAGAAAGGCTGTAGAAGTATTGCTATTTCTTAGTTAATGTTAACTAAAGTAGTTAACTAATGTTAAAGGGATAGTTCACCATGTTAAAGGATTGTTCAGTTGGTTACAAACAATCTTCCAATTATCGTCCTTTGTGTTCAGCAGAAGAAATAAATTCAAACAGGTTTGGAACATCTTGAGTGTGAGTAAATGATGACAAAATTATTTATTTATTTATTTGGGTGAACTATCTATGTTCAGATTTCTACATTTTGATTATTAAGCCAAATAACTTGCAGTGATGAATCGCCAACAAAAGACAGGAACATGCGTCAAGAAAGTAAATCTGGTCAGTTTTGATTTCAGGTTGCCTTTAAGAGAAAGGGCATATGTGATATGAGAAGAAAAACCCAGATGAGATGTATGAGACTGACCCAGGGTGAATGGTGGTAAAGCTGAATGATTGCTTGGTGAGAATTATTATTGATGATTCAGGCAATGTGAATTATTAACGAGAGAGGAAAAGCATCTCTGAATGTGTCTTTGACATTGGATACTGACAAAGATCGATGCCGGGGCCAAGAGAGAGAGAGCAGAGAAGAGGATGGACAGAACAAAAGTGGTGGGTAAATCCTGAGCCTTGACACGAGAGGCACAGAGAATCATTCAGAGCTTTACAGATATAATGTTTTATCAACTTCCTAAATATTGTTCTGACTCCTGACCTTTAAAGGGATAGTTAGCTGAAAATGAATATTCTGTCATTATTTACTCACCCTCATGATGTTTCAAACCTGCATGACTTGCTTTCTTCTGCAGAATGGTCACGGATAAACCACAGGCGCTTTAAAAAAACTTCAAAAAGTTAAGGTAGTTAATACAACTATATTTTAATATATTTAATGTCAGCTGAAGCCATATAATAACTCTGGATGATGAACAGACACAATTTAAGGCAGTGATGACCAATGTGTTTGAAGGGGGAAAAATCTATTATAAATTTATAATCAGTACATTAAGATGGCAAAGTCACAAGTATTTTCTCTCATCTGCATTTTCAAGACAAAGTTTTTGGGCCTAGTTGTCACATTTTGATTAGGGCAAATTGTCACATGTTTTAAATTGTATAAATATAACCATTATAATTATAATAACAATTAAACCATTATAATATAGTTGCCTTTCACATTTTAGTGCAATAGTTTAGTACAATAGTTTTGTATTGTATGATTATTTTACTCTTAAAATTATAGCCTGTTTAACGTCGCATTTAGTGATGGGAATTGTCCATATGTTGGTCAATATTTGTTTAATAAACTGTACTTTTTCTGTACTCAATAGATTTGTTGTTTTCAAATTGTACGGTACAGAAATTGAATTTCTAAAATATCCACTGGAGTAAATGTAACAACAATCAAGTCTCCCATAATTGGATAACTATGAGCTTTGGTATTGTTACATTTTCACATATTTTACTATTCGTTAAAGTAAGTTTGTACATTTAAAAAAAAATACTGCCACAGAATTCATACAAATGAATGAGAAAGAAAATATGCAGGACCACATGACAAATGTAGGTGTTTTGTACGCTTTATTGTATAAATGAATGCAGATCAACACATCTTAATCTTTTTGCACAGAAGATCTATCTGTATCTATTTGTGTGTCTTTGCATGTGTCTATGGTTTTGTTGTCCAGGTGCACATCTGTCCTCAGGGTCAGAGGGTCAAAGTGAAGGGACAGATCCTCTGGGACAGTCTGCCACGGCCATTCAGCTATCCTGCCTCTTCTTTCTATCCTTTCCTTCTCTTTTCCGTCCACTCCATCCCCCGCCTGAGGACTGCTGTCATCCGGCGTGACACTAAGAGGGGACAGGGATCGCTTCCAATCACCCTCCATCAGCTTTTATTGCCATGATGACAGGCCGACAGGCTGATGGCGGTAAGCTGTCACCCCAGATTATCTGCACGCTGGAAACTGATGCTCTTCTAATGTCCAGAGAACATTAGAAATCCCAAATATACGTGTTCTCTCAATGTTTGGCAAGCTACTGACTAGACAGGAGTGATGTTGTGATGTAGAACTTTTTTTTGTTTTGTTTTTTTAAGATTTAAAGATTTAGAATTTTACTCTTGATAATTCTAATAATAATTCTGTAATATACTAAAGTAAATTATGACATGTTTTCAGGTGATCTATATAGCTCACCTGAAAACCTTCATGATTTACTTTTTCCATAAAAAAAAAAAAAAAAAAAAAAAAAAAACATGCATATCTTTATTTCTACAGTGGAACACAAAAAATTATTTACAGAATGTTTAAGCTGCTGTTTACCATACAGTGAAATTGAATTATGACTATCAAGCATGATTTTTAATGATTTCTGAATTAGTTTCTCACACAAAGAGTGTTTATTATATATGAAGAAGACTTGAAAGAAGACAGAAAAAGAACATGGGTTGTATGTACCACTTTCATTTTGTCTTTTTTGGAGCTTAACAGCACCCAGTCCCCATTTACTTTCATTGTATGGAAAAGAGCGGCTTAGACATTCTGCTAAAGTTCTCCTTTTGTCATACATACAAGGTCATACATGCTTGGAACAACATGACTGAATATATGTTGACATATTTTAATTTTTAATTTTTTACTATTGCTTTAAGTGTCCATTCACATTGAACTGCGGTTGGTTGGTTAGAGGCTGTCTTCATACAAGATATGATCTGTTGAGTGGCCATATGAAGACCATAAAAAAGCCTTTCTGCTGTTGATGTGTCTTTACTGACATGGCCATAAAAATGACCCAGTGACATGTTAGGGTTCAACATTCTCCAATAACATGCACTCACACAAACCCATTGCGCAGTGTGTGTGCAGGGCATGAGGGTTAATAGTCTGTCTTTCTTTACAGCACATTACTGGCTGGACACTCTGTTAGCAGTGATGTGGAGGTCAATCGTACTTGTCCCCTCACATTACAGCCACAGGGTGACAGACAGAGACAAACACACTCTCACACTATTAGAGTGGAACAGCCTGCCCCGTGTCTCCTTCTGATGGGGGAATCACTCACAAGCAATCAGGGGAAACCCTCACCACCGGTTCAGTCACAGGCGTTAGATGTGTGTGTGTGTGCTGGATTAGGAGTTACACTGAGAGAGATTGAATTCACAGAAGATATGTACAATATTTGCTCCTGACATTCCTAATGTATATAGACAGATAGTTACGTACAGTAACACAAAATATCTATTTGTTATAGTGCTTTTCAAACTCTTTTAATGCATGTGGTCTAATAATTATCGGTACTTTACAATAAGGTCTCATTTGTTAACATTAGTTCATTTATTAAATAACATGATCTAACAATGAGCAATATATTCTACTGCATTTATTACCTTTGTTCATTTTAGTTACTAAAAATTATGACTGATGTTAACAGATACAACTTTTGATCTTAAAAATGTATCAGTAAATGTTGAAATTAACATGAACTAAGACTAAGAATGCTGTAGAGGTATTGTTCATTGTTAAATTGCAATTCACGATAACTAGCGTACACTCACCTAAAGGATTATTAGGAACACCTGTTCAATTTCTCATTAATGCAATTATCTAATCAACCAATCACATGGCAGTTGCTTCAATGCATTTAGGGGTGTGGTCCTGGTCAAGACAATCTCCTGAACTCCAAACTGAATGTCAGAATGGGAAAGAAAGGTGATTTAAGTAATTTTGAGCGTGGCATGGTTGTTGGTGCCAGACGGGCCGGTCTGAGTATTTCACAATCTGCTCAGTTACTGGGATTTTCACGCACAACCATATCTAGGGTTTACAAAGAATGGTGTGAAAAGGGAAACACATCCAGTATGCGGCAGTCCTGTGGGCGAAAATGCCTTGTTGATGCTAGAGGTCAGAGGAGAATGGGCCGACTGATTCAAGCTGATAGAAGAGCAACTTTGACTGAAATAACCACTCGTTACAACCGAGGTATGCAGCAAAGCATTTGTGAAGCCACAACACGCACAACCTTGAGGTGGATGGGCTACAACAGCAGAAGACCCCACCGGGTACCACTCATCTCCACTACAAATAGGAAAAAGAGGCTACAATTTGCACGAGCTCATCAAAATTGGACAGTTGAAGACTGGAAAAATGTTGCCTGGTCTGATGAGTCTCGATTTCTGTTGAGACATTCAGATGGTAGAGTCAGAATTTGGCGTAAACAGAATGAGAACATGGATCCATCATGCCTTGTTACCACTGTGCAGGCTGGTGGTGGTGGTGTAATGGTGTGCGGGATGTTTTCTTGGCACACTTTAGGCCCCTCAGTGCCAATTGGGCATCGTTTAAATGCCACGGCCTACCTGAGCATTGTTTCTGACCATGTCCATCCCTTTATGACCACCATGTACCCATTCTCTGATGGCTACTTCCAGCAGGATAATGCACCATGTCACAAAGCTCGAATCATTTCAAATTGGTTTCTTGAACATGACAATGAGTTCACTGTACTAAAATGGCCCCTACAGTCACCAGATCTCAACCCAATAGAGCATCTTTGGGATGTGGTGGAACGGGAGCTTCGTGCCCTGGATGTGCATCCCACAAATCTCCATCAACTGCAAGATGCTATCCTATCAATATGGGCCAACATTTCTAAAGAATGCTTTCAGCACCTTGTTGAATCAATGCCATGTAGAATTAAGGCAGTTCTAAAGGCGAAAGGGGGTCAAACACAGTATTAGTATGGTGTTCCTAATAATCCTTTAGGTGAGTGTAGTTAACTAATGTTAACAAATTAAACCTTATTGTAAAGTTGCATTATAATCTGATGTAGTCCAGTTTCATGATATTTATGAAAAAATTAAATAAAATTAAATAAAATAAAGAGCAGGAATGGTTGACAAACTTTAACTTGCAGAAGCTTTTCACAAACCTCTCTGACCCTACTACATAAGGTCCAGCACCATATTGACAAGACAAATGTTAATGTCAGCATTCTTTTTTATGGATTTCACTTTGGTGTTCAATACAACAAATTTTAAAAGAAAGATTGTGTGAATTAGGTGTAAGCTGCCGGTTGATTTTATGGATTGATAATTTTCTAAGAAATAGGCCTCAGAGAGTTTATGCCAATGGAATTTCATCTAATTGTATAACTTTGAACGCAGGGATGTGTACTATCTCCTCTGCTTTTTGCGGTTTACACTAATGAATTTCTATGTAACAGGGATGATCTCACCGTTTAAATATGCTGATGATTTGGTTTTCATTTCTTGCCAAACAGACATGAATAGTTCTAGCTATTTTGAGTTCATTGAAAGTCTTGTACAGTGGTTTGATAACAGTCATCTACAACTGAATATCGAGAAAACAAAGGAATTATGTTGTGGGAAACAAAATAGGAGGTTTTTCTGATATTTCACTGATATTTATCAGTGCGGCTGATACCTCTTATGAACAAATTTGGGTGCAAAGGTAGAGTAAGTTTCAAATTTTAAATATTTAGGTACCATTACTGATGATAAACTTTCATTCCAGGAAAATGTGGACCATATATACAAAAAAGGAAGACAGCGTTTAGGTCTACTTAATGTTACAATAACTCAGGTAGGAAGGCAAGGACAGGTAAATATGTGGCTCAAACAAAGTTTACTGAAGAAGGTTTCAAAATGCAGGCACAAACACAATGTATAACAGTGACAAGACAAGGAGTGAGTGAACAAGGGAGAACTTAAGTACAAACACAGATGACTGAATAAGTGAATACAGGTGATACAGATGATGAACTAAACACAGCCGAACAGAATTAGACTAACGAGGGTAACCAAGGAAACAGACAAGTGGCGGGAAACTAAGACAAAGGAACATGTGACAAATGCAAAAACACAACAGAGACAGACTAGACATGTGACACTTAAACTAAGGACTTTTAATATTGATAGAGGATTTTGTTTATAGATCAATCATTGAAAGTATCTTAATTTATAACATCATTTCATGGTATGGAAATGTAACGATAAGGCAGAAAAATAAATTGTCACGAGTAATTCATGAAGCAAGCAAGATTACCGCACAATACAAGAGCTGTTTGCTTTGTTTAATTGCAGTATATTCTGACCAAACCCATCCGCTCCCTTTTTGCTTTGATGCCCTCCCTTGGGGGTGTAGGCTGCACGTACCGCTGGCCAATAAGAATTTATACAAAAGATAATTCGTTCCTTTGGCAGTGACCGTGTTAAACCAAACTCTTAATTAAGGTACTGAGGTATAGATTTATATGGGCAGGTGCTTGTACACATATGAGAGCACATGTGTGTGTATATATATATATATATATATATTAGTAATGGTATGATATTAACTTTGTTTATGTGCTTGTTTGTTTGTTTTTTATAGGGACTAATGTGTTTTATGTGATTTTATTCTATTGTGTGGTAGTGTGGATGCTGTAGTATTATCAGCGTCAAAGATGAATTTCTGTCCAGGAAACTGAACAGACAATAAAGCTAAACTAAACTAAACTAAACTAAACTAAACTAAACTAAACTAAACCATTAAAGAAGGCCAGAAAAAATACTGTCTGCTTTGGCCCCCTGACCAACTTTCAGGTGTCAGTCCAGAACAGCTTTTACTGTGTCCTAAATAGAGCTCTGTCTCTGTCAGTCTGTACACCCAAGGGACCATGGTTGTGTGTGTGTGTGTGTGTGTGTGTGTGTGTGTGTGTGTGTGTGTGTGTGTGTGTGTGTGTGTGTGTGTGTGTGTGTGTGTGTGTGTTTGACTTCATTCTGTTCACTGATGCCAACAGATGTGACATTGTCAGGCAATGTGACAGCTCTGTTCTCACTGAGTGTCTGTGTGTAAGTGTTTGTTTACATACGTCACACAGGCAGTATATGTCTTTGTATGAGAGACACAGAAAAAATTGAATGAATTTAAAAAGGAGCAAGAGAAAGTGTAACCTTTTCAGTATCCTGATACCACGTCCTATTCTCCTGTCATTGTCCCCATGCATACTGACCTCTGTTTGATTAGAAATCCCTCGTTAAGACCCTGATGGATTGTTCCTCGTTTGGAGGCACTTTGCATATGCACCATTTGCCCTGTTTATGATGCATAAAGGCGGGGCCTTCCTCCACTCCCTCCCTAAAGTCAGCCATCAAGCCCCGCCCTCAACCATAAAGCCAAGGTTAATCCCTATCCCCCATCTCCCGCCTCCATCCATCACCATGGAAATCTTACCGTGGCAATGGACTGCTCTATTACATTTGACATGGGGAGTGGGATGCTAGGGAAGCGTCGCTCCATTGTCTCCCAAAGTACCCATAAAGGGCATTTAAGGATGATCTCTCAGCATGAGTTAAGCAGCACAGACTACAAATGCATATGGATCTGTACAGGTGCACATTCATGGATTGAAAATGGCAAATGGCAGATTGACATCAAGTCAAAAGTTTTTCCACAATAATGTCTTCTCTTTTTTTTATAATGTCAGGTAAACCCTAGAGTGACAATGTTTTATCACATCAACAAACACATGTCATCCATTTCTGGCACACATACCTACATCCTTGATTTAATTTGAAATGAACTTAAAAAGAAGCATTGTTATTATTAGTTATTTATTTATTCACTTAATTTTCAATACAATAATATTTCAGTTCAGAACATAAAGTCAGTGGCCTTTCAAGTATAGAAAATAATATCAAGATTTTTTGCATGACGTCCAAAGTATACAAATAATCACTAAATTCATGTGGACAATAATAATCATGCGGTTTTATATAGGATAACTTGAACTGCAAGAGAAAAAAATTATAAGTTGGAAAAAATAAAAGTTTTCTTTTTTACTTATTTGTAAAAAAAAAAAAAAAAAATTAAAAACGAGGCAGGAGGAATAAGTGTGGAAAGAAAAACTACATAAAAGTAAATATTTTGTTTTTTTTTTAAAATCAGTATACACTATTTTGTTCTACAGCAAATGTGAGCATATTTGTTCAAGGAAAACTTGCCATAATCTACTTAAAAGAACAGAAAAAATAACAAATTATTATAAAAAAAATTTATTGGTTTATATTAATTTATTTGGCAAAGAGTCATGTGGACAAGATATATTATATTCTTGCTTTTATTTCTTGAGCAAGATACAGAAACTTTTTCTCTTCTTCCATGTCACCTCGCCTCTTCATCGCTTTCTCTTTTTTCATTCTCTCCCTTTCTCTACCTCTGTATCGACTAGCCATCAAATCTCCCATCCTCACAGCAGGCCATTTCTCCTTGTCTCAGCAGTCTACACCTCCCCCTCCATTACAGCTCATAATCTCATCTGAAAAGGCAAATGACCCTATGAAAGAGAGAGAGTGAGATGGTTGCGAACAGGAAGCATGTATGGAAAAAGAGCACATAGCGTGGATGTATAAAATGTGAGTAAAGCTCCTGAATATGCCTGGCTGTCGAGAGGCGAGCAGATGAGAAAATAGAGTGAAGAATTAGGATGGGGCAGGGAAATTGACCATGATATTATGTAGTAAATGCATTATTTTTGGAAACCACACATAACACTGTTTTATGCACTGCGGAATGAGCAAATATGTGACCTAAAATAACCCTATTTCATGACTATTTGACCTCTTATTGACTATGACTGCCACTTGGTCACTCTTATGCTAATCTGATGTAACCTTCAAGTTGTTATTATAATAGTGGGGAATCTAATACTGACAGTCTGACTATAACCAAATCAACTTTTACTTTTTCTATTTTTTACTTTGTCTATTTACACCCATTAAAAATTTTTAGCACAAAAAAGACTTTAAAATAATTATTAATAACAACAACAATAACAACAATAATAATAATAATAATAATAATAATAATAATAATAATAAATGCATCTCTATGAATCTTGTGTCCACAGTAATGTTTGTTTATTTATTTGGAGGTTGAAAATGGAGGACGTGTGAATTAATAGAAATTGAATGTCAGAAATTGAATATCAAATGAGCCAAAAAGGCAGGCTGGGAAGTGCTAGCCAGGCCCCCTGACACCGTACAAGTGGCACCAGCGGAACTACAGACATTCCCGCGGAGGGGCACCAAGGTGGAGCGCTGGGGACAGCGCCAGTCATGACCGCAAAGCCCTGCAAAGAGTAGTGCGCTTATCCGAGCGTATCTCAGGGTCAGCTCTCCCGTCTCTGCAGGACGTCTACACCAAACGCTGCAAAGGTAGAGCTACCAAGATCATCAAGGACTCTAATCACCCTGCAAACCCTCATTTCACGCTGCTACCATCTGGTAAGCGCTTCCGAAGCCTGATGGCCAAAACTGAGAGACTCAGGAGGAGCTTCTTCCCCCAGGCCATCAGACTCCTGAACTTAACATCACGTGACTTCACGTCAGGATAAACATCGATACACTGACATTGCACTGCACTTTCTGTTCTCGTTGTTACTGTGTAACAACCTGTCATAAACCTGTTTGCACATTATACTCTTTATACATTTGTTAACCACATATTTATAAGTCTACAGTTTACTCACTGCAAAGTCTACTTCAATTATTTTATTCCACTTTATCCTTATTTGTTACCTTTTTTTCTTGACTTGATTATTTATAATTCTACAGATATAGACATATATATATATATATATATATATATATATATATATATAGAGAGTACTTTTTTTATATCCTATTTCTATTATAATTTCTTCCTTGTGTTTTTAACTGTGAATTTGCACTGTCCATGGAGCGGACCTGTTTACATTTCACTGCCGGTTGTATATTCTGTATATAACTGTGTATGTGACAAATAAAACTCTTGAATCTCTTGAATCTCTTGAATCTCTTGGGGTCCAACCCGGGAGGCATAGCATCCCGAAGTAAAGGCAGTGACTGTGGTGTGACTCTTACCTGGCTCCATGGAAGGGTCGAAGGTTTGGATGGAGATATGTGAGGAGGCGTCACGTCCTCAAACAGCAAACTCCTGCACTGTGGAGAGACAAGAGGGGGTTGAGAGTGAAGAAGTGTAGTGTCGAGGGAGATGGGAGCGTCGAGAAAGTGAACTGTCAGCTTCCTTCATCTTAGCCAGGTTCAGCCAGAGATGCCGTTCCTGGACCACCATAGTGGACTTGGTCTGGCCTAGGGCATGCACCATGACTTTTGTTGCCCAGTTCCTGCATCAACCCTGGCTCAGAACTACGGCAAGCATGGCGGCAAGAGTGGCCGAGATCTTACAGGCCTTGGATGAGAGGCACGGGCGTAAATGTACCGCAATTGCCCACTCCACCTGAGGAATCTCCCAAAACCCTTGGCTTCCCCACCATCGAGTGTAGTGAGAGCAGAGGACACAGCAAAGACTTTGTGACCTCCTCATGCACCTCCGGGAAGAAAGGAACCGGGGCAGGGTGATGCTGTGCAGCACGCCACGTGCCCAGAAACCAATGCATCCTTTCGGGGCAGGGTGGAGGGTTCCACTCAAGCCCAACACTCGCGGCAGCCCGGGAAAGCATGGCCGTCAACTCTGGGTCTGACTCAACCTGCACCACTCTCCCAGAAGGGGGCAGCACTGCTGAGGAGGACTCAAGCCCACTATCCGATGCAGCTATCGACATCCAGTGCTCAGCGGGAGCTCCAAATGAAATGCCGGGTTCCCTTATGAGAAGGACCTGCAGGCTCATCAGGAAACTCCACAGCCTGCAATGTGTCTGAGGAGTGAGAGGCCCGTGACGACTGGCCCGATGGGAGAGCTCACATTGTAACCCTCAGATCTCCCTGCGAAGTGATTCTATGTGGTGCAGAGAGATCAGAATGGGGAATAACGGAGGGGACGCTACTGTTTTCAAGGTATTGGAGTCTCGATTTTAACATTGTTATGGTCATATTCCCACTGTGAGAACATGAGTCATTAACTCAGTGTACTTACAGACACACTTAAGCAGGGCTAGGAAATGACCGCATCCAGAAACACACAGGTGAAATGCCATCCTTAGAAAGACGCGACATCACCCTTGCTTGTTCTTTTAGGGAAACTGTTATTTTTATTGTTGACACACTTATCTGTGCAAGTTTGCTCTTTTTAGGCAAAAACACAGCTGAGTGCACCTTGTGTCCAACAAAGAACATTCCTGTTTCAGTGAAGGCAGAAATGCAGAGCGCCGTGTAAACAACTGCTTGGCTCCGAAGCAAAAAGCTGAATGAGTGATTTCCCAGCAAGCTTATATACCAGTATGTCCGGGGGAGTGGCTTGCCATGCAAATCTCACTCGCCAATATTCACTGGCCCATTTTCTTACCAATCGAAGGTGATTGGGCTCCCAAGTGAGACCCCATAACGCCAGTCATTCGACATGACGTCAAACATGACTGACTGAAAGGGAACTTGTATGTCATGTATTTAAATATAATTGTAATTACATTTATTTATTTAATTACACATTTATTATTAATTATTAATTAATTACACGTTTGTAATGATGAAATGTAGTGCATGCAAATGTATTTTACTTTAAATTAAATGTTGAAAAACACTATACTTTTAAAATCAAGCGGCAACCTCCCCCAGTTTCTCTTGAAGCCAATACGGAAGTGACTTAAACTGCAATTCATCGACTGGCCGCTAGAGAGCCCCGTGTTAAAATGCCCAACTTTACAGCAGAAAAAAACCATGTTTACAGCCTGGTACAAATTGTGGTTTTGGTCTATTTATCTAATTTTGCCCTTCATGACAACTGTGAGGGGGGTGAATTTTTTTATAACTCATTCGTTTACATTATATAAAGCCTTAAAGTTCTGCATAATTAAGGGCGTGGTCACTTTGAGTGACAGGTGGATTGTCGTTTTTCTGCTGTCTGTTAGTCATCACGTCACCTCAGCTCCAGCCATGTCCTGCCTCCAAGATGGCAACGGCCAGCTTGACCCTACTTTACGCTTCAAAACTGCTCTTCAGAATCCTATGGGTGATGTCACGTCCATATTTTTATATTTTTATAAGTAGCCTACTTTATGCTAGTCAAAACATCAAAATTACTGTATTTCTTTAAAACAGATCAAAAGATTATTAAAACAACATCATTTAAAATGTACTTTAAAGAAAAACCTTTCCTTTGACATTATTACAAAGTGCACTTTTCAAAAGTGTACTTAAGTGCGTTAAGAAACAGTTGTGAAAGTGTACTCTTTTTAAGTATGCTCAAGTAGCTTTTCATTAATATTAAATTATCTGCAAGTACTTTTTTGTTTTTTTTTTAAGATTGTTGATGCGTTAAAGGATACATGCAGTGTAATATTAATATTTGGCTAAAATGAGAGAGCATAATTATAATGGCTACTTTCTGGAACAGAATCGATAATGCACATGAGATGCCTTAAAGTGCTGCCTGCATAGGCAGCTCACTATACAGAGCAATTGGACGTGTGTGAGCAGTTGAGAGAGAAAAAGAGAGGGGGATAGGAACATTACACAGATATTACCTACTCCTTAGCCTCTTGTCCCTTCGTCCCCTGACAGTCAGATCAGCCTGATGTTTGACAGCCCACCAGAGATCACACTGCTCCAATAACAGCGTAATTAATCCTGATGCTCCAACACACACATCACTGCATACTACGTGACAGTCCACTTGAGATTACAAAGCTTGAATAACAGAGTAATTAATTTTGACCCAAAACACACACACACACACACACACACACACACACACACACACACAACCATGCATGCGTACATCCATGCAAAACACTTGCTCACTGTTTGGCAGCCCACTTTAGATCCCACGGCTTCAATATCATAGTAATTAATCCATCGACCGGAGACACAGTGGGGTGATCAACTGGAATCAAAGATTGTCTTAACCTTTGACCCCCGCTCTTCAGACACCATCGACAGGGAGGTGGGTGTGCCTGCGGTCCGACCTTCCTCCTTCATCTCCCTCTCTCTTCATTTCTCTCCTACTCTTGCTGCCTGTGACACTCTGATCAATTCCCCATCAAATCTTAATGCAGCGGTTTAACTCAAGTGTGGCATCTTAATTAGGGCGATAACTGCGCACTGTCAGGGTCATTGACTGCGCCTGCCGCCGACCAATGACTCTCATCGACAGGCTGCTAGCCCACAGAACGAGAGCCAGAGAGAGACAGGGCCAGGAATGATGAGACAAGGAGACACAAGAGACAAAGAAGTATAAAGCAGAGAGAGAAAGACGTAGGATCCAAGAGACATGGCTAAAAAAAGCCACATGTAGATATGTACATGCTGGCAGTATAAGAAGAAACAATATGTTTTTGGGGCAAAATGTCAAGAAGATTACTTAAAAGGATAGTTTGACCAAAAATGGTGCATTTACTCACCTTCATGTTGCTCATAATCCATATGACTTTCTTTCACCAGTGGGACACAAAAGATGATATTTTGTAGAATGAACTTGTCACAATCACAATGAATGGAAAATGAATGGATTTTTAAAAATCATGTTGTATTAACAAAGTTTGGGAGGCACATGTTCAGTTAATCTAACCAATCAGTGTAAGGAGGCCTACATAAATACCCAACTCACCTCTGTCCCACAACAGTTTTCTAGTATCTCTTCTCCACCCCAACACCTCACTCCCAACTCTTCCTATCCCAGCCGGGGATGGGGGTGGCGGTGGTGTACTCCAGTATGTGGTTCCGGGCCACATTCCAAACTTGGAGCCCTCCCACCAGAGAGCACGCATGCTCAAATATGCATACTTTTTTTTACTCTATTCGATTATATGTGCACTTCAACTCGCGAACTTCAAAAATTATGCAAAAGCATTACATTAAAAGCACTAAGCATCATAAAAGTAGCCAATATGACTTGTGCACTATGTTTTCAGGCTTCGAAAGCCATATATGATAGATTTGTGTGAGGAACAGACTGAAATTGATACTATCATTCAAAAGTTGGTAAGATTTTTTTTTATGTTTTTGAAAGTCTATTATGCTCACCAAGGCGGAATTTATTTGATCAGAAATACAGAATACAAAATAAAATATAAAAACAATAAAAATAATGAAATATAATCACAATTTAAAATAACTGTTTTGTATTTTAATATATTTTAAAATGTAATTAATTCCTGTGATGGCAAAGCAACATTTTTAGCAGGCATTCCTCCAGTCTTCAGTGTCAAATGATCTTTCAGAAATCATTCTAATATGCTAATTTTGTGCTCAGGAAATATTTCCTATCATTATTAATGTTGAAAACAGGTGTGCTGCTTAATATTTTTGTAATAATTGTTTTAAGACTCCCTTGGAATATAGCAAAAAAAATTACATGGACCACTTTTATATATATGTGTGTGTGTGTGTGTGTGTGTGTGTGTGTGTGTGTGTGTGTGTGTGTGTGTGTGTGTGTGTGTGTGTGTGTGTGTGTGTGTGTGTGTGTGTGTGTGTGTGTGTGTGCGTGTGTCTGCTTTTCTATTAGAAAGACAAATCTTTAAAAATAAATAAATAAAATACAATGTACCTCCATAACATGACATAGCTATTCTGAAACATAGTTTGATTATGTGACAGTAATAATCATGAAACATTATGTCCTTTATAGTGCATATTAACTTTAACGGCCCATGAGCTCATCTTGTGGCTTGTGACATCAAATTCAATATATATTTTTTTCCCTATCAAAATGAATAGACAACTGCAATCGATATAATGAGTTACGTCCATTGAAATAAAACATGTGATAACAAAGAGCATAAGTAAGCAAATATTAAAAGAATAAAGAAACAAGTCTGAAGAAACTGGGAGATACGGGGATGGAAAAAAGAGACGTGATAAAGAGGACAAAGTGAAGCATTTGGTTTCCAGCATCTTGCTGTCCTCCCCATTGGATCAAGAGAGGAATTCTCTTTTTCACATCAAGCAGCAATTTGCTCACTGCTGGTTTGTGTTAGCGAACTGGCAGAGAGAGAGGGTGAAGGATGGACTGAGAGGGAGAGTTCTCTTCTTTTTATGTGACAAATAAAGAAATCAATAAATCATTGCTGGCTTTGACAGGTGGTGGCAAGGCGGGCCATTTATCATTGAGTATTTATGAAGTTGTCGCCAGTACCCCCGCCCTCCTCCTCCCTCTGAAATATTTAAACATGTGCGTGTGTGGAGAGCAGCGGTCTACTGGGCTGCAGTGAGAGGAGCGATAGAGAGAGAGAGATGGTAGATATTCAAGCGTGTTGAACAGCCTGCGGCTTTTTCCTCCAGGGTTCCCTAACACACATTACACACTTCACACACATGGGCCACTGCCGTCTGAATGCCCCCTTGAGTAGTGCTCAGGTCTTTAAAGGGTGTGGAACGTATTGCTGTGATCCCTCGCTCTGTATTTGACCCCAGGGAGGAGGAGAAAAACCACATAGTCAAGAGTGTCAACTTGAATTCCTGGAGGGATGTGTGTGAGTCTGGTCATCCCTTACTGAAGCCTCTCTCTATGAGGCAGAGGGCTTCTAAAACTACTTTCTGAAAGAACTGATTCAATTACAGGGTTTTTTTTACAATCACTAGGGTCAATTTCTTAATCGTTGGGTCACTTTTTTGAAACATGAATGTGATGTTTATCTAAAGTCATTTTTGCTTAGTATAGTTGAATTGGATTATCGAAGGTCAGCAGCAAAGACATATATCATTGTATTTACTTAACATGTTTAACTATTGCATGTTTGCACAATATTCTGAGTTTGCGTTTGACTGTTTTTATCCATTTTGAGGAACACTGATTTAACAGTATTTGAGGAATACTGTTTTTGTGCACTGAGATGAGTAAATGCATGGTCACATTTACTACAATAGCCATAATGTTTACATGGCAAAACAAAGTAACTTGCATTACTTATTTAAAAAAGTAACTCAGATATTTTGTACATTTAAAAGTAATACATTACTTTACTCGTTACTCGTGTAAGTAACTCGCGTTACTTGTAATGCATTAACATGCAGGTCAGTTTCATGTTCAAAACCTAACATAATACTAAAACTGTATGAAACAACAATTTGCTAAACTTCTACAGTACTATTTTGAAATATATTCTGGAAAAAAAAAAAAATCAAATACTAACAGTTAGATGTATCTGAACACCTACAGTATACAGGTGTTAAGGCCCGTTCACACCAAGGATGATACAGTGGTGGCCAAAATTATTAGAACACCAGACAGATCTGAAAATGTTGACCTTTTTTGCCTCCAAAACATGATTTAATTTCATAATGTTCATGAAACATGAGCTGAGCTGAGTCATACTGTTTTTATCCACTTTTAACTTTAATATTTGGTATGTCCACCTTTTGCAGCAATTACAGCAGCACATCTCTCTGGCATAGTGTCAATATATTTCCTCTGAGAACTTTAACACATTTACGTTATCCCATGCCTTCTGCAACTGAAGCCAAAGGCTTTCCTTTGAATGTCCTGTGATGGCAAAGCTGAATTTTTCAGTGTCACATGGATCTTCAGAAATCACTTTAATATACTGATTTAGTACTCATTAAATATTTATTATTAATATCAATGCTGAAAACAGTTGTGCTGCTTAATATACCATGATATATTTTTTCATGATATATTTGATGAGCAAGAGCAGCATTTATTTTAAATATATATTTTTTTACATTATAAAATTTGTTTCAAAAAATCTTACTGACTTCAAACTCTTGAACGGTAATGTTTACAAATTTCCCTTAAGCATTGTCTCCACTGCGGTTAATACCATTAACAGCACTGCTGCAGATATTGACCTACTAAGGAAATATGAAAACAATGCACAACATAATATTCCTGTGGGAATGAAACAGGGGTTAAATGACCCTTTATTAAGGATGAGACTATCTTTCAGGGTTGCTCAAATAAACTGTAAATCAATGAGTATTCAAAAGGCAAACATTTAGTCTAGAACTACAATAACCATCATGTTTACACAGCACACATGATGCCTCTGCACTTATTCCTGATTTCACAAGGGGGAAACATGGGGACAGGAGAGGTGTCAGTGAATAAATGGGATAACAAAGTAACTTGCATTACTTATTTGAAAAAGTAACTCAGATATTTTGTTGTGAATTTAAAAGAAACGTGTTAATTTACTCGTTACATGAAAAAAAGCAATCAGTGTAAGTCAATGAGTACTCATGAAAAGTGAGTTCCAATTATAAATTACGAATTCTTGTCATGTGATGTGATGGTGCAGTATATTAAGTATGCCTAGTTAAACGTGTTGTAATGATCTGGATTTGAAACATTGGTGGATTGGTGATAGTGGATTGATGATTCAGAAAATCATTTATTAATTAATGGTTAGATAGAGGCTTAACATGGGAAAATCCCCAACCATTCAGCTTATTTGTAGCTAATCCTTATTATCCTTGGTTTACTCAAATTATGACTTAAAGGTCTTAAAACAGCTTAGTGTGTCTGGGTCTTTTTTAAGTTAATTTGCATTTGCGACCATAAAAAGATGTCTGTGAGAGTCTTCTTCAGAATCAATATACTGCTTGCTCCACTTGTCAATGTTATCTTGTTGTAATATTAACATTAATAAATACATTTCAAATAGACATTACATTTAACATAAAGATTTGTTCATATAAAGTAGCCTACATGTCAAACTTTCGGCATGCAACTGCAATGTTCCAGTGTATGTCATATAAGGACTGGAGGGCGTTTATAAGCCTCAGATGTCGTTAAAAATTGAAATGAAAAATAACACAAAAGCAATAGAGTAAAAGAGAACATAAAAACAGAACCACTTTCTAGAATCTGTGAGCATATGGGAAATGTTAGCTCAGGGCCTCCAAAGAAAACCTTTAAAAGAGCAGAAGCAAAGCCATCATGGGTGGTGCTGCAGGGGCCCTGAAACGAGCAAGGTGGAGGTGTGGTGAGCAGGACGGGTGGTGATAAAAGATTTCATAGGAACAAAAAAGACCGGAACATGGCGTGAAAAACTAAGAAATAAGAGATGCAGGAAAACAAACTAGGTAAGAGGATGAAATAGGAAGAGTGAGAGCTGGGGGCGATGCTGAGATTTAAACCCATTCTGTCTGAGGCTCCATCGGATAATGAGCTGACTAAGCAGAGAGAGAGAGAAAGCGCGAGCACTTGCTGTTGCAGATAGAAGAGTAAATGTATATTTGCTTGCATTAACATTCAGTTCATTTCTTTATTTATTTTTGCTTATCTCTTAATATCTCCATGTTTTTCTTTATTCGTCGTAGAGATCTAGTGCATCCCTAATTTCGTTTTCTCCTTTGTCTGGTGTTTTTCTGATTCCTCAAGTTGCTCATATCAATTTCCCAGTCCCGTGTACCCTTCTCACAGCACTGTTGGCCCCATGACCCCTTTTATATCCGGGCCCTTATCTCGCCACTTCCATCCTGCCCCAGCTGCCAGCCCCTTGACTCTTTAAGTCCCATGCACTCTCACTTTCTCTGTACGTACATAAATCATTTCGAAAACAGTAAAATATCATATATTCTATAGGAAGATATCAATCAGTTCTACTGCGCTGAGACCAGGGTTAGAAATTAACCATGGCTGAGCTTTATATAAATATATATATACACACACACACACACAGGGACAGTTATCAATTTTCATGACAAACCCTTATTTGTGTGCTAATCAAGGACCAACAGAAGATAAATAAGAGGTGATGCATGTTTACAGCATATAGCCTAGGCTTCTGTCAGGTCGCCGTCAAGTAGGCGACTTTAAATCAAAGTGCTTGCCTTTTTTCAGCCAAACTAAGACGCCGAGGGAAGCCTCGCTGTTTAAGAGTGGGAGGCTGGCGCCAGGACCTGTCCCATTTCATCTCAGGTTAGACCATCTGCATTATCACGAACCACAGTGACGGCTGTCAGCGCGCGCTCCTATACCTCGCGCGTCCTGTCTCGAGGCAAGAGCGTTTGGGACAGGAAAGGAAGGGAAAGTCAAGTCCTGAGACATATGCGAGAAGATATTTGAATGAACAGCCTGGAGTATTTAAAATCCAAGTATAGTGTGTTTATTAGATTGTTTTCGTATTATTTATTAGGTTTTTCGCGTGGCATTGTCGCCTATAAAAAAAATTTTGACGATAAGTTCTAATATCTATTTGCCTAGGCTACTGTAAAATAAAATAAACATGAAATATTATAGGATCTCCTACAGTGTTTAAAATACGCTTCACTATTTTATCTAGCCTATTATTTTCAATCAATCTTTTGTTTACTTATTTTTAACGTTCGACTTAAACATTACTTTCACAACTTTTTAACATTAGGCTTACACCCTTTTAACCTTTTCATTTGTCAGTCATGATGGGTTCCCTGTCCTTAATAGGCCTAATGTTTTTAGGCCTGTAAAATAATAATGAGGATTAAGAATACATATTTCAAATATCAGTTTTAAAACACGAAAGGTGTTAAGAAGATGACTTTTTGTCTCTGCATTTGTCTAATTCTTGGCTACGACCGATTCTTGTGTAGCCTAGGTGTTTTCCCTGGTTAACTGCTGGTTTTGTTTGGGAACAGCTCCCTCATGTGGCCAAGAGCTGGATTACGGAGACAGGCGGGGGGTTAGGCCTACTAGTTATCACAGGATGTTTTTGATGTTGTTTTACAAACGCTAAGTCCAGTTTTTCAATACTTAGGTCACTTTTTCAAGTGAGCACAACAGTCTTTGTGGGCTAAACTGTTTACTATGTATTGCTTTTAATGCTTTGGTGCAAAATGAATTCAATGATCACTTTCAAGTTATGTGAATTCTTTTCTCGGGCACAACCACCACCAAAGTGATGTTTTATTAAAACATTTCGTGAGGAGCACGTGCAGATAATTAAAGCTAATTAAACACAAGTGGAGCATGTTCAGATCATTAAACCTGATTAAACATGAGTGGAGCACATTAAGCTAATCAATTTAATCAATGATAAGAGGTGTACACTCACCTAAAGGATTATTAGGAACACCTGTTCAATTTCTCATTAATGCAATTATCTAATCAACCAATCACATGGCAGTTGCTTCAATGCATTTAGGAGTGTGGTCCTGGTTAAGACAGTCTCCTGAACTCCAAACTGAATGTCAGAATGGGAAAGAAAGGTGATTTAAGCAATTTTGAGCGTGGCATGGTTGTTGGTGCCAGACGGGCCGGTCTGAGTATTTCACAATCTGTTCAGTTACTGGGATTTTCACGCACAACCATTTCTAGGGTTTACAAAGAATGGTGTGAAAAGGGAAAAACATCCAGTATGTGGCAGTCCTGTGGGCGAAAATGCCTTGTTGATGCTAGAGGTCAGAGGAGAATGGGCCGACTGATTCAAGCTGATAGAAGAGCAACTTTGACTGAAATAACCACTCGTTACAACCAAGGTATGCAGCAAAGCATTTGTGAAGCCACAACACGCACAACCTTGAGGCGGATGGGCTACAACAGCAGAAGACCCCACCGGGTACCACTCATCTCCACTACAAATAGGAAAAAGAGGCTACAATTTGCACAAGCTCACCAAAATTGGACAGTTGAAGACTGGAAAAATGTTGCCTGGTCTGATGAGTCTTGAGTTCTGTTGAGACATTCAGATGGTAGAGTCAGAATTTGGCGTAAACAGAATGAGAACATGGATCCATCATGCCTTGTTACCACTGTGCAGGCTGGTGGTGGTGGTGTAATGGTGTGGGGAATGTTTTCTTGGCACACTTTAGGCCCCTTAGTGCCAATTGGGCATCGTTTAAATGCCACGGCCTACCTGAGCATTGTTTCTGACCATGTCCATCCCTCTATGACCACCATGTACCCATTCTCTGATGGCTACTTCCAGCAGGATAATGCACCATGTCACAAAGCTCGAATCATTTCAAATTGGTTTCTTGAACATGACAATGAGTTCACTGTACTAAAATGTCCCCCACAGTCACCAGATCTCAACCCAATAGAGCATCTTTGGGATGTGGTGGAATGGGAGCTTCGTGCCCTGGATGTGCATCCCACAAATCTCCATCAACTGCAAGATGCTATCCTATCAATATGGGCCAACATTTCTAAAGAATGCTTTCAGCACCTTGTTGAATCAATGCCACGTAGAATTAAGGCAGTTCTGAAGGCGAAAGGGGGTCAAACACAGTATTAGTATGGTGTTCCTAATAATCCTTTAGGTGAGTGTATATATACAGCAGATTTACCTTTCGTTGAAAAAATTCAGAGCCCGGAGCCCTCCCCCGGACACCACGCCAAATACACATAATCTTTTCTCTATTTAATTTGATGTAAGTGTGAACTCGTGAAATACTTACATGTAAGTTTGCACATTTTTACATCTTTTAATAACTGTTCAAATACAAAATTTAATTAAACAGCAATTTACATTTCTACAGTAATTCCATATTGAAATAGCCTATAGTAAATCTAAAAAATAAAGACCATAAAAAATAATTAGATGTAGCTGAACTGTATCTTTTCATTACCATCTAAAAAAGGGGACAATTTGGGAATCATTTTGTACTGTAATATAAACATGTTCTAAACAATAGGCTATAAAGCAGTTTTTCTTGTTTTGTACAAAAATGTATCAAATGAAACCATTGTATTATGCTACCTGTTGTTAGTGTAAGAATGTGCTTGTTGGTGATAAACTTTGCAAGTGTTTTGATAAACTCCATTTGAGACTAAATGTTTTGGTAGTTTTAGTGTATGTGAATGTTGAATGTGAAATTAACTGCTGTGCCAAACTGAGTAGTTATGGAGAATTGTGTGAAAAAAAAAGACAAGTATTGAGAAATGATTTTTAAAAACTTAATAAGTGCTGGTAAAGCCTAATGAGAACGTGTCCAATCAAATAACATTTCCTGAAATGTGAATAACAGGAATTTAAAGGTACACTATATACTTTTTGGCCCTGCAGCGGTTAAAAAAAATCAAAACCCCATGCATTTTGCAGAAGAACATTGTTTCGGTTGTGCTTCGGCTTTGTGTGACTGTGCGGATGAATATTACCCTTTCCAATAGATAACGCTTTTCAATTAACTCTGTTAGAGAGCTATATATGACCTTTTATCTGTTTGACAAAATAGCTATTGAGTAATAAAAATGGCATCTCTGCATCACTTTTACAACATTTCAAATCCCTCAGTTCTCACCATCTCCCATCACCAAGCTCTGTTGCGTTCTCTTTTTGTCAGCATCAAAGCATCAAAGTAGCCAGTGCAACTTTTCTCTATTTATGGATATGACAAGACGTGCACGGGTGAGTGATGCTGATGCATGTATGCAATTTCCCGCAAAAACCACCCCAACAGGTCTAAAATATAAACATTTATAATAGGCTTACCAATTCAGGGTAAGACAAAAACACATTTTGAAATAAGGGTTGATGATGTACTGACTTTTGCTAATTTTGAACAAAAAAGGTGTAGAAGTGTACCTTTAATTAAAAAATAAACATTAAATTTATAATTTTGATCAAAATATCTGCCATTAGATTTTTTTCCCCCAGAGAATTTCACCTAATTATCCTGTTGCTGAAACTTTTCTTCCTCCTAGTGATCCCAACCTCCCGGAGCCCTGACACACACACACACACACCCTACATATCTGTCTCTTCTGTTTATCCTCATCCATGGTATGACAGATAGCCAGATGACCTAGTGTCTAAATATTCCCATCATGAATAAATGAGATAGAGGCACACACAATCTAAATGCATCCTCACTATCAGGGGGAGGGAGACACTTGGTGCCTTTATTCTTTGACAGTCACATTCATGCACATTTTATGGGACTGCTATGTAAAAAACCTGGGATATCCGCTGTGCACTGATATAGTGAGCATGGCTTTCCGTCTTTTTCCCACCCCAGGGTGAAGTGAGCGAGTTTTGCCAACACTAACCACAAAGTACATCTGTTATTGAGTCTATATACTGTTTATATGCTGTTGAATATTGTTTTTTTGTTTTTGTTTTTCATACACATATATGGAGATGTTATCTAACTGCCATCATGTACAACTTGATTTTCTTATTTTAATTCTACATTTTTTTAAACATTCATTTAATTGTGCATATGCCCGTGATATCATGCCATGCTTTATATACTGTATGTCCATCTGTTCAAGCGTGTGTTTACATTCATGCTCAGGAGACAGTTTTTGTGATGTGTGTGTGGACTGATTTTTTTTTTTTTTGTATATTTATTTGTTATTTATTTATTCTTGAGACTGGACAGCATGACCTCTAAATTATGAAGCAGGCCCCATTCTTTCTCTCAGTGAAAAATAACATCTGTCCTGCAAATGGAGAGCTTAGTGTGTCTGTATAATTTATGGTAAAAGCCTCCAGAGTATGACATAAAATATATATTGAGCAGTCCTCTGTAACAAATAAAAATATAGCGAGAGATTGGGGCATGAAAGATATGAAAGAGCTAGAGCGTGTAGGGAACAGCAGGCAAACAGGATGGCAACACTTTTTCACACCACGTGTGGAAAAGTTTCACATGAATTGGATTAGGCTTCTGTGGACAAAAGATGCCTTTTGCCTTCATTTAAGATAAATAGGCTACCTCAGAGGTCTTCAACCCTGCTCTTGGGGACCCACTGGCCTGCAAAGTTTATTTCCAACCTGCTTCAGCACACCTGCCTGTGTACGTTCAACAAGTCATCCTGAAGAGCTTGATTAGCTTCAGCTGTCTTTGATTAGGGTTATAGCTAAAACTGCAGGACAGTGGATCCCCAGGAGCAGGGTTGAAGACCTCTGGGCTACCTGTATACACTTATTGTGTGCTTTTTGTGACTCAACAATGTCTATTAAGGTAGGGGAGAGCGGAGCACAACCTAACACTTTTAATTTTTCCTTTTTTATCCCACATTAAGTTCACGTATTACGGTGACACATTGCTGCCACATACATATTATTTTTCCACTCAATTATGTCGTAATAACGAGATATTATGTTGTTTTAATGACATCTTTTCTCATAATAACGAGATGTTATGTTGTTAAAATTACATATTTTTCTCATTAAAACAACATATATATTTTCTCCTAATAAGGACATGTGTTGTATAGTGACGTGTACAAAATATGCCTTTATCCACATTAGAGAATTTATAGGCTAGCCTATGTGCCTTTGTCACACTGAGTCGTACCTGAGTATGCACTGGGTAAGACTTAAGTTGTTGAGAGAAATAAACCCAGGTAAATCACACCGGTGTGTCAGTCGCATTTTATTAAAAATACTGGTAAAAACGAAAAGTTTACAAACATTATCAACACCTATTTTAGGCTGTTTCCACAACAAATCCTTTAAATGTAACGAAATTCATAACAAGAATGAAAAATATAAATGTAAAACAAACATAAATTATGCCATTCATTAGCCTTCAAACAATATTTAATTTTAAAGCCTAAACGAATTAGGCCAGCCTATTTAAAGCGAAACTGAAACCAAGATTCAAGATTCAAGAGTTTTATTTGTCACATACACAGTTATATACAGAATATACAACCGGCAGTGAAACCAGAGTTGCTCCTCTCTCATTCTGCACAATTCCAAATTTCTATATTCGCACTTGGATGCTAAATTATGTATTATGGTAACAATGCTTTGTATGACTCGTGTCCCAGTCTAAAACAATGTGTTTGGAATAACACCACTGCACTGTAGAATGGTAGTCACGATTGTATAAAGCGCACAGTATAATTTGAGCCAAATAACATTTTCTATTTGGTTGACGCATTTTTAGTTTGATGATGAATAGACTGTGACCATATTTGAGTTTTTTTTTTTTTTTTTGTGTATTTGTTTGTTATTATTATTATTATTATTATTATTAACTAAAAACTAACTCAAAGTTTTTTTTTGTTGTTTGTTTGTTTGTTTTTACCACTTCATTATTTTGGCTTGGAATTTCATTTGTTGAAAATATGAACTGAATTTAGAAATGCTTTTGAAATTAAAAACTTTATGCGTCTAATAAACAAAATACATTTTTGAAATGAAGACACCGTTTGGAGTGCAGTGCATGCAAAAGAATCTGTTCCCTGAATCCACGGCCTTTGTTGTTATTGTGAGTGTACACAAATAAAAGTAGACAATTTATAGTTTATAATTGTGTCTTTAACCTATCTGTATGGCTAAAAATGACTGAGTATTATGATTTGTTTCCACTGTCATAAAGAAAAAAAAACTATTAAAGAAAATTAACGTAGCCTATTTAGTTTCATAGTGAAGCTATGTTTAAATATTAGGCTATGATATTATTTTTTTTATTTCATATGTTGATTATGAAAAGTGAGCAGCATGAGTAAGATGGATACTTAAGCTACATTAAGATGTGCAATATGTCTGGAGACATGGAGTGGGGTCAGACATGATTCTGACCATTCATTGAGTTTTGTTTTGTAGAAAGTCTTTCTTTAAAGTGAATTTTGTTTTGTATAAATCGTATTTTAATTTTGATCAATGTTTCATCAACTAATTGCCTGTGTGATAGTGTCTTTCTGTTTTTAATACGTTTCTTGAATATATGTCTTAATTACAAGATTATAGATATAGTTATAATATTTGTGGCTGCACCAGGTGTGTCATTACTGCTTTTCAAACATGGAAGTGTAACAAAGGCACATAGGCTAGCCTATAAATTCTCTAATGTGGATAAAGGCATATTTTGTACATATCACTATATAACACATGTCCTTATTAGGAGAAAATATATGTCGTTTTAACAAGAAAAATATGCCATTTTAACGACATAACATCTCGTTATTACGAGAAAAGATGTTGTTAAAACGACATAACATTTCGTTATTATTAGAAAAAGATCTAGTTAAAATGACATATCTCGTTATTATGAGAAAAGATGTCTTAACACGACATAACATCTCGTTATTAGGACATAATTGAGTGAAAAAAAATGTGTATGTATGTGGCAGCAATGCGTCACCGTAACATATGTCTAGTACAATTATGTGGTTTTGTTTCATTAATACAGTGTGTACTTTTTTTCTTGATATACCCCGAAAGAATGGAAGTGAAATGTGACAACATGCCAAATTGGTGGGGTACATGGTAACATGTGAGGGCACATTGTAACATGACCAAATGACAGCTTAAAATGTTATCTGCATGATCTAATTAAAAAAATATACAAGACAAACTCAAATATTTTGTCAATAAAATACGATTATCAACCTTTTCATATAAAATAAGGGCATTTTTTAATAATAATAATAATTAAAAAAAATATTTTTGAGTTTGACAACAAACACACTGCAAAACACAGCTATACATCATAGTTCAAAACATTATAATAATTCATCATTTCTGAACATTGACTCTCCGTCTTTATTCACCTTTTTTCATGGTTTCTCAGTAGAATTCATAAAAGTATAGAATAGAATAGCAATTGTAATAGGGGCTCATTGTAACGCAGAGTTACAACATGCCCCACCTGCACAACTAAGATTTAAACCTTAAACAGCATTAAAGAACTATCTCAACTCTTAAATAACAGATATAAGATTAAAATAATATCAGATTTGTCTCATTTTAAATAAACATAAAAACAGAAATGAAAAATTAACCAGTAAGAAATGTACTTTTGCTATGGTTAAATACATTTTCAGTGATATCTTCCAAAGATTTTTAATTTTGGTGCAATTTTTTTTCTCTATATAGCATTGATATGGCATCTAGTAAATACACTAAGTTGCATCATCCTGGCATGTGTGGAAAGTTTTAAACCATGTGTGTTACAACTAGCCCCACTCACCCCTATATATGAATGTATGGGTGAAAGTTCAACATTATACATTTACGCATTTGGCAGACGCTTTTATCCAAAGTGACTTACATTGTATTCAAGGTACACATCTTTACATTTTTTGTCAGTTCTTGCTTTCCCTGGGAATCGAACCCATGACCTTGGCGTTGCTAGCGCCATGCTCTTATTGTTTGAGCTACAGGAAAGCTATTGAAGCCACTGTATTAATGAAACAAAATTATGCAATGTTTGGACTGTGTATAGCACAATGCCTAGGTTAATCTGTAATTGGTTTGAAAAATTTAAACTATGAAAATAACACACCAGAGAAGGGCAATTCTGTGCCACACTGCCACCTATGACAATATACCAATGATGCCAATCACAATGATGAATCAGAAAGGTGGCCATTTGCAAATCCCTCCTGCTCAGGAAGCATTAAAAAATGTTCTGTTTAAAGGCCTTGACACACCAAGCTGACGTCAATGAACTAGTGGTGACAGAACCCGACTGTGTTGTCACCTCATGTCGGTTGCGTCTGTGCCATAAAACTGTGCTTGAACACACCAAAAGGACTACAGGCAACTGCCAACTAACAGGTGTGTTCTGTGAAATAACTTTCTATATCAGCAAGTATCAATAGTCTATATTTGTCATTCAAAAAGTGAAACCAAAACTAGGACAGAAAATCAGAAAATCTAATTCTGAGGTAAGAAAGTAAAAAAAAATTAATCAATTAAAAAAAAAAAAGCTAATCATTTGTTTAGTTATTCTACCGTTATAGATAATGCTGTATGAGTTATATCAGGTCAAAGTGTAGTTTCTCTAGTAAAGAATGGTGTATGAACCTCCTGCTAATTTCAAAGCACTATGCTAATACAGCTAGCTAAACAATGAGTGACAGTGGCAGGGTAGGTTGTAACACGGTTTTGAAACAACCATCCACTTACATTCATGTTAGATTTTTGCCTCTGTTACAATCCACACCTGTCCCGGACTCCATTTCCCAGGATCCTCCCTGTCCCACACCTGAACTCACTCTCTCCCGCTCTCCCTGAATTTCCTGCACCTGGTCGTCTTCGATACCACTCCCTTTATATTGACTCACTCCTCTGCACTTATTGTCTGTTCTCGTTTGCATTACCTTTTTGTTTGGTTGTGGCCTGTTTCTGTACTCTACTATTATTGGAATTAAACCCATCTATTATTTGAAGTCCACATCCTGTTTTACCTCGCTGCATAACCATACTGTAACAGCCTCATCCCTGAGGGAGAGTATAAAATCTCACTTTTATTTTGAGAGGAGAATAGATTATATAGAAAGAATACAAGGGGTGGAGTACAAATATAACCAATGAGAGAGAGAATACATCATATAGCTCATGGTATAAGAATGTGATATATAGAAAACAAGTCTAAATATGGTGTTCTCCCAGTCAGGTACCCAGGCTGTCCTAGGGATCCCAAAGACCTTGCAATCCAAAAGCAGGGACCATTCCCTGCTTCCATTCATCCTAGTGGAGCCTTGTTCCTTATATGGAAATAGTTCTGGCACATAAAGAAAATCATACACTGCTCAAAAAAATTAAAGGAACATTTGAATAGCATCAAGTCAGTTAAACTCCTGGGGTATTGATTTGGTCAGTTAAGTAGCAGAGGGTGTTGTTAATCAGTTTCAGCTGAAATTAACAACAGGTGCACTAGATGGGCAACAGTGAGACAGGAGTGGTTTTACAGGTGGAGGCCACTGACATTTTTTTTCCCTTCAAGAGCGTGGAGAAGATTCCAGGAGACAGGCAGATACTCTAGGAGAGCTGGACAGGGCCGTAGAAGGCCCTTAACCCATCAGCAGGACTGTAGCTGCTCCTTTGTACAAAGAGGAACAGGATGAGCACTCCCAGAGCACTACAAAATGACCTCCAGCAGGCCAGTGGTGTGAATTTCTCTGACCAAACAATCAGAAACAGACTTAATGAGGGTGGCCTGAGGGCCCGACGTCCTCTAGTGAGCCCTGTGCTCACTGGCCAGCACTGTGGAGCTTGATTGGCATTTGCCATTGAACACCAGAATTGGCAGGTCCGCCACAGGCGGCCTGTGCTTTTCACAGATGAGAACAGGTTCACCCTGAGTACATGTGACAGACGTGAAAGGGCCTGGAGAAGCCATGGAGAACGTTATGCTGCCTGTAATATCGTTCAGCATGACCGGTTTGGTGGTGGGTCAGTAATGGTCTGGGGAGGCATATCCATGGAGGGACCCACAGACCTCTACAGGCTAGACAATGGCACCCTGACTGCCATTAGGTATCAGGATGGAATCCTAGGACCCATTGTCAGACCCTATACTGGTGCAGTGGGTCCTGGGTTCCTCCTGGTGCACATCAATACCCAGCCTCATGCAGTGAGAGTATGCAGGCAGTTCCTGGAGGATGAAGGAATGGATGCCATTGAATGGCCACCACGCTCACCTGACCTAAATGCAATAAAACACCTCTGGGACATTATGTTTCAGTCCATCCAACGTTGTCAGGTTGCACCTCAGACTGTCCAGGAGCTGCCCTGGTCCAGATCTGGGAGGAAATAACCCAGGACGCCATCCGTCGTCTCATTAGGAACATGCCCTGACGTTGTCAGGCATACATACAAGCATGTGGGGGCCATACAAAGTACCATTTTGAATTGCTACATGAAATTTCAGCAAAATGGACTAGCCTGCTGCATCATTTTGATTTTTGGAGTGTCTTTAAATTCAGTCCTCTGTAGGATGATAATTTTCATTTCATCAAACAATGTGGCATCCTTTCATTCATAACACATTACCCAGTCCATATTAGTATAGATATCCAGCATGATATTTTTCCCCATTCAGATCTGATGTGTTTTGAAAGTGTTCCTTTAATTTTTTTGAGTAGTGTATGTTAAAACATAGAAACATAGAATACAGCTTCAACAGAGGGACAAAAAAGACCCCCTGTCCACTTCCCTTCCATGCCGAGACCAACATAAAATCTATCACTTGCCCCTTTTGGCAATAAAATTGCCACACCCAAATCTCAGCATTACTTTTCTTATACACAAATACAATCACTTTCTTTACCTTCATACTCATAATATTCTTCAGCAAACGTTTCCTTCATTTTTTTCTTAATTTTCCTTCAAAATTACTAACACTTGGCAGTTCTATTTATCAAAGCATATTGAGAGGGTACAAAGTTATTCATAGCATGATTAATCAAAGCTCTAATAAATGGAATAATACAACAGATAATAAATGCAATAATTAATAGGATTACACCTATAGGAATTAAGGCAGATACAAGTATTCGTTGCCATCCTAAGAATCCACTTTGATTATCATCAACCTCTCGTCTTTGTAATTCTTGACCAATTCTAGTCATATTTTTTAAACCCTCTGAGATTAAATGACCATCTGCGTCATTCTCAGGAATATAGGTACAACAAGAGGTTCCAACTATAACACACGCTCCTCCTCTCGCCACAGTTAACTGATCTAAGACCAGCCTGTTTTGCAGGGCGGTTAAACTGAGCCCTCAAAGTTCCTGTTGGACACCAGCCAATGTGTCTCTTGTAGTACTGATAAATGACATTAATTCATATCTTGTAACCTCTACTTCAATCTGAAGATTAGAAACACCTACCCCTGGGAACATCGCTTCAAAGAATCGTTCAGTACCAGTCCAAAGTCAATGTTGCTTTGGTACTGGATTATACCAGTTGAACTGCGGCCAGAGAGGGAGCGTTTCTTTTTTGTTTTTATCATAACATGAGGTTTGTGTAGTCTAATAACCATGGAATGTTCTTCCAAAGTTACTAGAGCACATCTTCCACTCCAATCTTCTGGAAGAATAGTGTAGACTATGTCCGCACAACCAAAACCAATCTTTGACAGCTTTAGTTACCCGTGAAGAAGGAGCATATCTATTGCAATTTTGATATGATGTAAGTGCACAATGACTATAACATACGTCTTGGATAAAAGGATCAGTCCATCCATAAGCAATCATAGTAAATATAGGAAGTGGAGTATCTTTAGAATACTCAGTCATATTAGATTTTCCATAATGCAAAAGACAAACCATACAACATGGCATATTTTGTATCTCACAATGATGGGGAGATCACAATGAGGGTTGATGATTACATTTACTTTTAGGAATTACTCCCAGTCTCACTGTTCCAGTTTCTCTTTCCATACACAACAGTGAGTCTGGAATAGAGCCAATGGTTGTCACTTTAGCCTGTACCTGCGTTGCAAGCATCATTATTCTACCTTTTTCACAACTCCATATTGCGGTTCTATTTGGTGCCATCATTCCAGTAATGCTAACAAAAAGAGGGCATTCTAATTCTTCTTCTGTTATTGGTGATTTAACCTCTACATGTGGTCCAGAAGGGCATTTTTGTGCAAACATAACAGTCACCTGTTTTTCCTTCATATTTGGCAGGTAGTTGGTAGTTGGCTAATCGCCACCACATATTAGCTGCGAAAGCATGTGGTTCTTCTTCATTATGTACACAAGTTTAATTACCAGTGCTAACAGCAGCTTGTATATGAATAAATACATTTGTCAGCACAACCAGGTGAAATATCAATTTAGTAATCATGGCTTGAGAGCTTCAATGTTAATTATTGCTGGTTCTAGCTCTCTAGCAATCTCTTTCTTCTCCTCTTCGAACGTCTTGGTTCACCTTCCGTCGGATCTTTCCTTGCATCGACCAGAATGTTCCCTTGGGATGGAGTTGCTTTCAGTCGACTGGCATGGATCCACTGCGGCTGGAAGTCAGTCAGCACCCCTGTTCTCGTCACAGCAATCACTGTGGTGAGCCCCCATACTTCGGCTCTCCCAGTTTTGTGGGCTTCAGACACTTTATCAGCACCTGTTGTCCTGGAACAGAAGGATGAGTGGGCTTTTCTGCAGGAACAGTTTAATCTGTGTCATCAAATTATCATAATGTGTGAAAGATGACAGCAACAAAAAAACAAGATATATGAAGAAAGCAGAACAATGATAATATATTAACATAATCATCTGGTGAATCCAGTATGAGTGTGATAAAGTGATATGAAATTGATAGTCTGTCAGCATTTATTTTATTCCCAACCTCTTAAATCCATTCTAAACTTCCTCTGCTTTTAAAATCTTTGAAAACTATGGACAACCTTAATTCGAAATATTATGATACTACATCCCAAATAAATTTTTGTTTGTTTGTTTGACACTAATCCAACAGACTTGTTTGTTGGTGTTTGTCTGTATGGTGTAAATTGGCCTTAAAAGGAGGGTGTTTAAAGAAAAATGTTGGAGGATTTTGAGATAATCAAATAATTTAAATAAAATGTAGAGTATAGCTCAAACAATTAAATTCTTCACATGGATGTCCTTCGATGTCAACAAACTTGGTTCTCGCGAGAACTAGCATATTCTCACCGGAGCATCCTACATCACACGCTGGAACACCAGTCTCTCGTGAATGCGCGTATGACAGTTAGCGGAAGTTAGAGATTACAGTTTGTAAAGTTTTAAATATGGATATTTTTCTTACACAAACTCATCACTTCACATCAGAAGGCCTTTATTAACCCCCCGGAGCCATGTGGATTACTTTTATGATGGACAGATGCACATTTATGGACTTAGCCAGGATATTTTTTAATATAACTCCGATTGTATTCATCTAAAAGAAGAAAGAAATATCACAAAACTCCAAATATCAAGTGTGCTTTTTCACCCAAACATGAATATTATGAATATCAAGCTCCAAAAAGACCATTAGTCTTCTGAAGCCACCCAAACAATACAATTTCATAATTTACTCACCTTCATAGTGTAACATTTTCTCCTCCATGAAACACAAATACAGGAATGTTGAAGAATATACTGGCGTCTCTTTTCCATGTAATGGATGCAAATTGGAATTGGACCCTTTTCACAGACTGTGATGACACATTTATTACACTACTTAGTTCCCTTTCGAAGTGGAACTCAACACTGCGTCTTGGATTGACGCTATGGGGAACGCCATCAGTGTCTGAAGCACATGTGCAAACATAACAATTTAATTGGCCGACGAAAATCTATGTTGCCATTACCATTCTTCAGGTCGAGCTGGCTGAGGGGCTCTTTCGCACTCCTCGAGTCACTGGCAAATAAGCAATGTTGGATCAGGATGTGTTATCTCATCTTGAGTCATCTGATCCAGCAGATAACATGATGCTGTGCCATCCAGCCAGGATGAGGCAGATGAAGTTGAGGAGGGTGAAGGTATCAGTTGTAGGGAGCCCTCACATCCTGCCAGTCCTGCATAAGAGGAGCTGCTAGATGTGATGGCCCGAGACACGACTAGATTATATCTGGTTTGAGGGCGAGAGAGACAGGAAGTCATTCGTGGCAGACTCGACAAGCGATTCATGTCAGGCCATAAACAGTCCCGGTCCTATGAGCCTTCCATTTCCTCCCAAACTTCACGCAGAGATGAAGACATGGAAGAAACCATATTCAGCTCATATCTATCCTATAGGCATACCAGGCAGATCTGTTAAGAGATTTGGATCAGAGGCAGGGACTGTCTCCTCAAGAGGTCGCTGAGCTGCACCACACCATAAATCTTGCCCTCTGAGCCACCAAACAAACAGCTGCTGCAATTGTTAAATGGAGAACTAACATTCCTCCTCTCCTTCTTAGGCCCATCTAGTTGACCCATGCAATGGACAATGCTAATGCGTTGAGAATGTTCGCCTTGTGGGGTGCACCTCCTTGTTATCTGTCACTTACTATGGCTATGGTTCATCAATTCATTGTCTCCTTTTATCTGTATATTGTGAGGTCGTGTTGGGGGTGTAGTCACTGCTTACAGTGCTCATCACCTTCACCTGCTGCACTCATTAACCAGGCTTTATATACAGGTCTCTCACCGGCACTCATTGTCAGATTGTTTCAGGCTGCACCTGGTGTGTTGTCTTGTGGTGGGTGTTCCCGCTGCCTCCTGTGTGTTCGCCGTTCCCGATTCCTGGATTCTGCTATGTCTGTGTTGCCCACTGTGTCCCTGCGTCACTGCTCGGATCCGCCTGCACCCTCCCTCTTCATCATAAGCTGCCTGTTCTTCTCGCCTGAGACCTGCCTGATCTGTCGCCATTGCTTCCTGCATCTGATCTGTGTTCCTGAGTTTTTGACATGTTTAGCGATCTGTCGCAGACATAATCTGAATAAATGAGTGTTTGAATTCGCTATTGGATCCTCCTGTCTCTCTTTCACCGATCATAACAGTAGCAGGTCCTAGATGAGCGCATCAGTTAAGAGGGTTGAGCTGCTTTCCCCAGGTTCTTGGGTCCTTAAGTAGGGTTAAGCTTCCCATTAGCTTCAGAGAGGTGGTCTTTTGTGGTAGTCTTTTCTGGCTGTTCAAACGCATTTAACCACAAGTGTCTACACTATGAATGCAATCCGGCCTAATGCTTTTTTTGATAACCTCTGGAAGTGGTTGAAAATGGACAAGCTCAAAATGTTTTAGACCCCGCTTACACCTGTATTTAGCGTCATCCATTTGTGATTGGATCAACCAAAACATATCTTAATATCAGGTGTAAACGTGGCCATATATATATATATATACATACATACATACATACATACATACATACATACATACATACATACATACTGAGGCCCCTATGGAAGGGCAGCAGTTTTTCACAGGTGGTATCACCTGGCTGGCTCTCTTTGTTAGTTGCTCTTTTAGGGTTGAGTGGAGCCCTCCCCCACTGTCTGGGGTTTTTAAAGTTGGGGCCTTAACTAATACACGTAGAACCTAACAAGCAGAGGTAATTGGCTTTATAGCATCCCTTCTTGTTATTGGGCAACTTTTAGAGTGGGGGGTTATGTCTTTGGATCCTGGACAAGTCCAGACAGGGTGAAGAGCACTTTTCCCTGATTGTTCAGGGGTAGTAGAGCTGAAGCTCTGCTGCAGTTCCCTAGGGGTTCGAGTTTTAGGATGAGGATAGTAATTTTACTTGCAGTTCCAGTATGTGCTGGGTTACAACTAACTTCTCAGAAAAAAAAAAAAAACAGTACCCTAAGTTACAAAAGTGAAAAGGTACATCTTTGTACTTTACTTACCCCTAAATGGTACATATTAGTATCTTAAAGTTGCATATTAGTACCTTAAAGGTACATATTAGTACTTTAAAAGACATAATAGTAGCTTTTTGCTTTTGTACCTTAGAGTACTGCCCCATTGACAGCGCTGTACCTTTTTTTTCTGACAGTACTGGAGGTAGTGGTATTCCCTATGGGCTGTGTCAAACAAGAGATGTTGACATAGCTAAAACTTAGTTCTGCTTTTGGGCCTCATGTGGCTAATGTCTGGCCTGCAGGGAAGGGAATTAGACACTGCATCTTGTTGCATGCCTTGGGCCTGCCTGCATGTCTCCTTCAGACAAAGCTGATGACATACATTGCAGGCATCCTCTTATACTCACAGGCGCTCTGGTAATGAAGTTATAGACTGTCATTGGCCAATGAAATTGTCATGTTTGCACACGTGCTTCAGACACCGGTCACGCTGATGGCATTCCCCATAGCATCAATACAAGATGCAGAGTCTTGATCCCCTACTCAGGGAATAATGGTTACAATCGTTACCTGAGATGTTTTCTTAGGCATTAAATTGTAGAAAACTGTTTAGTGCTACTGTGTAAGTGTTTAAAACAGCTGAGGCAGTGAAGGCAAATTTTATATATTATCTCTCAATATTCTTTTTTTGTAAAATCATAGAAATTCTATTTTGCTAATGCTAATTTCCTTTTGCTACTGGGGAAATTAATGGTAATGCAAAATGTATATTTGTTGTACTAGTTTCCGTTCACCACTATACCCAACTGTGATGACTTCTGTTTCTGAGAACACTGGAAATGTGAAACGTGTCCATTATTAAACTCCAGATGAAACACCAAGTTGTAATTTTTGCACAGTGTAACTGTTAAATTATAGCCTGCTTGATAATCTTTTTAGACATGTAATGTTTTTACAATTGTTGGTCATTAATGTTTACAAAATCATATAAAACACTTCAACATCAAGCTATACAACATTTCTTCTGTTTTAATTAAATACCCTCATCTTCACAAACAATAATGCACCCATTCCTCTACTGAATTAATACAAATATCTATATATAATAAGGTATAACAAGTATGGATTGTAAACTATAGGAATTTTCAAAACATTCCAGAAACATTCCAAAACAATTACATTGAAATTACAGGAAATTAGCAGCAATAAAGCCCATCAGAAGAACACTGAAGTCTGTATTTTTGATGGCTGGGTACATTGAATTGCTAATGCATTTGAACTTGGTGATAGATGAAGGTCCACAAAGATTTCTTGAGACACAACCTTTGAGTGTAGCATGTTGAAGGGAAGGGAAAAGTATCGGTAAGATGTTTCCTACATTACCTGAAACTGAAATATTTGAAAGATATTTACATTTTTATATATGAAAATTATCAAAAGGTGCATCTAATGGAATAATAGACAATAATAATAAATCATTTTTATTTGCACCTTTTATACATAACATTTTATTCACATCAGAGTATCAAAAAAGAAAAAAGGAAAGAGAAAGCATAACAAAACAGATGCAAACCAATGTAAAACAATTGTAAAATGTAATAACAAAAATAAATAAAAGGAAATAACAGGAAAAAAACAAATCTGTCACATTAGGATGTCAATATCGGTGTCAATACCACAAAAAATAATCTAATGTTTATGAATAATGTGATTTCTACTGAAAACAACAACAAAAAATGCCTGAGAACTGATCCTTGTGGAACACCATAGAGTATACGGTATTGATTTCCTAATGTACAGTCACCTAGACGAACAAAGAATTGCCATGCAGAAAGGTAAGTTGTAAACCAATTTAAAAACATTGCCTGTAAGGTCAGTACGTTTACATGATAAGTTGTTCACAAGTGACATAATCTACCCATATATATATACTTTTTTATGGCTGAGTATAGGGCTGGGACAATAAATCAATGCATCACTTTATTCTGAGATTTTCCGAATGCATCGCGATTCTCTCTCGAATCTATTCTGGGCTTAGTTTTTGACAGCAGATGGCGATCTAGGCTAGGTTTTAACTGCACGCTCAAACGCTCATGAGGAAGAGCGCTCTTGCGTTTGGCTGGGTCTGAGAATGTACTTGCACCTCAGAATGCTTTTATGACGCAAGATTAATGTAAACAGCCCACTTCAACCTTTTTGAACTTTAAGAATGATTATTTTATAGAAGGTTCAAGTGGTATGTGTAAGGAATTGGAAGCAAAAGGAGCCAACCGATGAGTGCTTGTGGGGTATAAGTGTCCTGGATTCACCAAAACTGGGGAACTGCTCTGGGACAGAAAATGCACAGTCTTCCAACTCGCAGAGAGGGAGGGCACTTATGTAAGCACTCCACTTGACTAATTGGCCAAGATTTACCTGTTAGTACAGAGACCTCTGGATGAAACTGGTCTCACACAGAGCTTATAAAATATTGCAAAGGTGTTGGGTGTAGCAGCCTGCAGCTCTACAGATATCTGCCAATGGCGCGCCATTTGGCAGGGCTGAAGAGGCCGCATTGCGTCTGGTAGAATGAGCTTTAAAGCTCTAAAGGACAAGGTACGCCTTGGACTTGATAGGCCTGACAAATGGTGTCCACTATCCAGTGGGCCACTCTTTACTTGGAGACAGACTTCCTCTTCTTCTGACCTCCAAAGCAGATAAAGAGCTGATCAAACCTTCTGAAGCTCTGTATGCGATCCAGGTATATGTGCAAATCACTACAAGGACTCAAACAGAACTCTCTGTAAGAGTTCCAAGATGGAATAAGGCATGGTCTTGGAGGATTCAACCTCTGCGCCCCTCTCAGGAACCTGACAATCAGGTCATGCTTCCTTAACACCCTGGGGTCAGCGGTCGCACCGGCGCGACCACCTTGTTTGTTTGTTTTTTCTTATCAGTGTGATAGAGACTCAAAATACTCCGTAAATGTAGTTCGTACATCATTCGAAACTGTTTTCGACTTTTGTAAAATAAACTAAACAAACTGGGTGCGCTTTCTGCCATCTCAGTCTCTGTGACCTTTTTTATGAAATGCATTTCAAAAACGCAAGGCACGCTAACCTGTAAACGCCCCATCACGTCGATAAACAAAACATCAAGCTTAATCATTCCTCTGCTTTTCATCAAGTTTGGAAGATGAGCTGTGAGTTTACCTTGAATTTACCTCAGAAGAAGAAGAACGCTATTGATCCAGCGGAATATAAGTGTTTACACTGTAAGATGAATATTAGAATGTTTAGACCAGTGTTTACTGTGAAATACTGTGTTTGTGAATATCTGCGTAGATGTAGAACCTGTTTATAATGTGCTAAACAATAATGTTTCATAGAGTAAATGGTCTCTGTACACGCTGTGAGTTTGAGTCACTTGCGATGTGCATTTGAAAAGCAAAACAGGCTCACAAGTTGTTAACAAGACTTTTGAAAACTGTATCTTGTAACCTAGAATGTTTGCTTCAAAACAATATTCGGTATTCGGTATTCGCCAGGGAGGGGTTGATGCCATCAGCATGAGCTCTGAGAATCAAGTCTGGTTGGGTCAGTAGGGTGCAACCATTAGAATCTGTTCTCCAGTGTTTGTGTAAGAAGGCTTACTGGGGGGAATGCGTACTTGAGCAGGCCAAGAGGAGCCTGGGTCAGGGAATACTACAGAGCTCAATGGGAGGATTCCTTGGAGCAAACAGTTCCACCTGAGGCTTGCTGAATCGACTCCAGGATGTGGGGAGACAGGGACAACCCAAAAGGGAGGACATTGTACTGATATGCCTGGCGAACCAAAGGCTAACCATAGAAACGTTCTGTGCCAAGGAAGGATTGAGACATGGGGACTATGAATCAAGGGCTGTAAAACCCCTTCTTCATCATGGCTGGAGGGACAGGCTCTATGGTGCCCTTCCTCAGAAGGACCATCATTTCTCTTGCTGAGCTCTCGCCTCGCACTGAGGTGTAGAGCACACTGTACCTGGGTGGATGCCTGGTGAAATTAATCCCATAGCCAAGCCGGATCGTCCTGATGAGCCACTGCAACAGGTTGGAAAACATTAACCACTCGTCCGAGGAGGAGCAAGTCCTGCCATGTTGGAAGGCATAGCATCCCATAGAAACCATGGTGTGTGGTGTGCTGGTGCACTTACCTTGCTCTAGGGGCCCACAGCAGAGGTGGTTGGTGATGGCAGAAGAAGGTGGCCTTCTTCGCAGCTTGTTACACATGCCTTTTGAATGGCCGAGAGCCATGAGCATCTATTGTTAGGGAATGACCCAGGGAAAGAGGAAACTGCCCTTTTTCTAACCATGAAAGAGCTGTCGGCCGTGTGGCGTCCAGCAAAATAGAAGGAAAACTTAAATTAAAATTTTCCTCCCATCCCTCCAGCGGGAGTGAGGTCAATCTCTTCAGAGATCAAGGGGCCTTGTGCATCACTGCAATGTAAAGCCATAGGTGGTGCTCCTGGTCCCCAAGTGTGGACATCGTCTGATCCAGAGCCTGCACTGTGACCTTTGTGGCCTGAAGGGTGAAATTGGTCGCAGAAAGCAGTTCCTGAATAAGCTCTGGATCAGCACTACCCATGTTCAGTTCTTTTAACTCTTTGACCAGATGCTCATGGCTGCCCTGGAAAGCAGAGCTGCCACCACAGCATCAGACTCAGCCTGAACCAATCAACAGAGCCCCATCCTCTAGAGCCCTGAATGAAATATTAAATTCGCCACGAGGTGAAGTGCCTACCGCACGTCAAAGCTGCAGAGAGGGGAAACGAGCATGCTGAGGCGCAGGAGGTTCATGGGGAATCACCTGGTGAACATGCTTCCAGTACAGTGCTCAGATCACCCTCAGCGCTCGTCACCAAGGCCTCGTACCCAGAGGTACAGTAGAAGGCCCAGGATGGGAGAGAACACATGCTTTGAAGATAGCGCTTGTGGTCATCAGAGGGAGAGAGTAAACGACCACAACCAGGACACAGATGGAAAGGCATGATCCGCCATGCTGGTCTTTTAGAGAAATTGGCTCTTTATTCAAGAAAATTATCTCTAATGCATTCAGGCATGCAAATTCCATATGCCAATTCCATTGGCCTTTTCTGAATACGTCAGGTGATTGGGGATCCCAAGAGTGACCCCTACTGTTGCCATTTCAACAAAATCTCGAAAGTTACAGACAGAAAGGGACCAGCAATTTAAGACACTGCACCTGTATCATCAAGGCAGCGGTCCTGGATTCCTACACAGGACACTGTAGTGTTACACTGTTTATCTGTCACAGTGTTGCAGGACACACATTTTAATCCATTTGGGGCATTGTTGGGTTCTATAAAGTAAGCATGTATATTAATCGATTATATATTTAATAAAATAAATTGATAAAATAAATGTGATGTGACAATTATCTATCATAATGAAAATAGAATCTTTAATTTTGGAAGCATTTTACTTACCAGAAAGATTTGCACTGTTACAGCTATCAGTGGAGCAGCAGGAAACACTGACAGCTACATTTACAAAACCTAAACCAACTGATGCAGTGGCAGGTGAACTATTTGTTGTCTGCCCCAAACAATATATTTTTGGCAGAAAGGTCCTCATGACACAAGTACTGACATTTGCTTAAAAAAATAAATAAAATAAACACAAAAAAAAAATGTCTTTGAAATGATAAAAGATTAGCAGTTTAATGTCTTTGAAATGATAAATATTAGATATATATATATATATATATATATATATATATATATATATATATATATATATATATATATATATATATATATATATATATATATATATATATATATATATATATATATATATTAGCTAAACCAAGAAAACTAAAACAATGTAGCTAACCTGAAACATTTTCATCAGTCCTTAGAACAGCACAAACTTCGCCATAGCCAATAGTGGAAAACACACAGGCTGGACTCTTAAAATCCAGACACTGCAGCATTTCAACTGTTCATTAAGAGAATTTGAATTATATACATAACATATTATTTAAAAATGACATATTAAGACTTTGCATACACTGTAGGACATGCTAAATGAATTGCTTAAACATTCACATGATTACATTCTGAAGATTATAGGCTGTCTTATTTTGCATTACCTGAGAGGAGGAGTGAAGAGATTTGGAAAAGTCCCAATATCAGCCACATCATGAGAGTTGAGTT
Organism: Paracanthobrama guichenoti; assembly: GCA_018749465.1. Lineage (NCBI taxonomy): Eukaryota > Metazoa > Chordata > Actinopteri > Cypriniformes > Gobionidae > Paracanthobrama > Paracanthobrama guichenoti. Next base: position 37,067,861 of record CM031948.1, on the reverse strand, counting down.
GAGTAAGAAGAAAAAGTATGGCAGCAGACACTGAGATCACACAATGAAGTATAGAGTGGAAGGGCTGAATGCTTATTTGCCTAGAGCAGTAAGCTTCTTTTTTTCTCTCTTTTTTTTTTTTTTTTTTTTCTTTGTTTAAGTTAAGGTAAAATTTAAATAACATTTTTGCCTAATAGATTTTAGCACGCCTTTAAATGGATCTTGTGATGCAATATGATTCACTGAACCTCCTATGGATTTAATACAGAAATAGCATTAAATTGTTTACTGGGTGAACAAGTGATGTATGATATAATTTTATGTTTTTAACTTATTTACATCTGTCATAGTTTCTTTGTGCTACATGATGTTTCAAATACAAGGTGTCTTTGTATTATTTTTATGGCAATCTCTAATTTGCATAAGTACATAGACCTTGTTGTTGGTGTTTTCAACTTCCTGTAAACTGAGAATAACTTTTCAAAAATATGTCAGTAGATAAGCAAGGTCATTCAAGGCATCTATGACTCAAGGAGACATTCCCTTGGAAATGTATGCCTTTAAAATACACTACCAATCAAATCTTTTTCTTTTTTATGTGAAAGAAGTCTCATACTCACCAATGCTACATTTATTTGATAAAAATACAGTAATATTGTGAAATATTATTACAATTGAAATAAACTGTTCTTTATTTTATATATAATTTAAAATGTAATTCATTGTGATGGCAAAGATTCATTTTCAGCAGCAATTACTCATGTGAGCCCTTTAAACCATTCTAATATGCTGATTTGGTACTCAGGAAACATTTATTATTATTAATATTATCAACAGTTATGCAGCTTTTTTTTTTTTTTTTTTTCAAGAATTCCAAAAGAACAGCATTTATTTGTAAGAGAAATAGATTTCGCTGGATATCTGCTCTAGATGTTTTAGCACTTTCTAGGACTTCACTTGTGTCCTGCATCTTACTCTTGATAAACTGTAAAGTAAAGGTAAGTAAATATCTTCTCAAACCAAACAGAAAAGACAAATACAAAATGCATGTTTTTATTAAGTCAATATTTTATCCATGCATATACTTGTATATACTCAAAAATATAGAATTGGAAATAAATAGTCATTACATTTCAGGGTATTAATTCACAGCACCTCCCACAAGATACTGTCGCACAGTATACATATATAGATTCATACTTTGTCCAGCTGAGTTATTGATTTGTCATTAAACATATCTCTTCATCGCAACTTCTGATGTCTTAATTTTAAGCAGGCACAATGTACAGAGAATACGATTACAGTCCAGTCCATTATAATGTGCTACTAAGGGGAACTTGAAAACTCGTATCTGTAACTCTTTGTTTAACATACAATTTGTAAAGACAATAAGTTGTTAAGAAGTTAATATTGCAGCAGGTTAGAGTATATGGTAAACTTTGACAGTGAATAAATTATAATGGACTGATTATAATGGATTATAAATTGGGACTGTTTGCTGTAATTATTTATCATTGAAGTTATGATATATTGCACACCTTTTTTTTTTTTTCTTTAGGTGAAGAGAACAATAGGACAGAAACAAGATTTTAAACCATTCAGATAAATGGTATTTTACCCCAAAATTATTAACATAATGAAAGCAAGGCTTCTAAATCTTTTTAGTGCTTGGCTCTCTGTTGGGGTTTAAAGAAACAATGATGGGAGACATACTGGCAACAAAACTCCTTTCCCTGTCTTGAAAGGCAAGGGATGGTTCGGTACTGGGCCTGACCCAAAAACCCTCATTTACTAGGAAGACACATCTGGTTATACTAAGACAGGCCATGGATACTTCTGGGGGGAAATATTACAGAAAAGTGCAATAAAAAATAAATATAGTGTGTATCTGATCACTTCTTTAATCACATTCGGAGATTACTCTTCATCGCCTAACAAAAATATAGTCACATTACCTGAAAATAGAAGGCTAAAACATGTAACAATGTACCATGCCTGCTAAATAGCTACAGTAGCTGTGCTTCAGGACAAATGGGGACCTTCTGGGGAGTTTAGGGAAGCCCACCCTCCATGGCATCTTTGATTGGCGTACGGAAGTACTTTTCTCAATGGCTGCTTCTCAAACAGAGAATCTGCGAATTACTGGCAAGTGCTGTCTCTCTATTGTTGACTGTTGGTCTGGCCAGCGAGTCAGGTTGAGGCAGTAGACAGATGATTCTGGCAGAGCCAGTTGGACATGAAGGCCATTGGATTCAGAGCGGAGCAGTAGGATCTGTAACTGTGGCTGAATCAGCACGAGCTTTCAGAAGATCAACAATCTCAGAGTGGGACGCCTTCGTGGCTACTGACAAAGCTGTGTGTCCGTCCTAATAGAAAGATAGAGGGAAATAAATGACATGTAAATGATTTTGAAAGGCATGTTTGTGGTTTTTGAGGATGACGGCATGTCACACAACCTGCCCACGTTAGCGTCTACCTAATTTGTGTAGATCCTACCAAGTGATAAAAGAGTTTTGTACACAGACTTTGATGTGAACAGCTTGATCAAATTATAAATGATAACTTGTCATGGCTCCATCAGACACTCCAAAGCCTGTTGGATGGATTCTGAGAGATTGATACATAAAAAAGAAGTCATGAATAGTTCAAGCTCCATTATTTTTTAAAAAGGCAACAATACTGGAAATAAAGTATTAGTATGAAGCAGGAAGTATTAATTAGTTTTGATATTCAGATATTTTTGCTTAGTTACCTTGCTGCATTTATGTTAAACTGTTTTTCCTAATAAAAATATATGCACTACCATTCAAAAGTTTGTGTTTGGTAAGATTTTTGAAATGTGTTTTGAAAGAAGTGTCATGTCCACCAAGGCTGCATTTATTTAATCAAAACAAAACAAAGTAAATACAGCAATATTGTGAAATATTATTACAATTTAAAATACCAGGTTTCTATTTTTAAATGTTTAAAAATATATATATTATTATTATTATTCCTGTGATGAAATGTTGAAAACTAAAACATTTTGTGGAAACTAAATATTTTTGTGGAAACTTGATTTTGTGATTTTTTTTTTTTTTTCAGGCTTCTTTGATGAATAGAACGTTCAAAAGAATAGTATCTATTTTTAATAGAAATCTTTGTAATGCTATGAATGTCAATTCAATACAACCTTGCTAAAATATAAATATTAAAAAAATTCTTTACAAAAAATTCTACTGACCCCAAACTTTGGAATGGGTGTATATTTTATTGTTTTGCTTAATTATCTTATTGCATTTATGTTGAAATATTTTTTCTCCTAATAATATAAGATTTTTTTCCTATTAATAATACATTTAAAAGCTAGACCAGAATAGTAATTAACTGACAAAAAAAAAAAAATGAAGTAACTACTTTTACCACTGAGTGGCAGTGTTGCATTTTCTTGAAATGATGCAAGGACTCAACCCATGGCTTCACATAGGCTGAATCTGAAATCGCCCCTAGAATGAGTGCACTCATTCTATCCCACATATTGTACAGCCAATGTACACACACTGGCTGTCCGAATTCGCTCACTTGTTTTCATTCACTCCTGTAATAGTGGACTAAAGTAGGGAATAGTGATTGAGGGTCTAGGGGGCGATTTCGGTCTTTTGTGACAGCACTGAGGATCTTTTTTTTTTTTTTGCTTTCCCCTTTATTTTGTTCTTAAAATGTTTTCAAATTTCATTTTTAAGTGTCACACACTTGTCAAAACAACTATTTTGTTAACATGCATATGGAAAAATGAAGTAGATATCACATTTCTGGTTAGGAGTCAAAATTTGAAGTTCCTCTTTTCATAAAATTTAGTGGCCTCAAATGTTGTTTTTTTGTTTGTAGATGACTTGATTTTATTCTGAATTGGTGTAAGGTTTAATATCAGTGTCTCTCTCACCTTATCTGTGAGTGACATGTCACACTCCGGTCTCTCCAGCAATATTTTGGCTATCTCAGTATGGCCGTGCTCACAGGCACACATCAGAGCAGTGGAGCCATCCCGGTCCTGTATGTTCACATCAGCCCCGCAGTCCAGAAGAACCTGCACCATCATTGTCCGCCCATGACTAACTGCAAGCATCAGTGCTGTTTGCCCTGACTAGTGGGGAGTAATGAAAAAGTCTTAATAATCAAAGAAATGGTGTACTAAATAACTCATTGCTGCACTCATGTAGATTTTGTACAAGGCAAGCTAAACCATTGAGAACTGGCCATCTGGTATAACAAATGTCAGTAGGCCTACATGAGTGATGAATCCTATGTGTGTTTTTGCAGAACAGGGCATTGTGGTGTCTTGCTGTGTGTACCTGGCTGGCTTGTGCATTGATTTTGCCCATTCTCAGTAGCTGCTGAGCCACCTCCATGTCCTCAGGGCTCTCTGCCGCAGTAAGAGCTGCCAACATTATAGCAGTGTAGCCGGCCTTGTTCTGGTGATCCACCTCACACAGTCCTGATGAACATAATATTAAAGAAAATGTTTGTATATGCAAAGGTTAAAAGTTAAATAGAGAAAGAGTGAGAAATAGAACATGAGATTTAAACTGTTTTCATGATAAAATACACATATCAGGTGAAGTGAATAACACTGTTTATCTCTTCATAATGCCACCTGTTAGTGGGTGGCAGCAAGTGAACATTTTGTCCTCAAAGTTGATGTGTTAGAAGCAGGAAAAATGGGCAAGTGTAAGGATTTGAGCGAGTTTGATAAGGGTCAAATTGTGATGGCTAGACGACTGGATCAGAGCATCTCCAAAACTGCAGCTCTCGTAGGGTGTTCCCGGTCTGTAGTGGTCGGTATCTATCAAAAGTGGTCCAAGGAAGGAACAGTGATGAACCGACGACATGGTCAAGGCTCATTGATGCACGTGGGGAGCGAAGGCTGGCCCATGTGGTCCGACCAAACAGATGAGCTACTGTAGTTCAAATTGCTCAAGAAGTTAATGCTGGTTCTGATAGAAAGGTGTCAGAATACACAGCGCATCACAGTTTGTTGCATATGGGGCGTATTGTTGCTGACCCCTGTCCACCACTGAAAGCGCCAACAGTGGGCATGTGAGCATCAGAACTAGACCACGGAGCAATAGAAGAAGGTGGCCTGGTCTGACGAATCCTGTCATTCATGTGGATGTTACTTTGACACGTACCACCTACCTAAGCATTGTTGCAGACCATGTACATCCTTTCATGGAAATGGTATTCCCTGGTGGCTGTGGCCTCTTTCAGCAGGATAATGCGCCCTGCCACAAAGCAAAAATGGTTCACGAATGGTTTGAGGAGCACAACAACGAGTTTGAGGTGTTGACTTGGCCTCCAAATTCCCCTGATCTCAATCCAATTCAGCATCTGTGGGATGTGTTGAACAAACAAGTCCCCACCTCGCAACTTACAGGATTTAAGGGTCTGCTGCTAACATCTTGGTGCCAGATACCACAGCACACCTTCAGGGGTCTAGTGGAGTCCATGCCTCGTTTTGGCAGCAAAGGGGGACCAACACAATATTAGGAAGGTGGTCATGATGTTATGCCTGATCGGTATATATATTTACTGATTCACACATATAACAAGAGTGGAAACTGCTGCTAGAAATGTAAATCAACGTTAAAATTAATTAACTTTAACTGAACAATTGGCTTATAATCATGCCTGTTGGCAGATAAACAATAATGTCAGCTTATTTTATTGTTTTTATTGCATTGTAAAATAAAATAGATAGTATGAACATGCAAGTCTCTCACCTGTGTCTAGTAACAGCTTGACCACAGAGAAGTTGGAATGGGACACACTGTAGTGCAGTGCCATGTTGCCATTACCATCAGCCAAGTTCACTATATAGCGCAGCAGAGTGGGAGTGTGGAAGCCCACCTCTCTCAGGTAGAGTGTGACTGTATCAGCCTGTGATTCCTTCTGACTGGACACACGGAACCACTCCTGATATAACACCATCAGAACCTGCCTCTGACATTCACACAGTCAAGAGTCAGCACACTAAAGTGTAACAAGTCAAATTATAAAGTTACATCTATATTCAAGTGTGTTAAACAAAAATAAATAACTTTTCAGTATATATTAGGCTAAAGGTAATGAATCAAGTTATAAAAAATTGCTTACCATATCTTTATTTGGGGAAGCAACCTCAGCCATGCGATCCTTCAGGAAATGACAAGCAGCCATGAAGTTCTTATCAACTAACTCACTGCAACGACACAGATTGAGCTGTAATTTAAATCAAAGGGGCACATTAAACTCATGAACAACTAGATAGAACATTGTGTCTTGTCAGCCTAAGACAATGTCTAACTGTTTACAGAGAGAGAGACAAAAAGAAGCTAATATTTCAAAAAGTTACGAAATCATGCATCAGTTGATACATTCATCAAGTTCACACATGTATGTAAAATAATTTTCAAATACAGATTGGCTGCACACCTGAGCCTCAACAGAAATCTGTATTTGATGCATATTATGAAATACAATGCATTTTGGTAATTGAATCTTGGTAACATTAGTTGAGAGTGGCTCATACTGGACTGTCCTCTCAAGCAAATTGTTACCAATATTTGAATGGCTCAAACATCTTCATTGCATCTTGGCACATGCAGATTCTGGAAAAACAGATTTCGGTATGTGTTTCAGACCCTTGTGTACTGGTGGGTCTACCTACATAAACATTCAAAAGTTTGGGATCGGTTAGATTTGAATGCTTTTTAAAGAAGTCTCTTATGTTCACCAAAGCTGCATTTATTTAGTCAAAAATAAAGTAAAAAAAAAAAAAAAAAAAACCAGTAACATTGTGAATGAATAAATATGACATTCTAAAATAACAGTTTTATATTTTAATATACACTCATCTAAAGGATTATTAGGAACACCTGTTCAATTTCTCATTAATGCAATTATCTTATCAACCAATCACATGGCAGTTGCTTCAATGCATTTAGGGGTGTGGTCCTGGTCAAGACAATCTCCTGAACTCCAAACTGAATGTCAGAATGGGAAAGAAAGGTGATTTAAGCAATTTTGAGCGTGGCATGGTTGTTGGTGCCAGACGGGCCGGTCTGAGTATTTCACAATCTGCTCAGTTACTGGGATTTTCACGCACAACCATTTCTAGGGTTTACAAAGAATGGTGTGAAAAGGGAAAAACATCCAGTATGCGGCAGTCCTGTGGGCGAAAATGCCTTGTTGATGCTAGAGGTCAGAGGAGAATGGGCTGACTGATTCAAGCTGATAGAAGAGCAACTTTGACTGAAATAACCACTCGTTACAACCGAGGTATGCAGCAAAGCATTTGTGAAGCCACAACACGCACAACCTTGAGGCGGATGGGCTACAACAGCAGAAGACCCCACCGGGTACCACTCATCTCCACTACAAATAGGAAAAAGAGGCCACGGCCACGGCCACGGACTACCTGAGCATTGTTTCTGACCATGTCCATCCCTTTATGACCACCATGTACCCATTCTCTGATGGATTCTTCCAGCAGGATAATGCACCATGTCACAAAGCTTGAATCATTTCAAATTGGTTTCTTGAACATGACAATGAGTTCACTGTACTAAAATGGCCCCCACAGTCACCAGATCTCAACCCAATAGAGCATCTTTGGGATGTGGTGGAACGGGAGCTTCGTGCCCTGGATGTGCATCCCACAAATCTCCATCAACTGCAAGATGCTATCCTATCAATATGGGCCAACATTTCTAAAGAATGCTTTCAGCACCTTGTTGAATCAATGCCACGTAGAATTAAGGCAGTTCTGAAGGCGAAAGGGGGTCAGACACAGTATTAGTATGGTGTTCCTAATAATCCTTTAGGTGAGTGTACTTTATAATGTAATGTATTCCCGTATGGCAAAGCTGAATTTTAAGCATCATTACTCCAGTCTTCAAAACAGTAATTCTAAGATGCTGCTTTGGTGCTCAAGAAACAGATGCACTGCACAGTGTCATTTTGGTGGACACTGTGAACAATTGTTTTTTTTTTTTCTTTGATAGAAAAATTTTCTTTGATTCTTTGATAAATAGAAAGTTAACAAAACAGCATTCATTTGAAATAGAAATCTTTTGTAACATTATAAATGTCTTTACTCATCAAATTTCAATTTCAAAATTCATTTACTCTTTACTCATAGCTTTAAATGGTTCAGCCTTTTGTTGTGATGCAGTTCTTTAAGTGGACCAGTCACTGGACATATTAAACCTGTCACTCAACGCTTGTGCTTTCCTGCCAGATGATGGACAGAACAAAAGGCAGGATTGTGTCCTATTCATAACAGAGGCACCTGCCTTGGGAAACATGGTCACTGCACACTTTAATGTGTTAAGCCAGCTCATATTATGAGCTAATGAGCTTTTCACAACAGGATGAAAAAGTAAAGGGGACTAGCACAACATAAAAGTAATGCGGATCTTCCTAAAATACACTTTGAAGGTTTTGTTCCCATGACAGAGACGCAATTGAATGTATAATATATGTGGGGTAAATTGCAGAAAAAAATATGGTTCTATTGAACATTTATGGAGGAACAGATTTTGATTGAAAATAAATCATAAAAGTGGTTCATTTTGTTTAAAAATCTTATAAATATATGAGGTCCCTCGCTACATCTGAGTCCCTCGCTACATCTGTGGTCCCCACCTCCTTCAAAAAATCCACCATCATCCCTGTCCCTAAGAACAGTAAACCCTCTTGCTTAAATGACTATCGTCCAGTGGCTCTCACGTCTATAGTCATGAAGGTCTTTGAGAGACTCATTAAAAACACCATTTGCGCCTTCATTCCTGACACTTTGGACCCTCTTCAGTTTGCCTATCGTCCCAATAGATCGACTGAAGATGCCATCTCTCATGTCCTCCACTCCTCCCTCACTCAATCGACAGCAAAAAGTGGGAACTACGTAAGACTGCTATTTATTGACTATAGCTCAGCCTTTAACACCATAGTTCCCACCAAGCTAACCTCCAAACTCCTGGATCTCGGCCTGAATCACTGGATTGAGGACTTCCTCACTGGCAGGCCTCAGGTGGTGAGAATAGGCCAGTCCACCTCCACCTCCATCACCCTGAGTGTGGGAGCTCCACAGGGCTGTGTCCTGAGCCCCCTGCTCTACTTTCTCTACACGCATGACTGTTTGTCCACACACAGCTCCACCTCTATCATCAAATTTGCTGATGATACTGTTGTCCTGGGCCTCATTTCCAACAACAATGAGACGGCATACTTGGACGAGGTGGAGCATCTAACATCATGGTGCCAGGACAACTGTCTCTCTCTGAATGTTGGCAAGACCAAAGAAATGATTGTGGACTTCAGGAAGAGACAGCAACGGACATACTCCCCTCATGATCAGCGGGTCACCAGTAGAGAGAGTGAGCAGCTTCAAGTACCTGGGAGTAAACATCTCCGAGGACCTGACCTGGACTGCTCACATTCAGACACAGGTGAAAAAGCCAGGCAAAGACTGTACCACCTGCGCCAGCTGAGGAAATTCAGGGTTTCACCAGCTATCCTGAAAACTTTCTATTTAGGCGATAGAAAGTGTTTTAACTCAGTGCATCACAGTGTGGTATGGGAACAGCACCAGTCATGACCGCAAAGCCCTGCAAAGAGTAGTGCGCTTATCCGAAGCGTATCTCAGGGTCAGCTCTCCGTCTCTGCAGGACGTCTACACCAAACGCTGCAAAGGTAGAGCTACCAAGATCATCAAGGACTCTAATCACCCTGCAAACCCTCATTTCACGCTGCTACCATCTGGTAAGCGCCATCCAAGCCTGATGGCCAAAACTGAGAGACTCAGGAGGAGCTTCTTCCCCCAGGCCATCAGACTCCTGAACTTAACATCACGTGACTTCACGTCCAGGATAAACATCGATACACTGACATTGCACTGCACTTTCTGTTCTCGTTGTTACTGTGTAACAACCTGTCATAAACCTGTTTGCACATTATACTATACATTTGTTAACCACATATTTATAAGTCTACAGTTTACTCACTGCAAAGTCTACTTCAATTATTTTATTCCACTTTATCCTTATTTGTTACCTTTTTTTTTTTCTCTTGACTTGAATTTATAATTCTACAGATATAGACATATACATATATATATATAGATAGTACTTTTTTATATCCTATTTCTATTATAATTTCTTCCTTGTGTTTTTAACTGTGAATTTGCACTGTCCATGGAGCGGACCTGTTTACATTTCACTGCCGGTTGTATATTCTGTATATAACTGTGTATGTGACAAATAAAACTCTTGAATCTTGAATCTTGAATCTTGAGGTGGCGAGGGGGACTTTTAACCCCACAGCATGGGGCAAAAGGCACACATTATTTATACAAATACTTTAGCTAAAATAATGGTTTTAATAATGTCTAAGTTAATACTTGTTCAAAACAATAACTTTAGCAAAGTTTGCACTATTTTCTGTTTATTTTGATAAATTAATGCATTTTTGTTTAATAAATATAGTCATAAAAATGTTAATATATCAATTATTTAAAAAGTAAAGATTCTGAAAGCAGTGAAGGAGATCCTATAATAATTTAATATAGATTTACAGTACACTGTAAAAAAATTTTTGTTGGTTTAACTTAAAAAGTAAGAAACCTGGTTGCCTTAAAATGTTGAGTTCAATAAAATTAAAACTCAAAATATTATTGTATCTGAACCACATAAATAAAAAAAAAAAAAAAGATAAATCATGAAAATATCAAAATTTGGCATGTTTCACTGCATTATAACAAATAAAACACAATTACGCAATATGCTTACAAAATCTTTTAATACTATTTGAATAAAGGGTGATGTCAGTTCTCAAAAATGTTCATTGTATTAACTCAATTTTTTAATTTCAATGAACTCAACATTTTAAGGCAACCAGGTAACTTACTTTTTAAGTATTTTTTTTTTTTACAGTGTAGAAAAAATAAATTATTTATTATTATATGACATGATTAATATATTATTTTTTAAATAGGATGGTTTCAATATAAATATTGTGATTATCTCTAAGGTGGACACCCAACTTAATATATGATATTGATGATATTTATCATCTGAATCTAGCCATGTCATGTCTATAAATGGAAAAGTCAGCCAGCTGTTTATTATCATGTTAATTACTGTGCCATTCACCCCAAATACCATACTTTTACATTCTTCTGTTATTGAAAAACTGTTGCTTTAATTACCTTGAACAAAACTGCAAATCATTAAGAATGCCTTTGTCTCAGAATATATTCAATCATTTTAGTGACATTTAAAAAAAGCTAAAAAAACATCAAATATTAGATCAAATTAGCGCAGAATCAACTTTGCGCTGATGCCTGCGATCACATCAAGGATCAGACTAATTTCCACGTGCATCTTTTTGTTTTCGCAAGTTTTTGTGCCATCTAGTGGTTTAGAGGACAATAAAATCAAAGGCGCCTTTTCCCCCCGGGGTGCCTTTAGCCCCGTTGTAACTCCTAACTGATAACTTTGGGCCATTGGGACTTACTGTATAAGAGTTACGTATAAGAGTTACTTGCAGTTGTCACTCCAACTTTTCACCATGGCCCTCCATCTCACCTGACAGGCTGCTCCTCCTGGGGACTCATGGCGGCCTGGCCGGCATCAGGCTCCTCAGAGCCCTCTGCCACCTCTGCCTGAACCCCATCACCTTGCTCCCCAGTAGCAGCAGCCTCCTCCTGGGCCGTTCCACTCTCCTCTCCCTGCTCCACCTCAGGCTCCGAGCTATCCACCTCCTCAACTTCGTCCTGATCCTCCTCCCCACTGGAGTCCTCACTGGAGGTGGTCTCATAGCTGGACACACAGATAACTTGTATCAAGGGGGTTCTTTTGATTGTAACTCATTTTGCATTTGAAAATATTCTATGATGAGGATTTAAAATCAGCCAAACCTTTGTTTAGTTATGAGAAATACCACCTGACCATATGTGCTTCAAAATAAATGATAATAATAATGATGTTTGCATTTTTAATTTGTTCTTTTTTGTTTATTTGTTTTTTACTTTTACACTATTTTACTTAATTAGCTTTTAACATAATGTTTTGTATCATTTTGTTTTACCATTTTATTTTATGTGTAAGCACAATGCTCTGGTTTATATTAAAAAGGTCTTTAAATCTATGTTTCATTTCGACAGCTCTTACCTCTAATGGCAAACAAATGTAATTTGTATGTTGTGAATGGACATGCAAAATCCAAGTGTTTATACAAGCTGTTCAAATGAGAGAGAGCTCTGTGGGGTCTGAGGGGTTCTTATGTGTTGAGCCTGTCTGAAGAATGCTGTCCCTTCATGGATGTTTTCAGATAGGCAAGAGGAATGGCATTCCCACAATTCCTCAAGGACATGGGTGAATGGAGGCCTATAGCTGCAGGTCAGGTGACTGTACATTTATTAGGGTGTTGAGTATGAGGGCCTCTTTTGAGTACTTCATGAGACCAGAGGGCCATGCATTGGTTGTTTACTATGCTGCTAACATCTTAGTAATCAAGATTTCCAAATGTGATTAATGCACAAGCTTTGTATACGGCTTATAAAAAAGAGAATTGGACAGAAAATGATTATGCTGGGCAGACAAAGGCGAGGATTCAGCAGCTTTGATACTGCTATTTGTGCTTGGCTGACAGAGCTAAATAACAGAATGAAATTATATTATGGTGGTTTGGGTCAAAACTGTGTGCAAATTCTAAAATCACCAGCTGTCATCGAACAACAGCAGTGCAGGGCCTCTCTTAGGATAATCACAGTCTATCAGACATAGACACAAGCCAAATCTGCCAACACTCCCACACAAAGTTTTTTTAAAGAATATTTCAAAACAGCAATGTAAACTGAAGGTCGCACATATATGTCACTTAATATTATTCACAATATTGCTATTCCAGCATGTTTTGACATACTGATAAGATAAGGTCCTAACTTGTGTTTTGGTCATCAGTAATGCAAATTAATTCATTCTGAAACCTTCCTGCTCAAGGGTCCAAAGTAAGCAGACAAAGTTTCATAGGGATCTCTTTTGCATTCCTTGAGCTCATTGCTCTCTCACTTAAGTTAAATATAATATACTTATATTAAATATCAATTCATATAAAACTGTATTTTTTTTTTTTTAAATACCACTGGTTTACTTACAGTTCTCCAACTTTCAAATACTCTCTCCGGGCTAAAGAAATAGGTCGGTTTAGCTGATTTAGGGCCCTATTTTAACGATCTAAATGCATGGTCTAAAGCGCATGGTGCAAGTGCACTTAGGGCGTGTCTGAATCCACTTTTGCTAGTTTAACGACGGGAAAAATGGTCGGCGTGCCCAGCACATGGTCTAAAAGGGTTGCCCCTATTCTCTTAATGAACCAATATATTCTCTAATTAAACCAATCAGAGTCTAATCTCCCATTCCCTTTAAAAGCTAGTTGCCCTTGCACTATGGCGGATTCGCATTTACATGGCGGAATATAGACACCCTCAACCTGATGAGTCAGTTTAAATACATGTGTGGATTGCCACGATTGGTTAAATAATTCATTCATCTTTACTGCAAATAGGTAATTCTGATACATGCAATTACCATCCATTATGACATGTAGGCATTTTTATTTTTATGTGCACAATAATAATCTATTACATTGTAATCCTTTTATTTTTAATATTTAAAAATATTTGCGTGCTGCTGTGCTTCCCTGTGTGTGTAATAAGAAGAGTGGCACATATTACTAACACGCCCTTTAAATAACACAAAAAATACTGCTTTAGACCAGGTTTCAGTTGGTCAGTGGTGCAGTCTACTTCAGTTGCCTCAAAATAGCAACGTGCCAACAATGCGCCTGAACACACCTTGCTTTCAGACCAGCACACCCATGAGTGCACAAATGGGCATAAATGCATTTGCTATTTAAACAACGTAGTGCAGAACGTGAAAATGATAACTACGTCAGGATGAAACTAGCAAAAACACTTGCATCATGCTTGGTGCCGCATTGTGCCGGGTGTATGATAGGGCCCTTAGACTTATTATTTTCTAATCAGGCATAAGAAAGGCCAGCTGTTTGCCCAGCTCTCAGGATCAGGATAATTATCTTATTGTTGACGGCTGGTCAAATACAGCTGAGACAGAACCATCTCTGCTGCCAAGCTTAACAAATCATTCACCGCACAGTTACAGGCAGACAGACAAAGACACAGCAAGAGAGAGAGGGACAGAGAGAGGACGTATCGTCTCACTAGGCCTCACTCATCATGCAACACAGAAAACAATACAGACACCTCATAGCCCATTTCTAACAGAGCACTGTGATGAAGGATGAAACAGATTAAGGGATGCAAAGAGACAGGCCGGACATCTGAGGTCATGGATGTTGGTGAAATAGACTGATCCATCAACACTTCACATGAAAACACCAGCAACTGTGATTCTGGGGCAATTGGTAAATGTAAGGCATAACCTTCATTTAGGTCCCCCTTTAGACTTTTAGGAGTTTCCTAACGTCACTTAAAACATTTATTTCTACACAGATGACAGGTGATTTTATGAAAAGCATTACTATCCATATAAACTGTATTGCTGCATGCAGACAAATATGCCAAAAATTCATGAAATGCACATAAAAAAGACATACCCCCCATTTACGCCAACAAACTTCAAGTTCTTCTTCGCTCCCCCATTGCCCTGCTTGTCAGGACAGTCATTCTTCTTCATGATGGATTTGAGGCCTAATATGGGAGAAATGGTCAAATATGTGAAAAACGAAAGCCAAGTCTGCACCTGTTCATCATCCCTAGCAATAACTTAAATATATGCACTATTTAGACCATTTGTCCAACCTGAAAATAAAGCACAATATATGAGATAGTACTTTTGAATCTCTCGAAATTCCTTTACCAGAAGTAATATGACCAACAAAATGCTGAACTGTACACCCACCGAGTGGGTAAGTCAGTTGTACTCATTCATAATGCAGCGCACCAAACTGACAAAACACCTGTTACAGACACAAAGGAACTGACATTTTAAATGAAATGCTAAAAAAGAGAAAACCTGCCATAAAAAAATTATCATAAGTCATTTGAGATTGTAAAGGAGATTATACCACAAAGCATTTACAGAGATTTGTTCCCTAGTGTTTGTTTGATTGTTATGGAAAACAGAGGTGAATAACAACTAAAGGAGACAGTGGATGCAATTACAAAAAAAAAAAAAAAAAAAGACATCAAATAGATTGGAATGCTTCCAGGAACCAGGAAAAAGCTCAAAAAGTCCCACAAGACTGTGTGCATTTCCCAGGACACAACAAGACAAGTATGAATCAAAAATAACCAGGAAACTATCATTTTAATAAAGCAGGTACATTTTAAATGACATAGTATAATATAATATTCAGTGGAATTGTAGAAGAACATAATTAGCACAAAAGAGAATAATTAACTGTGGTTGCACAAATAACAATGGATGCCAGAATTTATGAGACTGCATAATTTTGCAAACACTGTGATATGAGCCAGATGCTTTTAAACTGTCAACACAAAATCCTAAATTATCTTGGCATACAGTTAGCAACTTCAATATCAAAGTGCAGTGCCACTAGGTCCCTGCACTGCAACATACAGGTTTCTGTGCCACACATGCATATATAATCAGGCAAAAACATGCATATTTGAACATCTTATTTTAAGTTGACTTTTACGTTTGTTTCAGCTCATTAAATTGACATCTCTGGCTCTCAAAACCTTCACTTCAAACTTAGCCTGTTTTAAGCATATGAAGCTTGTGTATTGTGTATGAAGTGGTGTGTATTCAGATGTATGGGTCAACTGTATTCGGTATGGTAGAACAGAATAAACTAGAAGTTTTGCAAGTTTTCAATGTCCGACATGATGTCATTATTATTTGTAGGTATTTTTATGTAAAGTGTATTTATAGCATGCACATTTGTTGTATGTTTGGACAGTATTAATATATTGACAGCATCTAAAAATGTAAATCTTTTAATTTGGAACTATACAAATATTTATAAATCATTTGAGGTTTGTAGAATAACAAATTCATGAGGTTCATCATCATTTCTCAATGTTGATAGCTCAATATATTTGCTTGCATGCTGGAGATGCAAGCTTTGTGAAATGGTCACAAATGGCGGTGAAGATTCCACCATCGGCCACCAGAGGTCTCACTCACCAGGTTACTGACATTCACTCGGACTCCATTTCCCATGCACCCTCACTCTGGGACTGATTACTGCACACCTGATCCTGGTTACTCAGCCTATATATACCCTGGTTTCACACACACTCATTGTGAAGTCTTGTTTGCCCTGGCTGCATTTCTGAGTGTTAGTGGGCCCTGTTGATAGGTTGCCTGTGGTTTGACTCTTGGTTTTGACCCTGTACTGCCTGCCCTTTGATCATTGTTTGCCTGGACTTTGTATTATGACTGTTTGCTGCCTGCCCTGACCCATTGCCTGTTATAACCACGTTTGTTGCTTTGCCTCTGATATTGCAGTTTGCTTTGGTGTACCGGTCCCTGCCTGCTTGTACTTTGAGTTTGTATACTTTTAATAAACTGCACATGGATCCCAATCTATCTGAGTCTGCGTTACAGAAACAGGCCTAATACAAGATATAGACACCAATACCAAAGACTGTCACACCTGACTCAAAAGCCACTTTTCCACCGAGTCAAATCGTTGTAAGAACGGTAAGGAACAGTTCCAGTTATATTTCCATTTGAGCCTGGTATGGCACGGCACGATTACAAACCGCGGGCTAACCACACTGAACCGTGCTGGTAGAATGCGTGTAGTGATGTCACCACTCAGGATTGGTCACTGTAGTCAGGTTTCTCTGTAGCTGGCTAAGCATGCTATTTGAGCGTCGTAAACACAAATTAATACAAATTAAAGAAATATCTGATCATCCTCCATAATGTGGTTGCTATTTACATCTTATATATCAGTAAACCGTTGCAGCCGTTATCAGCCCCACAGTGGAAAACTAAACGATATCCGTGCCGTCTGGCCCAGATCGGCACGGAATGAAATGATTAAGCAAAACCCAACAGTGGAAAAGTGGCTAAATAGATGTTCACATCAGTCATTACTTTACATTTAATGAGCTTGCTAAGAATGCACATGACTATATTGAATAAGAACCTACCTGATTGTCGTGCGGCCCCTCCTTTCTGAACAGGTGAGTAAAAGGCAGACAGGGCACTGAGGGACCCTCTCAGGTGGCTTTGAATAGAGCTTATTTTGGAAGAATGAGGTTTCTGGGAGCTCTCTCCTTTTGCGTCTTGGCCCCCACTTCCCAGACTGGCCCACTGCTCGTTAAGAAGCCCCTGTATGCGATTAACAACCTGACCAATTGCAGCAGGAGAAGCTGTGGCTTCAGATGCCCTTTGAGACTGAAGGTGAGGATCCTGTCCTTGTATTTCTCTTGGTTCCTGCTGTGTTTGTAAACCTGAACTTCTTTCTTCTCTTGCTTTGTCGGTTTCTGTGCTTTCAACCCCCTTATTCTCTGCAGATTCTATCTCTTGGACTGTGGGCTTAGGGATTTCATTTTCACTGGCCATAGTCTCAACCATGGCACTTTCTACCATGACATATTCCTCACTGTCACTCTCTGCAACATTTTCACTGACTTTGGTATCTATAATCTGACTTGACACACTATCTTTGATATCACCCTCTTGTTCTTTGTCTTTTACAGAGCCTGTCTTCTCTAGCATTTCAGAGACTTCCTGACTACTGTTATCTTCTATATTATCCTGGACCTCAGTCTCCATTGCCCGGTCACACATGACAATCTCTACCCCTACAATTTTCTCTGCTGTAGTGACTTGTGCTAAGACTTCAATGTCCCGAGCTTCTACTATATTTGTCTGAGTGCTTGAGCATTTAGAATCTGATTCTTTGGGACCCTCAGCTGGTTGAGATTCTGCTGAGACTCCTCTTTCCAGGACAATTTTGCTGTCTGTACTGACTGATGCATCACATGTGACAACTGGTACAGAAAGCATCTCTGCCTCAATAGGACCTTGAAGTTTCTGCTCATTCACTTGGTCAATCAGGTCCTGTATTCTCTCATCTTTTTGTCTATTCTTGTCCATCTGTTCCCTCAGTAAGGCATTTGTCTTTTCCAATTCACAACTGGCCTTGCTTAGACTCTCTTCCAAAGTTTTCAGTTTTGCTTCAAGCTCCAGGTTAGTGAGAAGTTTCTGTTCGGCAGGTTGAGCTATTGTATTTTCATCAATTATAATTACACTTGGTCCCTCAAAAGTCGCAGTATCTTCTTGAGTGGATGTACACTCAGATGTAGCACCTGATTCCTCTGATTCCAGCATTGACTTTTTATCTTCTAACGAAGTCTCTGAAAATATCTCCTGTTCTTCAGCTTGCTCTGAAAGACTCTTTGATTCTTCTTCTTGAAGTGTAGACTCCTGCAAAAGTCCCTCTGCTTCATCTGGATCTGTTGGAGTTTCTGCTTTGTCTATGAGTATCACTGGGACACACATTGGAGCTGGCACTTTTTCCTTCTCTGACTCTGTATTGGTTACTTGTTCATATTTTTCAGACTCCTGTTCTACAATAACCACAGAATTTTGTTCCTCTGACTGTTGTTCTGTGGTTTTGTCAGATTGTATTGCTTGAACCATTTCATGATCAGCTGCAGTAACTGTGGAAAGGGAGCCAGTATCTTTCTTCTCACTTATAACTGGAGGAACAGCACTGTCTAGCGAATCAGTTTGAGGAACCTCACTCTCATTCACCTGCAAAGGGCTCCTTTGTTCAGACTGGTGTTGCTGAATTCTTTGAAGCAGTTTTTCCCTCTCCGTTCTAAGAGAGCATATTTGAGCCCTCAACTCAGGGATGGTCCTGACTTGCTCTTCTAACTCACGCACCCTTTTCAGCGCAGCTGTAATCTGTTGATGCAAGCTGGCCCTGTCTTGGGGAACACTGCCTCTCCTGTCGCCTCCATCCGCTGGTCGAAAAAGCCTTTCAGCTGAGCCATTCTGTGACTGGGAACTCTGCTCATCAGTTGAGTCTGAACCTTTCCTGCGTGGGACATTAACGGGCATGCTGGAGGCTCTTAACAGGTGAGGCCTAACATTAAGGCCCATGGACTGTTCATTCTGAGATGAGGTCTGTACTTGAGACTCTTCCGCAGTCTTCGGTGAGGTGAGGTAACCACTCCCAGGCTTCTTTGACTGGCTGGCCTGGGAGCTTCCACTGGTGCTACTGATACCACTAGTGGCATCACTGGCTCGGAACTCAAAAAGCTGCTGGACTTCAGTAACCCGTGACTTGGGTTTAGACCCTAAAGTGGAAGTATTGGCCCATGTATCTTTGGCTAGAGGTCGAGCGCCATGCCCAGGAAGGCTGAAGTTGCGTGGCAGTGTGCTGTACTTTGGGCCCCTGTTCTTGCGTTGAATGTGCACCCTCTTGATTGTGTTCCCTTTCTCTATGTCATCTACATACTTCAGGAAGTCCAGATCCAGGTGAAACCCATAGGGGGTCTCTACAGAATATGGTAGCTGTTTCCGCTGTACTCCACTCTCAGAGGCTTTGGAAGAAAAGCCATTTGCTGAAATACAAGGTACATTATTACAAATTTTGCATTCTCTTATTGTAATTCCAATTCAAGTAGCCATTGTATTATTGAGCATATGGAGCATAATTAGTCAAGACAACAAAACAGTTGATGGTGTTATCACTGTGCAAGGATTATAATGTATTATTACTGTGGATACATTTATTTATGAGACCATACAATTCATTATAAGGTGCATTACAAGACATAATCAATGCATTAAAAATACTTTTATATATAAAGGCTTTAAGTAAAGTGGTACCCCAATTTTTTAGCTGTCAACTATTTCATGAAGATGAGTGGAAGGAATATATTTACACATTTGAAACTGGAAATGACTTCAAACAGTCTGGCGCTTCTTACCATTTTTCTTGTCCATTATTTCTGTTTTTGCAGTATCATGGGTGGAATATGTTGTAAACACTGGAAACCTGTAGACAGATCAAAATAAAGATGTACAGAACTAACATTATTACTTTTTATTATTAGCGGTCTAACAGAACATTGACAACAATAATTATATTACACATATACTCTAGGCAATTACAACAATAATTACATCATGCCTATACCGATTTGCCAATTTCTATACTAATTACAATCCATACTTCCTGTTCAACATGATTTTATATTAGTTGTTTGTGCCATTTAAGAACCCCACACGACTATTCAAACCACAGTGACATAGTAGTTCATTCTGTTTAATTTACTCCAGATGGCTCACAGTTTATGTGGGGTTGATTTAGGCAATGGAAAACAATTTTGCCATTTTAGATTTAAGATTCTTCAGGGGCTTACGTAAGGCCGCTGATCAAAATACATCATGTTAATACAAACTGAATACACTCTCAGGCTTCAGGTCTGGAGAGCTACTTCCCAAACGTTCTCACTGCCCTATCTTGAAGTCATCCTAACTTGTGTAAAAGTTGCAAATAAATAAATAAAAAACAAAAAACAATGCAGACAAAAAGACAGTCTCACTTAACAGCTAACTGCTGCTTTTGTTTTAGCATGAGGACAATTACTTTTCAGCGGTCACTAAAGACACCCTCAAATTTGTGTTATTCTGAATTGAGCATCATATTGTAGGTTGACATTTGAGCTTTCAATCATACAATCTGTTAATGATTACTATACCATTTCTAAATGAATATGCACTGACATGCTGTTGGATGCACTTTACACAACTTATTTATTGGAGATGTAATTATTTAGTCAAATGATACATTAAATGTGAACCTTCTGCTGGTGAAGATGATCCTTCTCAAACCTTTTGTTTTAATGGAACTATGATCAAACCCCTCAAGGCATGTTTGCAGATCTTAACTATGTACTAAACTTATGGGAAAAGATTACTCAAAGATGTGTCATCTGGCTCTGATTTCAATGTTGCAATCTGAGCCAAAGGCTTGGAATTTGAACAGTTTGGAAAAGGATATTCTTCAAAGGTGCAATTTGACTATGTTTCATGAAATCTGGATCATGGGCTGGCTGCTGGATGTCCAGAATCCGGACAGACCGGTATAGGAAAAAAAGAGTTGACATTTTCAGATAGAAAGAGGGAAATCCACCTGATATATTGGGGTTAAAGTTACAACACAATTTTCACTATCCATCATCAAGACCACAGCCTTCTAATGTTTGTACCTGTTTAAAAGTACAAGCAAGGATAGAAATATGCTTTGGTTGCATTTAAGAAATGGGCTCTGAGCCATGGTTTGGTTGAGAAGTCAAGCTCTAAGCATTCTGAAGCAGAGTGGTATAATAGTGCCAACACAGCATTTGGTGATCAGACCATCAATCAACTAGCTTCCATGATTTCCTTTCATAGCACATTTACTTTAGAAAATAATGTTTTAAAATCGATGCTACTGTGAAAGAGAAATAGGGTGGTATGGCATAGTGGTTGGGATGTAATCAGAAGGTTACTGGTTTGGTCACCACAAAGACCAATCCATGAGCAATCACTGTTGTGGCCTTGAGCAAGGCATTTAACCCAGGTTTCAAGAGAGTTTTATTTGTCACATACACAGTTATGTTAGATCCAAGGGGGCTTTTCCCTTCAGTTAGTGCACTGTAAAGTCTCTATAGATAAGTGTGTCATAAAATAAAATAAAATAAAATATAAAACAAAATAAAATAAAACAAAATAAGAATGTCATTAAAATAAAATAAAACAAATGAAAATTTGAAAAACTGGCTAATTGAAATAAATGTATAAGTTGAAGTTGTAGCTGTAGTTGAAGTACTAAAATGAATAAAACTAAAACTGAAATAAAAATAAATGAACTATAAAGAGAGATTTTTTAAAAATAACAAAATATTGCAACAAACTAAAATTAACATGAAAAATGAAAACAAAAATAAAAACATTAAAAATATTAAATATTATCATTGTATATAAATAATACTAAAATAACACTGAATTATGACTGAACCCAAGTTTTATGTATAGTTTTAAATTTTTATTTGTGTGTAACGGAGGCAAGCGTGTAAACCTCACTGCCCTGGCCTCATGAGGTGCGCTAGAGTATGCAGATTTTAGCGTCCTTGTTAGCGCGTCCGCCTCCCATGCTGGAGATGCCAGTTCGAATCCTGCTCAGAGCGGGTCGTGTAGGACCAGTTACAGTTGCATAGGTTTGACATGTTGGCACCTTCCTAATTTGACAGATGTATTTGCATACAAATACTGAGTTTGATTGGACCGCTATTAAGAAAATTATTGTCAGAGGTCATAATGCTAAAGTGCTAAAACTTTGTTTCTACAATGGTAATTAAGGAAATATTTAGCATCTTAATTAGACTCTTCAGTGTACAAACAGTCTGCATCTATCCCAGGTTTCAAGGCAAAACCCTATAATAGTGCGAGTCTGAGCTTGACTGACAGCTGAATCCCCAGAATCCGACACACTGCAGCAAGCATGGAAAATGTACAGCTTCTTAAGTCCTCCTGGAGAAGAAAGGAACAAGGCAGGGACGGCAGGGGATAAGAGGCATCCCCAACCTAAGAAATGTTTAATGCGATTCAAATACACTGTCTGTCGTTGAGTCTTAATTAGCCAGAGCTGGAATGCAGCTTGTAATTTATGAGTAAAGTGAGGCCTAGCCGCTTGTCAATTATCCACATGGAACCGAAGAACCCAACACTGCCTATTTAATTAGATACAAAAAAATAGAGAGAGAGTGAATAATTGAGGAAGCAAGTGGAAGAGAGAGAAAAAAGATGGCAAATCATGGCCACTGGAGAGAAATTACTTTAATAAGAAGACATTCATGCAATCCTCTGTTGGCCTCATTTGCAGGAATCTGTTTTAACTTATCAGTGGTGATATTAGGCTATTTGAGCACAGTACATCTTAAGACTTCAGGTTTCCAGTTTGTCTCAAAATCGCCTTTCCTGTGAAAAATAGTTTGTAGTAAACCAAATGTTTAGAATCATGTTTGCATTGCATCCATGAATTCAATTTGAATGCAAAACCTTATGCATAATATAAATTTAATTGGTTGGCCTTTTTATCATGCTTTAGCTCACAGATGGCCCAACGGACCATGTACTGGTGAGCTATAATGGAAAGTCACTGTTTATTTAGCTATTTACAGCAGATTTAATTCAATATAACTAATCAAATTGCAGTAAAGGGGCGGAAGTGAAGGAAGTAAAACAAATCAATCTCATTTGCAGTCTTTGTAACCATGTAGGGGTAAAATACACACACACACACACACACACACACACACACACACACACACACACACACACATACTGACACACAATCCACCTGCAACCCTACAAGCTCAGCATCTACTGCTGATTAGGAGTGCTGAAACCTTGAAAAGAAATCGAACCAAACAGAGCCAAAGGCAGCAGAAACCGCCTGAACAGCCAACAAAACAACATCTGTGGGCATTCTCAGGCATGCCAGCTGGACAAGCAGGGAAAGATTGTTAATATTCCACATGCCCGTTTTTCATGATCCTCACCATAACCCTGTGATTTCAGGTCTTACGATGCACACACAGACCTCCGCTGGAGCAGGGGCGAAAACACGTTCCAGGAGTGGGGGGTTTAGTTTTATTTAAGAGATATCCAACTGTTTACATTAATACCTCACAGGCATTTCGACCAAGATGTTCATTTGATCGTTGTAGGCGCATTTGCAGACAATCTTCACAGAGCATGTGCACAAATATACATGTGAGCGTTTGAAAGCTAATTCTAATTCTTAATTTGTGTCCACTATCTATTTTTTCTTTTGCATGTCATGTGCAAGGCTCTGAAGCGTATAGGACTCAGGTACCAAATTAACTCTTTAAAGGCAGGGTTGGCGATTTGCTCCAGAAACATTTTTGTTAGGCTGGTTGAAACTCTCTTCACATCCTGATAGCAATCACTAAGTTAAGTGGTCTAAATGTATATTTACTTATTTGCATTATTACTTCTTTACACTGTTAAAGAGTTGGATTCACATGCTAAACATGGCCAAAATGTCAAAAAAACGAGTTGGACATATGACGGAGTATTTCTGTGTCAAATAAACTCCTTCAGGATTTGAACAAGTTTCGGAATTTTTTTTTTTTTGGCTTTAAATGGGTTACATAAGCAGTGTCTTACTTCAGAGGCTGCACCCTCCAGAGGTCTCATTTGATGGCCAAATACGTCATTGAGGCAGCCTCATTTCAGAAAAGTAATCATTACATTCCAAATTAAAAAAAAAAGAGATTATAGTCATTTACGGCTCAAGAGGAATAAGAGTCAATTTTATAATGGTTACTTTTCTGAAGTGAGACACAGCTATTATTATGCCAGTAGGTGGCATCAAGTGACCGAATATGCCTACTTCCTTTAGTATTTGAAAACCATAGGTCAATAGAGTAGTAGAGTAGTATGTCCAAATTCACAGTATTCTAATAATGTAGACGTACCTTGTACCTTGATTACCTACTACTTTCGTCGAGATCCTGGAGTGTGCATTCAATGGACAATTTACTATGGGAAAGGAGTTGTGAATTGCAGATTGCAATGAAGTGACTGAACTGACAACGGTCGCAAAGTAAGTTTCAAACCAAATCTAGTACCTGCTAGACAGTATGCAATTTAGAATGCAGCTACTGTCTTTGTGAGTGAGTCATTGAATCAATGAATCATTCAAAACATCGATTAATCAGCAATGAAACACCACTGCGGTGCGTTTGCTCTGAGATGCCCAGCGGATGATTCTGCTTTGACTTCATTTGGAACTATTTTCTGTGGTACAGCACAAATACACAAGATAACAAGCAATACTTTGTCTAAAATGTTAATTATTCAATTATTGACTTCTTGTATATAGAACTGTTAGCAAAAGCAGTATCACACTCAATCATTTTCCCTCACGTCAATGTTTGTGCCAAAAATGTGCTCCGATTTCCTCTCTAATGGTCACAATCATCTCCCACACTTTTCTTTTCCCAGTAGCTCAACTCTTTTCCAGGCTTCACTAGTCTCATCTAATGACAATAAACAGATAGCAAGTGGGCTGTCTGACAGGAAACAAAAGCTTGCTGCACTTCCCCTCCTTGATGGTTCTAGATCTACACAAATGGCTCTGCAAAGCTTCAGACATCTGGAGGAGGTAGAGAACACAGAACATCTGTCCTGCTGAGATGAGACGAGGCCTGGAGAGAACAGCACTGGAATGAAGGTTGGACCACCAGTGAGAAAATGTCTGTTTTATTCAATGTAAACGATGAGTGACAGAGACACTATACACATGGTAACAGATTGTTATATTTTAATAATGGCTGTCAAAAAAAGAAATAAAAGAAATATATATATATATATATGTTCATCCATAAATTACGTACGGGTGTCACAAACGCCAGTGAAGATACCACTGTCGGCCACCAGAGGTCTCACTAGAGTACTGACTTTCATTTGGACTGTATTTCCCATGCACCTTCACTCTAGGACTGATTACTGCACACCCGATCATCATCACTCTGCCTATTTATACCCTGAACACACACACACACACACACACACACACACACACACACACACTCATTGTGAAGTCTTGTTTGTCCCGGCTGCATTTCTGAGCGTTATTTTTCCCAGTTATTCTCCTGCCTGTGTTTGTATCTGCCTTGGACTATCATTGATGACCCTGTGCTGCCTGCCCTTTGATCTCTGTCTGAACATTGTTTCACGACTGTTTGCTGCCTGCCTTGACCCATTGCTTATGACCATGTTTTCTGCTCTGCCTCTGATATAGCTGTTCTCCCTGGTCTACCAATCCATGCCTGCTTGTACTGTGAGTTTGTGTACTTTTAATAAACTGCATATGGATCCCATCTGAGTCCTCATTACAGAAGACTTCGCCAACTAACGATCCAGTGGTTCTCATGCACTTCTCCAATGAACTAACAAAGCAAGCAAATCAACTAGTGGCTCATCAACAACAGCTCAGTCGTTTGGCCACTATGACGGAAGAACTGGTAAAGGTGGTCCAGAACCTCCATCAAGCTCCAGCGGCCTCTAACACTCCAGCACTTCAGTCATGTCAGGTATTACCACCAACATCGGTTAACACGCTGACAAGCAATCCTCACTTGGCGTTTCCCGAGAAGTTCGATGGCACTCCATCCAATGTTAGACGTTTCTGGCTCAACAACCTGCTCTATACTCGACTGACACTGGCAAGATTTCACTGGTGTGTTCCCTTCTCACAGGCAAAGCCCTCGAATGGATGACGGCGGTCTGTGACAACCAAGCCTTGGAACGAGTCACATACACAAACTTTATTCAACGCTTTCGCACTGTTTTTGAACATGCAGGAGGAGGACGGAGAGTGGGGGAACAACCATTTGCACTTCTTCAAGGAAAGAGGACGGCTGTGGAATTCGCTCACCTTCCGTACACTGGCAGCACAAACGGTATGGGTGGAGGATACATTGAAAACCATGTTTTGCCAAGGTCTCAACGAGGAGTTGCAGTCCGACCTCGACTGCCAGGATGAGGATAAAACCCTTGACCAATTCATCGAACTGGTATCGACAACCTCATCCACTCTCGCCGAAACAGCCGACTCCTTGTTAACCCTCAACTCACCGTCCCACCGAACATCAGCTAGGAACCCATGCAGATTGGACGAACTCACCTGTCCATGGAGGAGCAGGATCGCTGCATTTAAGAATCATCTCTGTCTGTACTGTGGTCTCGCTGGATACCTGAAAGCTGACTGTCCGAGTTGACCTCCGCAGACACAGACCCATAGGGTGAGTTTACTCATTTCAGCCATCTCTCAGAACAACCGTTTCAATTTACCCTTTACCTTGACCTGTCAGACTAAGATAATCCATGCCAAAGTATTAATTGATTCTGGGGCTGCAGGCAACTTCATTGATGAAGAACTGGCACGACAGTCTGGTATTCCACTAACCCCTTGCAACTCTCCCTTGACAGTGGCAGCGCTAGATGGGCGCCCCTCTGGGGACGGGTCATGTGCAATACACCATTACCGAACTCAACCTCCAGGTGGGCGCTCTATACACCAAACTCTTCTGGCTATATGTCGTTCACGCTCCACATAACCCCGTCATTCTGGGCTTCCTTTGGCTGCAAGAGCACAACCCACAGATACCCTGGCAGGAGAGACAAATCATGCAATGGGGCTCCGCTTGCCACTCCAAATGCCTACGCCCTATGCAACCACAGTCCATCAGAGCTTCTGTTATCACCAGTTATCACCACACCGGGGGTACCTCAAGAGTACGCTGATCTCATCGAGGTATTCAGTAAGTCCAAAACTTCACAACTACCATCGCATCATAACAATGACTGTGCTATAGACCTCCTGCCAGGCACCACTCCACCTAGAGGATGCATCTTCCCACTCTCTGAGCCAGAAGACCAAGCTATGAAGGATTACATCAAGGAGGAGCTGGCTAAGGGCTTTATTCGACTGTCCACCTCACCTGCTGCAGCTGGTTTCTTCTTCGTGGGAAAGAAAGATGGAGGTCTTCATCTTTGCTTTGACTATCGTGGCCAAAACTACATCATGGTCAAGTTCAGATACCTGCTGCCTCTGGTCCTGGCTGCTCTGGAACAAATATGAACTGCCAAGTTTTTCACAAAGCTTGACCTCCGTTCTGCCTATAACCTCATTCGCATCCGGGAGGGGGATGAAAGGAAGATGGCATTCTCCACAAACAACGGACACTATGAATATCTTGTGAGACCCTTTGTAGCCCTTTGTCCAGTAGTCCTTCCATGTTTCAATCCTTCATCAATGACATCTTCAGAGACATGCTAAACCAGTGCTTGGTGGTATACATCGACATTCTCATCTACTCAAACACCATGGAAGGAACATATCCAGCAGGTCCACACTGTGTTACAATGTCTGCTAGATCACCAGCTAAATGCCAAAGCCGAAAAATGTGAGTTTCATCAGTATCATTTCTTGGATACCTCATCATCCCCGAAGGAGTGGCCGTGGGCGAAAAAAAAAAAAAGGTGCGGGCAGTCCTAAATTGGCCTCAACCCGCAACAGTTCAGAGATTCCTGGGGTTTGCTAACTTCTACAGAAGATTCATCAGAAATTTCAGTTCAGTCGCTGCACCACTCACAGCCATGACATGGGGAGGAAGCAGCAAACTCTGGTGGCCCATGGACGCCCTCCAAGCATTCAGTAACCTGAAGAGTTGATTCACGTCCGCTCCCATTCTGCACCATCCTGACCCACACTTGCCGTTTGTGGTGGAAGTGGATGCTTCCAACACCGGGATTGGTACTATCCTCTCTCAGCGCCGAGGTAAACTGCCTAAACTGTTTCCCTGTGCGTACTATTCCAGAAAACTCTAAACCACCAAACAGAATTATGACGTGGGGAATTGTGAACTACTGGCGATGAAGGCAGCATTCGAGGAGTGGCGGCATTGGCTGGAAGGGGCGAGACACCCGCTTTTGGTGCTAACCGATCATCGTAATCTGGAATGTTTACGCTCAGCCAAGAGACTGAACCCCAGACAGGCCAGATGGGCACTATTCTTCACTCGTTTTAACTTTCCAGCATCAAAGTACATCAAAGCTGACGCGTTATCACGTCAATACGATCCCACCCCTCAAAACTCTCAGCAAGATGCCATTATTTCTCCTGCCCTTATTCTGGCCCCAGTCCAATGGGACCTCATGTCCGAGATTACACAGACACATGCACAGAATCCACCTCCTGCAGAATGCCCAGCCGACCGAACATTTGTTCCGCCAGAGCTCAGGGAGAGGGTGCTCCGCTGGGTTCATTCTACCACAAGCTCCGGTCACCCAGGAATCACAACTCTGCTAACCGAACTGTCACAAACACCGGTGAAGATCCCACCATTGGCCACTCACTCACCAGAGTACTGGCTTTCATTCGGACTCCATTTCCCATGCACCTTCACTCTAGGACTAATTACTGCACACCTGATCATAATCCCATTATATTTATACCCTGAACACACTCACACACTCTCACACTCATTGCGAAGTCTTGTTTGCCCCGGCTGCATTTGAGCGTCATTTTCCCCTTTTATTCTCCTGCCTGTGTTTGTATCTGCCTTGGACTGTCGTTGACGACCCTGTGCTTGTTATGACCACGTCTTCTGCACTGCCTCTATTATTGTTCTCCCTGGTCTACCAATCCACGCCTGCTTGTACTGAGTTTGTGCACTTTTAATAAACTACATATGGATCCCAACTTGTCCTCGTTACAACCGGTCAGAAGGTATGATCAAATATTTTAAATTGTTTTATTTTTATATCACTTATTAATTTTAATAAATGACTTTACATTTATTTTATACATTTGAAAGACACTTTTCTTGACTTTCACATTGCATTAAAGAAATTTCATCAGTTTCATGCTTTCCTTGCAAATCGAACCTATGACATTGATAGTGCCATGCTATATTATACATAATTGTATTATATATTATGCATAAGTAATTATATTATTAGCAATTGTATATTAATTGTATGAATTAGTTTGTTAAACTGACAGTTATAATTTTAATAAAGACATATTCACAAATACCAAGCATTTAATTGAATTACTTTCTGTTTGAAAAGCTAGAAATAAGGGCCTTAACCATAAACATGTTTGGGTGGGTGACTGAGTCAGATCAAATAACAGAAAGAGAATGTGCAAGATATAGAGCTTTCATTAAGGATGTGAAGCAAATGACTATAAATTATTCAGTAATACCCTCATTGTAACGCTACAAGCAGACAAGTCTGAGGTTCTCATTAGTACTCTGGATTACACAGTGAGAAAGCAACATATGAGGCTGAGAGGAAGAAACGTAGACAGAAAAAAAGTCTAACCATTCAGAAATGCAAAGGTGTTTTCCTGAGGTGCACACGGAGAACACTGAAGTGAAGGGGGAAGGGATGCACAGATACAGGGAGATGACAGAGAGGGGCTGGTGGCAACAGAGAGGAGAGGGGTTATTGAGCTCCAGCAAGTGACAGCCAGGTGCTAGCTCTGTCTGTGTGGATCATTCACATCCCACGGGACCCACAACAGCAGACACATACGTACAGCCAGATTCCAACAGAGATAAAACCGATGTCCCATATTGATAATCATTTACAAATGCCAAAAATGTTCTAAGCTGTGAGAGTCAAACACATGCTGAGAGCCAGGCTAATCCACATTGTATGCATATATTAAACACCTAGTGGCTTTCTTGTTTTGCAATCGCTCTCAACAAAAACGTACATATGTGCACAAACACATATCAAAACAAATGCACAATACTCTCATTAGATTCTGCTTTCCTTCCATTTTCCAGGGGCCTCCAGAAAAACAGCACTATTTCAATGCATCATGAAGCTCTCCTCAAATGTACCCAAAGAATTACATTAAGCAAGGTCTATACACACATTCACACACACACACACACACACACACACACACACACACACACACACACACACACACACACACACACACACACACACACAAACAAATAATGGAGAGGAGATGAGCTGGCTATATGCCTGAGAGGGGAAAAAAGCCCGGCAGTTATTCCTGCACTGCAGTAATAGCAGCAACAATCATTTAAAAACCCAACGACACAGTCCAAGCACACATGTATGTACAGACACATACACACACATGAAAAAACACAGAGCGCAATGACAGGCTGAGATTCTCACCTGTACTAATGTGCTACATGCATCCCAGAGCTCGTGAGTGTGTGTGCATCTTCGTGAGAGATGGGAAATGATAGAGAGACAGAAAGAGAAGGATAGGGAGAAACAGAGACAGAGTGACAGAGAGAGGTGGGGGAGGAAAGGAATTCCTCTTACCTAGCATGTGAATGCTGCTCCCCTCCTGTCTACCAAAAACATGCAACACCCCTCCCTTCCTTTCTTTGAACTTCAACCTGATAACGCAAGGAGGAAAAAGTGGATTTGATTGCTATATATATATATATATATATATATATATATATATATATATATATATATATATATATATATATATATATATATATATATATATATATATTATATATATATATATATAACTATAAGATCAAATAAGGAAACTGAAGACTTGAATAATGGCTGCTGAAAATTTCAGCTATGCCATCACAGGAATTGATATGTGTGTGTATATGTATATACACACACACACACACACACACACACACACACACACACATATATATATATATATACACACACACACACATATATATATATATATATATATATATATATATATATATATATATATATATATATATATATAATGTCACTGGGCGGTACCCTAAGGTACAAAAGTCAAAAGGTACATCCTTGTGCCTTCCTCACCCCTAAATGGTACATATTAGTACCTTAAAAGGTACATGTCAGTACTTTAAGAGTGCGGATCAGTACTTTAAAGGTACATATTGCTACCTTTTCCATTTTGTACCTTAGGGTACCGCCCCAGTGACAGCAATGTACCATTTTTTCTGACAGTGAATGATGAAAACAGTTTAATACATGCATAATGTATTTAATGCATTTTTTCTGGATTTATTAATGAAGGTTCTATAAATCTTCTGCAACACTGTAAATATCTTTATTCTTTACTGTCACTTTCGCTTAATTTACTTAATTTAATGCAATGAATAAAATTATTAGTTTCTTTTTTTTTTTTTTTATCCTACTAACCTCAAAATTACAATTTTTAAAAATGAACTTAAACTCTAAAAATGTGTTTTATTTTCCAGGAAAATATCTAAACAAACCAGATAAATCTGAAGCAGAAATAAGATCATAATAATTTCAGAGAATATAGCTTGTTTAAGTGTGAAATATGTAAACAATTTTACTATGACAAAATATATGCTTGAAAACTATATGAAAAATAATCTTAATTAAAGAAGTATTCTCTGCATAATAAGAAATACTAAATTAAATGTATCTTTTTAAAGGGATAGTTCACCCAAAAATGAAAATTCTGTCATCATTTACTCACCCTCAAGTTGTTCCAAACCTGTATAAATTTCTTTGTTCTGCTGAACACAAAAGAAGATATTTGGAAGAATGTTTGTAACCAAGCAGATCTCGGCAGCCATTGAAAAAAAATACTATAGTAGTCTTTAAGGATGTTTAGATATTTTACTGGAAAATGACAAAAATACTGAAGAAAATGAGTTTTACAGTGCATAGATACCGGACAGGCAATTTATTTTGCTATGGCGAGATATTGGTCCTGGAGGAAAAGAAAAACCTCTAACACAAGGAAGAAAAGGCATCAAAGATGAGTAAGAAAAGTGAGAAAACAGCCCTCATACTCTTTTGAAGGTTCAGTCCACTGCTGCAGTAACTCCCCCTGCCCTGCTTTTGACACAGACCATCTGAGAATTGAACTGACGACGACCTGAGCCTCCGATGAAATGACCCATGGAGGGGAGGTCTCTTACTTTCTCACCCTCTTTCTCTTGTGTATTTTTTTCTCCTTACATTCTCTCGCCCCTTCAATAACTCTCTCTCTCCCTCAATAACTCTGTTATTAAAAAGTTGTGTTTTATTACTGAAGTTAACTTTCCTCACTCTCTTCCCGTAGTCCCAGGAATGGGGGGTCGACATGGGTCCGGCATGAGCACTGTAATCATTAGTACTGGGTGGAGGTTAATCATTAACAATGCACCAGATCTTCACCACAACTAATCTTCTCATAACACTTGCGTCTTAGCCAGGAGTGCAGCTGCTTATTTGTTGAAAAATTTGAAAAATTACATTTTCTTGTTACTCCAAACATGACCTTCCATCTTCCATGGAACACAAAAGATGATTTTTTGTTTAAGAATAACCTGCTCCCTCTTTTTAATGTAATTCACTTTAATGAAAAAAAAAAAACATCATAAAAATAAAAAGTGGTCTCTATGACTCATGCTTTATATTCCAATTCTTTTGAAGCAATGTTTTGTGAGAAGCAGAAATTTATGTTGTTATTCAATTATGACATTCTCCTTGGCATGTTCATAAGAATTCAGCAGGACTGATTCAGTTCTCAACTTGCAAACACAATAATACAGTTGCAAAAGTTAATAAAGGTCCACAGAAAGAGATGATTTAAAAGGGTTAGTTCACCCAAAAATTCTAATTCTGTCATTAATTACTCACCCTCATGTCATTACAAACCATCTTCGGAACACATATTAAGATATTTTTGATGAAATCTGAGTGGTTTCTGAACCACACATAGACTGCAACGTCATTGCAACTTTCAAGGCCCAGAAAGGTTGTAAAGACATTGTTAAAATAGTCCATGTGACTACAGTGGTTTCGTGAAGGTCTTACGGGTTTGGAATGACATGAAACATATTGCTCTCATAATTTTTGTCCATCAACTATAGGTAATCAACGCTTAAAGGCACAATATGTAATTATTGTCTATTATTATTGCAGCTTCCATAGACATCGATGTATGGAATTGGAATTTAATGCCCCCTTTTGCCCCCTCGTGGTGCCGGCCCTGAGGCAACGATGTCATTGGTGAGAAAATATCACTGATCAACTGAATGATTTTTGGTCTCAATGCTAAATATGTGAGAGAATAATACACTAGGCTGTAGTTAGGGCCATGCAGAAACTTACGAATGATGCTCTTACAGTTGTGCCGTCACCGTTTAGTAACGTCATTTTATGTTCTGGGAAAACTGAAGTTGTATAGTCAGTGTCAGTTGCTGTTTTTGATCCGGCAATGATTAATTTACAAATTAAGCACTGTGCACTGGTCAACAAAATATATAACATTGTTTGAGTGGTTTTGGATATTTTAATACAAAAATCTTACATATTGTGCCTTTAAAAAAAGTAGGCCTACATTAAGACATTGTAGTAATAAGCTTGAATATAGGCTTCAATAGATGTACAAACAGGATGAAAGAATGTTTTAAATATTACATTTTTTGTTCTGAAGATGAATGAAAGTTCTATGGGTTTGGAATGACATGATGGTGAGTGATGGAATTTTTATCATCCTTTGTTTGGTATGTGTACGTGACAAAAGAAACAGAAAGAAATCACATCTTTATATTTTACATTGCATGATCAAGTCACTAGCTTCATGGCTCTGAATACCATGATTATAAAGGTCTAGAAAACATGCGCCTTAATTGTATACTGAGATGATACCACAGATAAGCCAGCTTGTATTCTTGTCACAGATTCTGCTATGGAGTGCTCCTTTTGCCTTTTTCATTTGGAGCAAACAAATTGAAGTGGCCCCTTAAGGAGGAAGCTATTCAACTCTGCGATGTGCTTGAGAGGTCTGTCTAATCACAGAATTGAGATGGCCCTGCCATGACCATATTTCACTTGTGTCCAGAGTGAGTCATCGTCCAGTGTCAGAGCCCGGATTAAAAGCAGACTTGAAGAAAGGAGGAGGTGTTGAGTGCTCAGCATATCTAGTGTACACTGGCAGTGAAATGCACCCTGTAGCCATAAAATGCTCTTCCTACTTCAGTCAACAGTGGCCTTGCAGACACTAATAAAAGCGAGCATTCAAACATGCATACAAAACACTCACTCACGTATTCTCACTCTCTCTGATGCATATACAGACAGACACCTCACATTCACACTTCTAAAAACACAGACATGCTGTAAATGTGATGCATGCATAAATCATGGTTACTTTAATCTTCAAAAGTCTGAATATTTACACCTGCTGTTCCTTTGACTGTCTCATGGCTGAATTAGAGGAAAATGTGTGTAAACATACTCCGATCCCCTACATTTTACACGCAAGCTGGCACTCAATCAAATACACACAAACATGCACACGTTCATTAGCACGGTTGTTGGCTGTGGGTCTAAAGGAGAGAGCGAGAGTGCGCATATAAGCAATCTACACTCACCTAAAGGATTATTAGGAACACCTGTTCAATTTCTCATTAATGCAATTATCTAATCAACCAATCACATGGCAGTTGCTTCAATGCATTTAGGGGTGTGGTCCTGGTTAAGACAGTCTCCTGAACTCCAAACTGAATGTCAGAATGGGAAAGAAAGGTGATTTAAGCAATTTTGAGCGTGGCATGGTTGTTGGTGCCAGACGGGCCGGTCTGAGTATTTCACAATCTGCTCAGTTACTGGGATTTTCACGCACAGCCATTTCTAGGGTTTACAAAGAATGTGAAAGGGAAAAACATCCAGTATGCGGCAGTCCTGTGAGCGAAAATGCCTTGTTGATGCTAGAGGTCAGAGAAGAATGGGCCGACTGATTCAAGCTGATAGAAGAGCAACTTTGATTGAAATAACCACTCGTTGCAACCGAGGTATGCAGCAAAGCATTTGTGAAGCCACAACATGCACAACCTTGAGGCGGATGAGCTACAACAGCAGAAGACCCCACCGAGTACCACTCATCTCCACTACAAATAGGAAAAAGAGGCTACAATTTGCACAAGCTCACCAAAATTGGACAGTTGAAGATTGGAAAAATGTTGCCTGGTCTGATGAGTCTCGATTTCTGTTGAGACATTCAGATGGTAGAGTCAGAATTTAAATGAGAACAGAATGAGAACATGGATCCATCATGCCTTGTTACCACTGTGCAGGCTGGTGGTGGTGGTGTAATGGTGTGGGGGATGTTTTCTTGGCACACTTTAGGCCCCTTAGTGCCAATTGGGCATCGTTTAAATGCCACGGCCTACCTGAGCATTGTTTCTGACCATGTCCATCCCTTTATGACCACCATGTACCCATTCTCTGATGGCTACTTCCAGCAGGATAATGCACCATGTCACAAAGCTCGAATCATTTCAAATTGGTTTCTTGAACATGACAATGAGTTCACTGTACTAAAATGGCCCCCACAGTCACCAGATCTCAACCCAATAGAGCATCTTTGGGATGTGGTGGAACGGGAGCTTCGTGCCCTGGATGTGCATCCCACAAATCTCCATCAACTGCAAGATGCTATCCTATCAATATGGGCCAACATTTCTAAAGAATGCTTTCAGCACCTTGTTGAATCAATGCCATGTAGAATTAAGGCAGTTCTAAAGGCGAAAGGGGGTCAAACACAGTATTAGTATGGTGTTCCTAATAATCCTTTAGGTGAGTGTATATCAGTAATGTTCATAAAATAGGTCACATAAATACTGCACGCCAAAACACAGTCATCTTTATCAGCCATAAAAGCCGACAACTTTATACAGTACTGGGTTGTGTGCACACACTTGAGAAACATATGGCCCTATCTATTATTTCAAGGTCCGGTAAAGCTGCAGGATATCATATCTGCCCTAACTCAGACTCACATATTTTCACATTTTTACTGCATATTTTTCCATGTATAGTGTTAACAGTCTCAGCCTCAGACGGCATGCTCACGGACCGCCCAGAGGCTGTTCATTAAGTTATGGTTGCAAAATAATCACGATAAGAAACTATGATCATATTTTCTGCTGCCTTTTTTCAGTTGTTCAATTACATTTTCCCCCCGTGACGTTCTATTATTTCAGTATAATTGTTCAGTTAAACCCACATATAACAGTATTTAAAAACAAACCAAATAATGATTAGTTGTTTTGTACTGTATGTCAGTCAGATTGTCTTGAAGAATGTTTCAACAATGTATCAATAATGAATGCAAAAAAACTAAAACACTGGACCCCATTTACTTTGAATATATGGACTAAAAAATACTAAGAAATGATTTTGTGTTAAACAGCTGTGGAACGACACGAGAGTAGATAAATGATGATAGAACTATCACTTTTGGGTGAACTATCCTTTTAACAGCATAATAGCTGTTGCTATCTATGTGTATTTATTGTGTAAGTATTGTATGAAAATAAAAATATATAACAATATCCATTTCAGTGTGGGAGAAATAAGTTCAAGACATAATTTAAGTGCCAAAATGGAAGCAATACCTTCACCATTTGTGCAAATAATGCTACTAAATGCTACAGTAAGTAACAGATAGTGATCTAAGCCAAGACAAACATTTTTTTCAAACAGAAACAGCAGACTCCTGCAAAGACAATTGGTGCTGACTGCACATGTTCCTCTGTACAAACATAAGTTCAGTAAACACAATGTAACCTGTTCTAACACTTGCAGCAGCCCTGAAGCTTTCCAATACCGTACACAGTATATGAAAATGCTACTTTGTCTGATAAAAATTTTTCAGGCTAGAATGCTTGTTCTTATTTTGTCAATTTTTATCAATTTTACTTAGAGAATAACCAAATTTTTCAGGAATATGTTTAAAAATAGAGGCATGTGTTACTTGTTGCAGATAGCAATAACTTTTGGGCCAAATGTAGAAGATAGCTGTCACATCTGGCCTCGATATGGCATGGCTGAGCACATGTGGGCCTAATTTTCACCATATATTTTCACCATATGTTTTGCCAGGGCTTTACAAAACTCAACCATACAAGAATTACATATAAGGTTCACATAAAGGACACATTTGTTTGGCTCTCTATTGGTGGAATTATGGCACTGTTTTGGCTAAAAAGAAGTGGACCAGATTTGGGCCAGCAAACACAATCTAATATGGGCCACACTTCATCTGTTTATGTGGGCCAGATCTATACCAAAGGAAATTTGCTGACTGCCCAGTCAGCAGAGCTATTCGTGTAAACCTCACTCCCCTGGCCTCAAGAGGCGCATTAGCAACTGATGCTAAAGGCTGCAGTCTTTAGCGCCCTTGTTAGCGTGCCTGCCTCACATGCCGGAGACGCCGGTTCGTATCCCGCTTGGAGCAAGTTGAGTAGGACCTAGGATGGCCATTTCCATAACACCAAAAAGGAGGACACTTTGCGGCATTTAGTGAGGCAAGAATAATTGCATGGTGTACTCTCAACTACAATACAATTTTGTCCATCATATCGATGCTATCATGATACAGTGATTCTGAAATAGCCTACTCTATTCATTGCCGGACAATTTGATCTACATTATATCTTGATGTAGACCTATGTGTAACAGAAAGAGGCAAAAAAAAGTGTTTGTTCGCAGTATTTGTATTTATTCAAGACATTGTGATGTCTGTTTCAAAAATTGACCACTGAGATGAACCTGTCTTGCAAAGTGCACAGTGCCTGAAAACATAACATTTCTGCACTTCTGGAAATAACATAAATACATAAATAAACAAATAATTAATGCAAAAAATAAATAAATACACATTTCAGTTCTTAACAAAGAAGTACACACTCTGCAGCAGCTCAGGCAGCTTTTTAAGAACTTTAATGTATATTTATTTATTTTTCGCATTCATTATTTGTTTATTTATGTTTTTGTTATACAGTATGACTGATGATGCTTGACTGTATGATAGACTTTACAAAGCTCTGCAGCGAAGATTTTGTCATCCTGAGGTGGGCTGTGAGCACGAGTTTATTTTGTTTGTACCACGAGAGTTCTGAATAAACACGAGTCCTTATTCTTCCTCCTTATTCTACCTGCGGCTCATCGGTTACGTTTATGTTTTTCCGTGCTGGCATGTCGGTCAATGGTGGCTTTCCCCTTGACTACTAATGCCCACTTCACAGCGACACAGTGTGCTTTTTGATATAAATTCGTGCTCTTTTGTCCATTCCGGATTAAATGAGGTCTGACGTTTCGGCATGTTAACGATATGATGTAGCCAGCACGTCGTGGAGGCTTGTTTACGTTTTTAACCAATGATATAGCAGATATTATTTGATTGACACCACTTTCAGCCAATTATTTATTTGACCAGAGATCTTATGGCATTAGACGCTACGCTGCTGCGTCCCAATAAAGATTCTAGAGCGGGGTTTTTTTTAGGCCGATTCAGCGTTACTCCAAAAAGAAGGACAAATGAGTGTCCAGCTTGAGGCTGTGCCGAACAGGGGTCTTAAAATCTGGACTGCCCGGCCAAAATCCGGACGTATGGCCACCCTTGTAGGACCTGTTACATTATCATGCTAAGTCTGTTGCGGGATAGTTCACCCAAAAATCAAAATTAGCCCATGATTTACTCACCCTCAAGTCAAGTACAGCCTAGGTGTGTATGACATTCTTTTTATATATTTATTTTACATGAATATTATATACATATTCAAAAATGTCCTGGCTCTTCCGAGCTTTATAATGGCAGTGAATGGCTGTTTCTGTTTTGAAGTCCATAAAAGTACATCTATCCATCATAAAAGTGCTCCTCACAAGAGACTGGCAGAGGACAGAGCAAAACAAAACTTGGTTCTCGCGAGGACTAGCATATTATACACCGGGGCGTCCTACATCATACGCTGAAACGCCAGTCTCTCGTGAACGTGCGTTAGCGGAAGTTAGAGATTACAGTTTATAAAGTCTTAAATATGGATATGTTTCTCACACAAACCCATCACTTCGCTTCAGAAGGCCTTTATTAACCCCCCAGAGCCGTGTGGAGCACTTTTATGATGGAGCGATGTGCTTTTATGGACTTCAAAACAGAAACAGCCATTCACTGCCATTATAATGCTTGGATTAGCCAGGCCATTTTTTAATATAACTCCAATTGTTTTTGTCTGAAAGAAGTAAGTATAGTAAGCAAAGACCCTTTAAGTAAAGTAGCAAAGACTAGGCACAGTGGATTTTCTGTGCTTATTTTGAATCTATGGAATTCGGAAAAATAAAAGATGGTAAAATGTGTTAAATGGACCTGAGAGTACTATTGGTGGCTAAAAACATTGTCAAATTAGCTGTTGGTGGGGGATTTGCAGGTCCAACTTCAGTTCTGAGAAGTAAGATGTACTGTAAGATGTACTGTAAGATTGAGGGAGGGCCAGACAGTGGGTGGGGTGTAGTTTCCAGTGGGTGGGGTGCCAACCTCACGATTATTTTAGCTGACAATTTCCACTTAGTCTACATTTATGTGGAAATTGTTATCTACCACAGTACAGTGGAAAGTGCTAGCCTTCAATCATATACACACGTTCAACACCCATTCTGCTCAGCGATAGTGAATACGTTAACACTTGGTTTCATACTTGCCAATGATTCAGATAAATCAAGTAACCAACTTCAAGTGACTCAACTCTCTGTAGAAAGTGAAAAACGTGTTAACTACAGTGACAACACAGTGAGCCGTGAATGCCCTCCGCTGGCTTTAACCACAATCCTGTATCAAATTCTGCTCTCTCCTTAAGGCTTCACTGCACACTGGCATCTGTGTCATGTGGCTCTCTCAAGGCATGAGAGGAACTGATGTTAATGCTCACACAATGTGAAGTGAGCTATGTGAGCATCGTTGTAGATTAGATTACAAATTATATGGCATTACTCATCATCTGCTGTAAACCTCAAAACCCCCCTTGGCTGGAGTGAGGGTGGCCAAACTGTTCAACAGATCAAATGTTCCCACATCAAAAATGGCATCAAATGTGTTTCTATTTACTGAGATGGTAAATCTGGCATCTTGCTTGAATTAGATCTTGATTAGAAGCTAGTAAAATGACCTTTTGTACAAAAAGAGTTCACAAGATTATTGTCAAAAACCAAAGTTCAAGGAAAGGTTAAAAAATGTAATATTAATTTTATGCCATGTTTCTGTCAAAAAATAAAAGTATATAAGGAATACTGCAGTATTTATTATAAATGATTTAACAGTGCACATCATATTTATTTTTTAACATGTGCCCTTGTAATTGTTAATCAAAATAATTTAGTTCCAATCAATTCCTGATTACAAAATCAAGTCACACCCTACATTTTTTCTTGTCTGTGAAGCCGTTTCACTCAGATATACATCACAATAGGGAAGACAGTTGTAACTTCAGTTTCATGCCGACTTAAAAAAAAAAAAAAGATGAATTAATAAATTATTATTATTATTAGTAGTAGTAGTAGTAAATTATTACTAATAAAGAGGACAACTTTCCCAAAGATTCCAAGATGAAACATGACAGTATAGACAAAATGCTTGCAAACTTTGACACTGGGATGGAGTCTTAAGACTGTGGAATCTCAAGACCCTCAAGGAGAGGGAGGAAAGAAAGGAACTCTAGCATGTGACTAACACAGACTTTCACAAAAAAAGAGGAAAAAAGGCAGAGAGATATGAACCGGAATAACTATGACCGACTTACACAGAGCGAGAGAGCTATTGAGAGAGGAGAGAGACAGACATTGCTTCTGGTGAAAGAGATTTAGATGGAAAGTGAAAGCTAAAAGAGGTGCAATTCTTAGGTAACATCCTAAATGAAGAGGGGAGCAAGCATGAACGTAAAAAGTATGCTTGTGGGAATGGCTGGAGCTGAGGGAGGAGTGGAGTGCTGAACGTGTGATAAAGTGAGGTTTGAACGGGTTTCCTGGGGAAGAGTGCAGTGTGAGAAAGACTGATAAGAACCTCAGGCTGTTTGTGTTCAAACTGCCATGTCTGGACCAGAATACAGACTAATGGGGAAGTCTGAGAAGGAGAGAGAGACCACAACAATAAAATTGTGTGGCCCTGTCAAGAGTATCTCTCATAGATTTAGTCATAAGTAATTGGCATGGAAAAGAAGCCGACAGTTACACAAAAATGTGGGATGGTTAAAATTCACACAGTCATGAAAAATATATTTGATTGCTCTGCATTTAGTAAAGGTAAAATAAGTTAGCCAATGCAATTGCAATTAATAATTAAAAAAATTTTTTTTTAAAAAGACAGATTACATTGTTATTGCAAAAATTACCAGTATATGCTGTTGAAAATGTTATACTAATAAAATAATAAATAATTATATGATTAATTTTAACATATTGAAAAAATAATTATATAAATAAATATATAAATATAAAAAATATTATTATTACTCATATTGACAAGACATAAAAATTGACAGGAATTTAAATTGTTTTTATTTAATTTCTTTATTTCACATTGAAATAATGTATAATTATGTTATTCATATTGATAGATTACAAAAATAATTATATATGGTTAAAATATTATATTATTAATATTATAAATCATTAATTTGATCATTTTCAAAAGCAAAACAGATCAGGTCAGCCAAACAGATAGAGCCGCCACCAAATTCATGCCAATGTTACTGTTTTGGGCTGGTCGGGATGCTGAAAAAGAGCAATGTTTTGACTGTGCCACAGACTTTACTTTTCAGAGAAATCAATGTCATTAAATTTGCATGATCCTCGAACCTCATCCTAAAATTTCCATACTTGGGAAGACAAAATGGCTGGAAACTAAAATCCAGTCTGGGGCCAATATAGACAAAGGCGGCACATTAAGGCATGGGTTGGGTATTGATTTTCTCCCAAAAAAGTGAGAGGGATGAACATCTCTAACATCCCCCACCCACCCACATTTATAATGGAGGGAATGCCATTCTGTAGGATACAGTATCATTTCACCATTAGTCTAAAAGCAAATGAGACCACAGTGAGAAATGAGAATACAGTAAGAATACACTGAGGGTTGAATGACCGTAAATGAACTGTGCCCTGAACACATTTATTTACACGTACTGTCTGGCTTGTTTCGCACTGACCTAGTATTATACAAATCAAATAAAAGCACAATTACTGCTAAAAATATACACTCACCTAAAGGATTATTAGGAACACCATACTAATACTGTGTTTGACCCCCTTTCGCCTTCAGAACTGCCTTAATTCTACGTGGCATTGATTCAACAAGGTGCTGAAAGCATTCTTTAGAAATGTTGGCCCATATTGATAGGATAGCATCTTGCAGTTGATGGAGATTTGTGGGATACACATCCAGGGCACGAAGCTCCCGTTCCACCACATCCCAAAGATGCTCTATTGGGTTGAGATCTGGTGACTGTGGGGGCCATTTTAGTACAGTGAACTCATTGTCATGTTCAAGAAACCAATTTGAAATGATTTGAGCTTTGTGACATGCTGCATTATCCTGCTGAAAGTAGCCATCAGAGAATGGGTACATGGTGGTCATAAAGGGATGGACATGGTCAGAAACAATGCTCAGGTAGGCCGTGGCATTTAAACAATGCCCAATTGGCACTAAGGGGCTTAAAGTGTGCCAAGAAAACATCCTCACACCATTACACCACCACCACCAGCCTGCACAGTGGTAACAAGGCATGATGGATCCATGTTCACATTCTGTTTACGCCAAGTTCTGACTCTACCATCTGAATGTCTCAACAGAAATCAAGACTCATCAGACCAGTCTTCAACTGTCCAATTTTGGTGAGCTTGTGCAAATTGTAGCCTCTTTTTCCTATTTGTAGTGGAGATGAGTGGTACCCGGTGGGGTCTTCTGATGTTGTAGCCCATCCGCCTCAAGGTTGTGCGTGTTGTGGCTTCACAAATGCTTTGCTGCATACCTCGGTTGTAACGAGTGGTTATTTCAGTCAATGTTGCTCTTCTATCAACTTGAATCAGTCGGCCCATTCTCCTCTGACCTCTAGCATCAACAAGGCATTTTCGCCCACAGGACTGCCGCATACTGCCGGATGTTTTTCCCTTTTCACACCATTCTTTGTAAACCCTAGAAATGGTTGTGCGTGAAAATCCCAGTAACTGAGCAGATTGTGAAATACTCAGACCGGCCCGTCTGGCACCAACAACCATGCCACGTTCAAAATTGCTTAAATCACCTTTCTTTCCCATTCTGACATTCAGTTTGGAGTTCAGGAGATTGTCTTGACCAGGACCACACCCCTAAATGCACTGAAGCAACTGTCATGTGATTGGTTGATTAGATAATTGCATTAATGAGAAATTGAACAGGTGTTCCTAATAATCCTTTAGGTGAGTGTATATATATATATATATACTGTACACAATTTGCATGGCACGATTCTTCAACTTCCAGGCCGGTTCTGAGTGCTTTCTATATCTTAAAGGGTTATCTTAAATTCTGACAACATTTACTCACCCTCATGTCTTCCAAACACAAATGAAGATATTTCATGAAATCTGTGAGATTTCTGTCCCTCCACAGACATTTCATTCTCACGTGTTACGCAGCACATTTGAGCTTCTGCAAGAACCAATGAGGTTTGTTCTCTCAAGCAGGTTCGGTTAAGCTTCTGTTTATGTTTGATGATTAATGTTTATATGTGAATAAAAGCCTAAATTCAACCTGTTCATCATATATTTCTCCAGAAAATTGGGACGAAACCACTCTATTCATATGGATTCGTTTTCCGATCTCTTTATGAACTTTTTGCAGCGTCAAAGTGGAGTTGCATGGACTGTCAACGGAGGGACAAAAATTGCTCAGATTTCATAAAAAAAAAAACAATGAGGTTTGTTCTGAAGATGCACAAAAGCCTTACAGGTTATTAATGACAGGATTTTTATTTTTGGGTCTTTATCAACAAACTTACTGTACATAGAAAAGAATGTAAGATATACATAGCGCACCAATATACGAGTGCAAATTGTGTTTGTATTAACTATATTGCAGGTGCTTAAGTAGGGTCACTCTCAATGAAAATTTGCAAACAAAATCCAGTCATTTACTATGAATCGGCACGATCGAGAATTTTGCGTGAACATGAAAAAGTTCCCCGCAGAGATTACGCTCGTGTTCACGTTGCTCAGTCAAATTCGCCACATTGACCAACAGAAAGCTGCTTGGTTTGAAAGTGGCTTTTGTGTGAGCTGTGCTTCATGCATCACTATCGACAATGGACCTTTTTTCCCTGTGAAATTTGT
This sequence comes from Paracanthobrama guichenoti, assembly GCA_018749465.1. Taxonomy (NCBI): domain Eukaryota; kingdom Metazoa; phylum Chordata; class Actinopteri; order Cypriniformes; family Gobionidae; genus Paracanthobrama; species Paracanthobrama guichenoti. Next base: position 37,023,111 of record CM031948.1, on the reverse strand, counting down.
AATTGTGTAATTTAGTCAATGCGGTACTGTGTGTTTGAGCGAACAAGAGACGAGGCAAGAGAGAAAGACAGAAGGAAAACAAGCTCTTTTCGTTGTCTCCTAAATGGACAAGATCTGTTTTGTGTGTACAAGGCACATTCTGGAACTCTGCAGATCTGCTGCTGGGGGCTGTTTGTGCTCTGCTGCTGAGGATATGTTCAGTGGATTAACCCTATTTTTACTTCCCTTTTCTTAATTGTTCTCTACATGACATGTACAATTTATTTTTCTCTCTGAAGATTATTTTCCAGTACATTTAATTTCAAATTAAACCCTGATTAAAACACAACCTATAATAGAACTATCAAATTCTAATTAACATGTTCCAGAGAAAAAGCATGTTGCAGTATTTAAATAACAGCTTTGCATTTATTCTTGTCATATGTTTTATTTGTGATAAATGAGTAAATGTGCACGGTTTTTGGTCCGGGTTAATACAGCACAAATGAGTTCGACTTTCTTTAGTGTGAACAAGATTTTGGTTAGCAAATACATAATGTAAAATAAAGGTATTCAGTGTACTGTACAACCATTTCGGTAACTATTACAAATACATTTCTGTCAAATCATTATTTTATTTAATAATAAACCAATACCATGAGGCAAAAACTGCAGCAGCACATATGCTCTCTCTCTGTGTGTGTGTGTGTGTGTGTGTGTGTGACAAAATGCCCCCACAAAGATGGCAATATCCGAAATCGTTGTCCTTGTGGGGACATTTTTTGGTACCCATGAGGAAAACATCTTATGAATCATACTAAGTGATGTTTTTTGAAAATGTAAAAGTGCAGAAAGTTTACTGTGATGGGTAGGTTTAGGGGTAGAGTTAGTGTAAGGGGATAGAATATACAGTCTATACAGTATAAAAACCATTATGCCCATGGAAAATCCCCAAAAACATGGAAACACAATGTGTGTGTGTGTGTGTGTGTGTGTGTGTGTGTGTGTGTGTGTGTGTGTGTGTGTGTGTGTGTGTGTGTGTGTGTGTGTGTGTGTGTGTGTGTGTGTGTGTGTGTGTGTGTGTGTGTGTGTGTGTGTGTGTGTGTTAGAGTTTAGTAAAACAAAACAGCCCTAAACAGATTCCACCCTTTATGGAATTCCTTTATTTGTTTATGCTGTTTTTTCAATGGGAAAAAACACTGAATTAATTAATCTTGAGCAGTAACAAAATATTGTGTTTAGAGCATAACTATTTAATAGATCCCACATGGGTAAACATATGTTTTTATTGTATTTGTTTATTCAGAAGTAAAACATACACAGGCTGATGGGATGCAGGTTGCTCAGCATAAACAAACCATCTATAGTCCTCAAATCATGTCTTAGAAAGACAGACAGACAGACAAACAAATATACAAAATGATGAGAGGTCAAAAGCAAGCTTGCAAATGTATTCAGTAGCTAATTTAAAAACATATGCCCAGTTAAAAGTGTCTTGCCTTACATAATGGTTCTGTCTATGAAGAACTCAAGCTACTCATGACATTTCTGACATTTGTACTCATGTCATCATAGAACAGGGGCAATTTAAAGGGATAGTTTACCACACAAAAAAATTTTGGTAACCAAATTATTGTAAAGTCAATGTTATAATGCAATATTGACTGGTTGACTTTATATTAGCCCTCATACCAAACAATGGCAGGTAGATTTGTAGTAGTGTGCAAGTCAGCATGGAGAGATGGTTTGGGCCGCACACACAGGTGTGAGGGTGGGATAATGAACGTGTGTGAGAAATGGGGCTGTCACTCTGCTGAGATAAAGATGCTCTCAGGAAATGTGACCTGATGTCAACAGATGAAGAGAGGTGTATGTGTGTGAGGGCAAACTCATATGTTGTTTGGGCCATTTTTCTATCCCTCCTGCTTGATTTACTTCTTGACATGATACTGCTGTTTTCCGGGCCATTCCCCAATAACTTACTGTCACTCTTTCCCTCATTCTGGAGATGTCTATCCCTGTGCTCTATCTGCTCCTCTAAAACCCTTACAGTCTGTCCATTTCTAATGAATACAAACTGAAAATGAAATAGCTAAAGGGATAGTTCACCCAAAAACAATATTTTGAGAATACAATAAAAATGTCAATTGGCACAAATGTTGTTTGGTTCCCAACATTCACAGAACGAATGCTCCCTTTACTGCTGTCATTGTATCATCCTACCTTTACTGAATGGAAAGATGAACACACACACACACACACACACACACACACACACACACACACACACACACACACACACACACACACACACATTGTGTTTCCATGTTTTATGGGGACTTTCCATGGACATAATGGTTTTTATACTGTATAGACTGTATATTCTATCCCCTTACACTAACTCTACCCCTAAACCTACCCATCATAGTAAACTTTCTGCATTTTTACATTTTCAAAAAACATCACTTAGTATGATTCATAAGATGTTTTCCTCATGGGGACCAACAATTGTCCCCACAAGGACAAGGATTTCGGATATTGCCATCTTTGTGGGGACATTTTGTCTCCATTAGGTAGGGTTTACCAGGCCACACACACACACAAACAAGCAGCTGCAAACAAGCAAGAATGCTCATATAGAAATGCGATGACAGACAAGCTAGTCCTGTTAGTTTACATGAGCTGTAGTAACATGCATCTCTAACCCCTGGGCACTAAGAAAAAGGCTACAAAAATACAAACTATACACACACACACACATACACACGCAAAATATACAAACAGAAAAAATACTGATAGCAAAAATGCTGACAGGGCTGCACACGCTCATAAAAAATATTTATGACAGTGTCATACTGTATTTTTTTGAAATGCTTCATTCAGCACTTTGATGGAAGTTTTAAAATACAACAGATCAAAAATATTCCTACAGAACGCAAAACAATGATTCGGTTAAAAGCCCATATATGCTCTATTATTCAATAGGCTGTCTAATCGATTGAGAACTTGTACGCATTTTTAACATGACTAACTACTTGATACTTTTCAGACTTGCAAATTTGCTGTCAACGGAATCAATCTTAAAACGCTGCATGCTCTCCTGTTTGCTTCATGCAATTACGAGGGAGAGAAAAAGTGAAAAAGAAAGTGAATTGATTTTTCACTCTTTGCAAGTGGGAGTCATTTATCTCGTTTTGGTACCACTTGGTTGCCAGTGGACGTTTGCACTGCTAGTGGCGCAGTAAAGGATCGATGACAGAAGCATACATGTAAATCCTTATTTTTTACTTCTACCAGAGCTACAAAAAAAAAAAAAAAAAAAAACAGCATTGATACTCAATCTACACAGTGCGTTTCAACACAAATAATTTAATTCCTAATAAAACATGCATTCGATCTGTACACTTTAATGCTTAATATGGTAAATCTTGCCACTCAGTTAGATACTGCATATGGAGTGAGTACAGCTTTTTACCTTCTAGCATTGTGGGAAATAAGAACCTGGTTAGATTTCAGTGGGCAGTACATAAGACCTCTCGGGGGACCTAAAATATTTTAATGGTGAGAGCTCCAGCTTGATGTTTTCTTCTTCTGCAAAGATTTAATAATAAACTCGAAAAAGTTTTTCCTGCCTACAGAGGTTTGTTAAAGTTTTCAAATTAATTAAAGCATATAACACCTCCAACACTTTTTAATTTGCTTCTAGACATATTTTAATGTTACTTGAAAAATGAGGCTTGGAATTTCTACAGATTTCCAAGTTGGAACTGTAACTTTCCCTCTTTGACCCACAGCTCACAGGCTTTGGCTTCCTCCTACTCCAGAAGACAAGCAGCATTGTGTTGTTCTTTGATCTGCCTACTTCATCTTTCTCCTCTTTTTCCCCCCATCTTGGCTATCCTTATTTTTCCAAAGGCTAGAAGCTTCCAGAAGTGAATCTCTCAGATCAGAGGCATGAGAATGTTTAAGAAGTTACAGCTTGGAAAAACAGATCCTGTTTTAAAGGAATCTTCTCCCACACCTGGCACCATTTCACTTACAACTTGAACTTGAAGTGCCCTCTGTTATCAGTAACTAGCATGTGCTGTGCTGTTTTTCTGGATATCTAGAAAAGTGATAGCATACTTGGATAATTCCTGCATTGAATATATCTACGAAAATATTTGATATGTTAACAATTGACATGGAAGCGCCATTGATTTAACTATCTATTGACTATCAAGAAATCACATATCACTACTGATTCTGCTTATGGATCAGTCCCCCAGCCATCGCCATACAGTATATTATATGCAAAATATTATGTTATCAAGAGAAGCTGTTTTCAAAGTAATCGCTATTGCTTTCCAAATCAGCTTTTAACAGAAAACACTGCTCGTCCTCTTATAACTCAGAGGATAGATAAAAAAGAAAGTAGGAGGAAGAAGAAAAAAAGGAAGGCCATTTGAAATGCAAAACTTCTACAGCTTCTTTTAAGAGGAAATAACACAGTACAGAGTTCCCAAGGTCACATTCGTGTAGTCCGGCTCGTCTCTAAGGAGCTGTGGGTAAGGCTCCTATTCCATTTCTGCTGATGGTGAAACATCTGATCATTACATCTCTGAAGGACAAAACAAGAACCACCGAGGACAATCCCATATAAGCCAACACTTTTTAAGACTGTCAAGCCAGTCTTTTAAGACTGTAAGGATGAACCTGCACAGCAGATTCATGTAAAAATGCATATGCAGTGAACATACAGGCACTTTGGGTACTAAAAGGAATAAAAAAGTAACATTGTTGAAACAATTTCTAATTGTCCCTGTTAATAGCTTTTAATGAGTGAGCTCTAAAACTTCAGAAACCCTGCAATGATATTCTTAGAAACATGACCAAAAATCATAAAATTATTTTTAACATTTTAATAAGGAGGACTGTGGTCCTGAAAATCTTTAGGGGATCATTTTGTTCCAGTGAAGAGTTGCTATTCTTTGTCAGCCACAGAGGAAAGCCTAAATGTTCACATGCTGTGAACTATGAATGCTTCATGAACTGGCATTGTCAGTGGTTTTCTAATTGACACTGTTTTAACCAGCAGGATCAAGCCATGGGAAAGGAGCTTGTTTCTAATTTCACAATTACGCAGTTCCTAAAATAGAAACTATCATCATGCTCCTAACCTGTCGGCGTAACACTGCCCTTTTTATGAACTTAAAGGAAATATTCTGATTCATAAGTGGGTCAGAGATCTGAAGTGCATTTACTTTATGGTATTGAATTTACTTATTCAACAAGACATTATAAAACATCTGGAATAAATTAACATTGCTAAATAAACAAGATGGCATATTTAATCAACATTAACTTTTAATAACAATGGATAAATGTGTCCTGGTCTAGCTATAGTGCACAAAGAGGAGATGCCTATAAAGGCACTTGGCTTTTTTCATTTAAAGGCGCCATTTTACTCATAACAATTTCTCACTTCTTCCTTTTATGCTGTCTCTTGCATTATCATAACTATCAGCAAAATAATTCTATAATTAGCATAGAAAATGAGAAGGAGAGAATTTATTCTGTGTATTTGTTCTCACAAACAGACAAATCTCTTATTTGTGGTCTGGAGTTCGGTTAGCGGTCATCTGCAACAGGAAGCATCTGGCACCCTGAGGATCTTCCATATTGAAAAGTCTGATACCTTTTCAAACAGCAAAGCAGAGCTGGAGGCAATGCAGCACATTGCATCTATATCTTTTCTTTATCACTCTGTCTTTTGCTTGCTCTTAAATCCAGTGATTTCATCTTATTCTTATCAGAGCTGCTCTCTGAAGCAATTTCAGTTCCCCACTCATGTCACTATCTGTTTCTTACTGTTCTTTCCCTCTGTGTCAAATCCATTTTGATTCTCTAACCGTCTGCTGCTGTTCTAGATAGCACAGGTTGGATGAGGGTTTTATTTCAGATAGGAAAGATTTGTAATCTAAATAGAGCAACTGGATGGTTGGATCAGCAGGAGAAAAGCAGTCAAAAGCAGGTGGCCGCATACTTTCTCTGTGGTGGTTACCAAAACTCTGACTTATCTGAATGAAAAACAGATTTGTTGTCCTAAATTATAGCTCAAATTCCTTTTCTACAAGGTTTTACTGTTAGATCATGAGAAAGGGCACGTATTGTATCTAAGATGTGGCAGAAGTAATAGAATTTATAGAACAGAATAGAATAAATAGACTAGAAATAACAAGAATAAATATAGCTGCAAGCACCAATGACGGGCCTAAGCCCAGACATCACCGCCACCCGGTGGATTTATGGAAACTGTGTGTGGTGGGCAATATGCATTTAAACCAGCTAAATATTAAAAGACTGCTTGCATATGTCACTTTTACTGCAGCAGCTGGTGCCACTATGACCACAAACTACAACATCCATGAGATCACTTAAATTTAGATGAATTACATGTCATAGGATGTCAAATTTATCATTTGCAGTTAAAATTTTCAAGTATTTAAGTCCAGAAGTATTTATCTTAAGGTATTTTTGTATTTTTATAAATCTAATTATTAAACTATTTATATAAAAATATGCTGTCAGTTGAGCTGGTTCTACACCTTTATTTTGTCATTAAAACTGATAGAAAAAGATAAGGCCTAAGAGGTTTTTTGTTGTTGTTGTTGTTGTTTTATCCTGGGGACTGTTGACCAGTTAATTCAAAATTTTAAACAAACAAGCCTAAACTGTGACAGAAAGTAGTCTTTGATAATGTCTAAATATACATCCAAATGCAATACTTAATAAAAGCAAGTCATTATATCATGTTCGCATAGGTCAAATTTAACTGAGCGTGAAGTTATCATTTGCAGCTCAAAATAAAATAAAAAGTCCAGAAGTATTTATCCTAAGGTCTATATTTGTATTAATTATATAAAACTATGTTGACAGTGCACTACAGATTATCTGGTTCTATGCCTTTATTTCATTTGAAAAAAATTAACTCCTAAGAGATTTCTTATCCTGTAATGCAGGCAATGGAAGGGTTAAACTCTAAACCAGCAAGACTGTAAAGCCTGTAAAGCCGACGTCAAAGAACTTCTCTCATTGTCTGGTGCAATTCAAAGATAGTAGCATTTTGTTGTGTTAAGTTGGATTTCCCATGTGACTATTTGTATCTCCGTTGTTTATTTGTTGATTAAAGATAACCTTTTTGGACTCTTGTCTCCTGTGCCTTTGTATGAGACTTCAGCACAGCAGCGCCTGATAGACATTTTCTCGATGGTCGACCATCGGCTTGTCATGTCCAAAACATCTTCCTTTATGACCGGAAGTATTTTGCAAGACTTTTGGTCCTAAAGGACATTTGGTTCTACTTTCCTCCTAGATTTCATACCAGAAATAAAAAGAAAAAAAATATAGTGCTCTTCCTGCTGATTTTTAGAGGATACTGGATGGTTGTTATTACTTCAACTAATGGTACTCAGAAACATGTATCATGTTTAAACCTAAATTTTAGACTCAATATGGCCAGTTAAAGCTGGATCAAACAATCAATGTCACCAATCAATGCCAGCCAGACTGACAGCAGTATTGTTATTAACTAAAACTATTAAAAATGATTTTGTTAATTGCAATAAAGCTGAAATAAAATATAAATATTAGATGAAAAACTTAAACTTACAAAACTTAAACAAAAATGTAATACGTTTATATAACTAATACATTTAAGAACTAAAATTTATAAAACTGAAATAAAAATAAATATCTAAATAGAAATAGAAATAAATTAAAAAATTAAAAAGAAAAAGAAACGAATAAAAATTACAAAAGCACAACTTAGATTAAAATGTAAATGAAAACTGAATATATAAAAATAAAAGTTATACAAAATATTAAAAATAACTGAAAGTCTGTTTGGAAAACTGCAAACACAGAGTGATGGAAGTGGTCTAGTGATATAAAAATGTTGTCAATCTTGGAACACCACTGGTCCATTTCAAATTAGAGGACCAGAACTAACTATCCTTATAATCCCATTCAAATAAACACCACAAAACCACAGCATTTGAAATGAAATGAGCAAAGAAATCTACAGTGGAACAGTCGTCATGTTGTTTTAGAAAACAACAATCTGGAAATGAAACAATGCTTTTGAAAGATTAATAGATGTGAGAACATTCAACATGATCAGCTTTGGAAGTGTTGGTTCCATCTGCACAGCTGTAAATTATGACCATCCTTTAGGATTAGTGTCTAATCAGTTTCAGTGCAGCTTTCCTCCGCATTAATCTAGCAGGATGAGACCACTCTCAGTCAAGATTTCTGCTTTGCGGAGCAATTTATGTCTCTTCATTACTATCAATGCAAAATATCAGGCTGCAGAAACACACAGTTTTTCAAGTACTGCTGAATGGGTGCTGTTACGCATAAAACAATAATAGCAAGCAATATGATGTTGTGTCTGTCAGGAGTTATTAAGCAAAGAGACACACAGGAGTAGCGAACCTCATCCATCTTGTTTACTCATCATTTCCGTTCTCCACATATTATGCCATTACACAACAGTTCAGACTTCCCCTTCAAAATAGCAGTCACAATACAATTCACCTATGGACTATATACATATCATGTCATCAGACATGCAGGTTATAAGAATGAAAGAAAAACCAATTATACAGTGCAAGGAAAGATGTAAAAAAAGGCTGCTGAGGAAAAATAAAATGGCTCTCATTTTGTCTCCTATACTGCACATCTGTCACATCTGGCAAAGAGCTTGTTGCTGCTCTCAGCATGGGGATTATACTAAAACAGAACACTAGAATGAATTAAAATAAACACTTTTGCTGCCTTTGATTGCTTTATTAACTTGAAGCATATATTTCAGGTGTGTATTTACAAGGCCGGCACTGGGTGCAATATTAATTAAATGGGGAAAATATTAATGGGGGAACAAATGTCAGAGTCTGCTATGGTAAATTAGAGAGAATGAGAAACAACAGGATGTGAAGGGCAACCTTTAAGACATTCTGACCAACTTCAAAGATAATCATGCCATTTTTTCTAAACAACTTTTAATCCAGTAGCCCACAGGCATGAATCAAATATTGTCAAACAAGCTTTTAATTTATACCATGGGTTATATAATGCATGTTAAAGGCAAATCAATTGATTTTACGGTTACTGAGGCTCAGATTAAATTTCAGTGTATAGCCAGGAGCAAACTCTATTTATGTTTAACAACTAATGAAACAGTTAATCTTCTTATCTCAATGAATCATTGAAACTATTGCATTTCTGACATTTTACATTTACATTTTAAGGCTTGTTGTGAATTGACTCAATTGTAATAATTGTAATTGTTAAAAATCAAAGTGAAAAATAATCCAATTAAATGTATTGTTTGTAACGTAGTTCTTTGTTATGGGAAGAAGGAGGTGGGAACCGACGAACATTTAAAAGACTTTAGATGAAAGTAAAGGTAAATTCCAGGCCTGGTCCTCTCTTGTCCTTCACTGGTGTCGCTCATCCTTATATGCCTCTGGGCTCCCTCATGAGAGGACTCAAGACTTCTCAATCACGCACCGGTCTCGCTCACTCCTCCCACGTTTCTCGCTCGTCAACCTCGCCACATTGTTAAAAAAGGTTACACTTTATTTTAAGGTGTGCTTGTTATAGTGTAATTGTACATTTATGTACCGAGTAATATCAATTAACAGCATACTTACTATAGGGTAGGGTTCGAAATTGGGTTTGGTTTAGGGTTAGTACAGTAAGTAGGATACCTGTAACATATACAACAAGGACACTGTAAAATAAAGTGTTACAAAAAAAACCCTGGCAGCCGTGGTTGGCAGAAATTCATTGTAAAAAATACGGTAACAATGTTACCAGTATTATTAGATGGCATATTGGTTGTGTATTTTATAACTATATTGCATTAAGGGATATAATGTTGGCATACCAAGCTACCTAAACCACCAAAATGTATTATATAACAATGTACTGATAACCACCATGATAATACAGATGGCACAATAGAAAGCCACATGATGAATTAATCGTATGTGGCATATGGCCAATACTTGTATGCAGACAGTGCACATGGTCATACAAAAAAAGACAAAACACCATCAGGGTAACATGCAATAAGCATGAACAAAATAACAAAAAAGTGTAACCCAAAACACATTAATTTACATTACTAATAACAAAAATAAAAAAGACCCAACACTATTTTAATAAAATCTAATCGTATGTGATGTGTCACACGGACTTCTGAGAATGTCCTTTCATTGGTTTTTACTTCCAAGATTTGACAGTATTTTACAGTAAAATTAAATATAACTCATTCAGTTTTTCACCATATGGTAACTTACAGTTAACCAATTAAAATGTTTTTACCGCTTTTAAAAATTTGATGAAAAGACAAAAATACAATATATTTAACAATTCATGTATGATACTGAATTGTGAATATTATAAGCTGTCAACTTCAGTTTTTCATGCCAATAACCCATTCCTCCGTCATAAATACAAGCAGCAGGTGTAGACATCAAAGACAAACTAAAGAAGAAACAGCTGTAAGATACAAAATAGCAACACAGCAACAGATGTTCATTGTTCATATTAATGTTCAACACCTCATGACTGTCAAATCTACTATGTTGGCAAGCGGCAAATTGTCTGACAAGAAGCTTTAAACATCTGATATGAAAGCTCATAACATCTGTAACAAAACTTTAGTTTTTTGACTGTTGCCAGCATGCCAGCATTTGGTTACATACTCTCATAACAAAGATATATACAAAGAAGCTTGGTGCCAGACAGGGCATTAATAAAAAAGGATTATTTAAAAACATATTTACATATGACCTACATCTCTGACACTACTACACCCCCAACAGTCTGGATACATTATTGGAGCCCACGGAGAAATAGTACGGCTCTAACAGGGCTGTTTCTACACACAAAATCAGAATGTGCATACTAAAATCTCAGCATTTGTAAGAAGGTTGTTCAATGCATTCTTTATTCTTTCTCTGTTTCTGAATGCACTTCTGTCGACTTCTACTGTAAGAGACATATTTCATACTTCAGTTTGGAAACATTACTATTTTTAATGCTTTTAAAAGAAGTCTCTTATGCTCAACAAGCCTGCATTTATTTGATGAAAAATTACAGAAAGAACTGTAATATCATGAAATATTATAATGGTTTCCTGTTTTAATATACCTTTAAATATAATTTATTTAGAATGAATTCTGAATGATCATGCGACACCGAAGGCTGGAGTAATGGCTGATGAAAATTCAGCTTAGCATCACAGAAATAAATTATATTTTAAAGTATATTAAAATCGAAAACCATTATTTTAAATTGTAATAATATTTTGCAATATTGCTGTTTTTTTCTGTATTTTTCATCAAATAAATGCAGGCTTGATGAGCATTCATTCAAAAACATAAAAAATAGTAATGTTTCCAAACTTTACTATTTTTACAAAACCGGTACTGTATATATGTATATACTACCTCAACAAACAAGTTGTTAAGAGAAGATGTTGTCACACAAGAGGATTATGATGAAGACTGAATGTGATTCTCTGTTGACTTGGAAAATAAATCATGACAAAGGAAACAATGGACTGCTAGTCATAGATAAAAGATCAGAAGATATGCGTCAAAACTCGTGGAATAACTAAAAGACAATCACATGTTTTGTACAGCAACATTTTCTCTCTCCTGGAGACTGCTGATGTCACTGCATATCTGAGAGTGCAAAGAAGGCGACAGACAACCCCCCATCCTTAGAAGATTTCACAGAATGTGACAGATCATATCTATAAAGACCTCTATATGCAGCCCAAGCTGTGCAAATGTGAACATGAATGAAGGCGTGTAAAAAAAAAAGATGATTTGATTTTTGATTCCATTATTAAATGTATAAATGTGTTAAAACCCAAATCATGTAGCACTAATTGTCTTTCTAATCCAAAGTGTACATTTTTATGACTACCTATAAATTGTTATGAAAAGATCATGAAATATGTAGGAAGACTAGGCCTATGTTTTGACAGTTATTGCTTAAAACAGAAAAGAATTCAGACAAACAGAAATTATTGCCTAAAGAGATCATAAGGTTTCAACTCCTCCATTCAGCATCTGTGTAGACCTCTTTTCCAAGCTCTATCTGCAGATTCTCTAAGGCTGAAGATGGGGGAAAACATTGTATACAAAAAGAGTCATGTCTAAATATTCAGTATTCATTATCAGTATTTATCATACAGCAGGCAAAAAATACCCAGATGACACACTGCTTCTGCTGAGATACTGAAGTGTGCCACCAGTAGACAATCTGCTATCCCATGAGTCTACAGAAGCTGCAGAGCTGTCAGAATTAAGAGGTTGAAATAAAAAACATGGTGATATGGGAATTTAGTGCCTCCGAAAGGCCCATGTGGCTTTCACTGGTCTAAGACACAATGTGAAGACAGTATGTGCCTGGATAGATCCCACCAATTGAACTGAACATTTATTCAAGAGATCAACAACAAAAAACAGCATTTTTCTTTGAATATTCACATCCACTCTAACACACGCCAGCACATGGGTACTCATGCTCACTGATTTACTGATATTGCACTCGATTCACTGATATGCAACAGCTTATTTACATTCCTAACTCTCAATGCGACCCATTTATGCTGCCTTTACTGATAGACAGTGTCTCAGCTTCTCTCAGCTCTCAATGCAGAGTCAGTGCACTTTACACTACCGCTCAAAAGATTGGGGTGCATAAGATTTTTTTTTTTTTTTTTTTTTTTATGTTTCTGAAAGAAGGCTCTTGCTCTTGCTGTATTCATTAAAAATACAGTGAAACAGTAACATTGAAAAATATTATTACAATTTAAAAAAAACTGTTTCTATATTAATATATTTTAAAATGTAATTTATTCCCGTGATAGCAAAGAAGAGTAACTGACTGAAAGTCATCATTCATTGGAAATATTCCCTTGAAAATCTTGCTTGACAGCTGTGGTCACCATTCACTTTCATTGTATAGAATAAGTAAAAAGAAACTCTTACAGGTTTCAAAACACAGCAGCCATTACTCCAGTGTCACATGATCCTTCAGAAATCATTCTAATATGCTGATTTGGCCCTCAAGAAAAAAAAAAATCGTATCATCTCAGTTAAAAAAAGTTGTTACTTGATATATTTGTGATAAACTGTGATACATTTTTCAGGATTCTGTGATCAGTTGAAAATAACAGCCTTTATTTATTTTTTTACAATGTAAAAGTCTTTGAGCTCAAACACTTAAAGGTGCACTATGTAACTTTTCCGTCCGCTAGAGGTCGCCTATTCAAAACAAATGTGTAGTTTGATGACGCCAAGTTTGAGCACAGAATCTTGGGACATGTGGTCTTCACCTCACAGCCGGTGGAAAAGAATCGGGATAGGACTCATGTTCATGGATGCGATTATTAACGTTACTGTAGTATGAATCAGAGCAGGACCGAGTGTTGTGGGAGCTGAGCAAGGCTGCTGGAGTGATTGTTAATAAGATGAACGCAACACATGCCTCACGAGCAGCGGGACTTTTATTATGCCACAGTCCCCGGCGCCATTCCGGTCATGAGTATGAGGTAACACAGCTCTGTTTATCATATTAGATACATCTGAGTGTGTTGAAAATGATGTTATGACGTTACTCTGTGCGTTCGCTCGGCGGCGGCTGTGACACTTGTTGCACACTGCAGTAAGAGGAAAGCGTTTCTGCAAAATAAAACCGGAAACCGAGGGTAACGCAGATATGATGCAATTGACAGACGACTCCCTTACCCGTCCTGGTTCATTGGTTAAAATAGCAATTTCTCACGATTTACAAGTAGTTGGAAACATTTGGGATATTGTAAGTACTCAATTGAACAAAATATATAACACTGGCCTAGTGGTCTTTGAATATTTTACAGAAAAATGTTTTACTTAGTGCACCTTTAAATGGTTGTGGTTTTCTTTGGAATTCAAAATGTGCTTTGAAATACACTACCAGTCAAAAGTTTGGACACACTTTCCCATCAAAGAGAATGGGAAAGTGTCCAAACTTTTGACGTGTAGTGTGTCAAAATACATTCACGTTGTTCTCTTCCAAGTATATAAGGAACAAGTACTGTCAAACTCAAGTTTAAAAAAGCACCTTAAAAGTGTCTGTAGAACGCATACATTACATTCCAAGTCTTCTAAAGTCATATGATAGCTTTGTGCGAGTAACAGACTGAAAGTCATCATTCAATGAAAATATTCCCACGGAAATCTTGCTTGACAGTTGTGGTCACTATTCACTTTCATTGTATAGAAAGAAGTAAAAAGAAACTCTTACAGGTTTCAAAACACATGTGGGTGAGTAAATGATGACAGGATTTTCATTTGTGGGTGAACTATTCCTTTATAATGAGTATTATGCTAAACAAAATCATCTGGTGTGAAACAGACATCAGGCCTCTTTGAGGTCAAAGTGTTTCTAGCATATACACAGTCACATCCACTGGACCCTCAGGGATTTCCTCATATGAAAACATAATAACAGTAAAAGTCCTGTCTTATACAAATCAAAGTTTCCATTTATGAGAACATGAGATCCATGGAGGTGCCAATATACAACTCCAATTCACTTGTCAGATTTTTTCTTTAAGTAGATCCTTCTGTGTTCACATGGTCTCATACTGCTTTTTTCTTTTATGCACATATGAGGAATACATTTAAAGGGCAGGAGCAGATTGAAAATTACGTTAGCCATTGTTTCCATCTCCGTTCTGTGAGAAACGTCCTTCAGCAGAAAACAATGGACAAGGAATCGCCCCCACAGAGCCTCACATGTGAAGCCCCAAGAGACCTTGCTATGCCAAATTCCATAACCTCCACAGTGAGCTCTCTCATGCCCACTACTTCAGACATCCAAGAAACTGAGGAACATGCAACACAACCATTTTATCATTAACAGCAATAGTCTAGAGGCTTAAAACATAGGTAGACTCAAAGTACCCCAATATGTGTCTCTGTTGTTTCCATTAAAGGCCTGTTTCAGAGATCAGCCAGGCCATGGAATTACAGTCACTGGTGCAAGAAGCCCACATGACGGATCACAAGAGCAAAACATGTCTGTTTATCTCTCTGATAAATGTCCCCTGAGTTTACAAGATTTTACTTTAAGATGAGATTAATAAAATAAATAAATGCATGTATGAATTAAAACAAACAAACAAAAAAAACACGTAAAAAACAAATAATATAAAAGTCTAAATGATTAGACGGACGGACGGACGGACGGACGGACGGACGGACGGACGGACGGACGGACGGACGGACGGACAGACGGACAGACAGATAGATAGATAGATAGATAGATAGATAGATAGATAGATAGATAGATAGATAGATAGATAGATAGATAGATAGATAGATAGATAGATAGATAGATAGATAGATGAATAGATAGATGGATGGATATTTCTCAATGCTCAGTATTTCTGCAGTTCTAGAATGATGGTAAACTTGTGCAATATCTTTAGGGAGTCAGAGCTCCTGGGTGGCCCTTAGGTCACATGTTTAATGTACCTCTGCATTCCTGAGAACATCAAACAGCCTGTAGGCTACAAGGCAGACATTACATGTGCAAAGAAAGGCAGTGAGCCAATTATACAATGACTTTCAAGGGGGTTGACAATTTTAAAGGAATTTCATCTTTCTTCTTTAACTCTGGGTAAACTATGAAAATGTAAAGGCACTTTTTCGCGAGCAATCTGTCGAAGTCCCTGTTGCAACACATATTGTAATTTGACACCATTAGCGCAGTTAGCTAAATGTCTGTTTTCTAAAAAATGAAAACAAAACCGTTTGTTGTGATAGACTTGTTTATAATAAACTGATCAGAGGCATCGTTATGGGGGTGCAGAGTATGCCATGCATATGGGCCCACTAGGACACAGGGCAAATAACCACTTTGGAATTATTTAATTTTTGGATTATTATCTTATATAAAACAAACACCATAGTTTAACCACTGCTAGTGTTTTTTCCCCTCCCGGCCATGTAAAGAATGAGGTTTGTCTAGATAGTCTATATAAGAGCTTTTTTATAAGAGCTTTCAATGATAAATTATTCTGTTTGTGTGTTTAGAAGCACGTTACGATGTTCAGCAGCATTTGATCTTTGTTTTTAGTGCCTTCTGGAATGTAATTATTTAAAAAATGATCATCCGTGTCAAAATGATTAAGATGACTGATCAAATCAAAGAAGGTGGGGCTTTACTGTTCATAGAACACAAATACGAATAGAGTACAACAGTTGGGTTCCGGTTGATTTTTAACTTATAAACCTTTAAAGACAGCCCTACTGTGAGCTACGAAGTTGCTATTTGGTATTTGTTTCTGTTGACGCAATCAGTCCGCATTATTCACATTTTTTTTTTTTAAATAATCAAGTTTAACATCAGAATTTATAGTGAAAAACTACATTATGATGATGTACAGAAAATTCCACAAATCAGAAGCTGTCTCATTTAAAAGGATGCGTCCTCCAGGGGTCGCATATCTCGGCCGCATACGTCATAGGGCCAGTGTTGGGTGTAACTAGTTACTAAGTAATTAGTTACTGTAATTTAATTCCTTGAAAAAGTAAAGTAAGGGATTACTCTTATTTTTTTCTGTAATTTAATTACAGTTACTTTTGATGTAATTGAACTAAATACTGTGTATAGACCGTAGATAGATAGATAGATAGATAGATAGATAGATAGATAGATAGATAGATAGATAGATAGATAGATAGATAGATAGATAGATAGATAGATAGATAGATAGATAGATAGATAGATAGATAGATAGATAGATAGATAGATAGATAGATAGATCTAGATATATCTAATACAACAGTTGAATTAACAGCAAAATGTAAAGTCTAACTTTAAAATGCATGTTTTTATGTATCACATTTGTAATACTTAGGTCAGTTAATAAGAATCATTTATGTTGTTTTATATTATTTATTTGAATGAATAGAAGAAGAATGAAGAGTCGTTTCATGTCCATCCTTGAATCACTTAACTTACTCAAGACTGATATAGGATTTAGAAAGTAATTAGTAATAAGTAATTAAATACTTTTTGGAGAGAGTCATTTGTACAGTAATCTAATTACACTATTGAAGATGTAATTAGTAACTAGTAATTAATTACTTTTTAGAGTAACTTACCCAACACTGATTAGGGCTGTTTCATTTCAGTAAACTAACCAGTACACATTCCAAAGTTATAAAGAAATGACAACAATTTACGCTTCACTAGGAATAACATTCAATTTTATAATGGTTACTTTTCTAAAATAAGAGATTCTTTATGACGTATGCGACAAAAAATGCGCCCTCTGGAGCCTTCGAAATGAAACACAGCTACAGCAGAGAGTCGAGAAAAGGAAAACATGGCAAATGAGCACTTTAGCTTTGCACTTCCATGAAGCACTGTGAATTACGTAATCTCCATACACTCTCAAAATACTTATTTGCATATTACATTTTTAAATGATGGCTATTTAAATGAGGCTATTTCTGTCACGAATCACGATTAGTGCGTTTTACTTTCTTTTTCATGGACTTTTAGGTTGTTTCTCTTAGCTGTTTCCTTAGTTTTTCATTTGTATTTTCCCGCTCTTTGTTGGTTTCTATGGTTTTTAATTAATTAGCACACCTGTTCACCTTTGAGTTCATTATCCTTGTGTATTTAAGTCCCTCAGTTATTGTTTGTTGTGAATGGCACGCTGTTCCGTTGTGTTTTCTCAATTTGGATTACCTGCTTCTGTTATTTAATAAAACCACAACTGAACCTTCTACGTTTCTCTTCATCATCCTTATAGATTAATACATGGCAATTTCTCCATCGTTTTTAATTTTAAACATTTGAAACCTCTGAAGACCCCCAAACTTTGACTTCCTTTTTTGGGGTACTTTTTAGGGGAATTTGTCCCCCACCCCAGACATCCCATATTCTGCACCCTGTGCAAAGGAAATGACTGTCTGTACTCTATAATGAGATTTATTTATTTATTTCATATTAATATCAGTTTTGTTCCTGCATAAACTGATTGAGGGTGAATTTAGGTTCATTGGGACACTTTCTCATTCGCATCATGGCAATGACAAATGTGACCCCGGACCACAAAACCAGTCATAAGTTGCAGGGGTATATTTGTGGCAATAGCCAACAATACATTGTATGGGTCAAAATTTTCTACCGTAAATATATTAAAAAAATTTATTAGTAGTAATATGCATTGTATTGCTCAGGACTTAATTTGGACAACTTTAAAGTCGATTTTCTTAATATTTAGATTATTTTGCACCCTCGGATTCCAGATTTTCAAATAGTTGTATCTCGGCCAAATATAGTCCTATCCCAACAAACCATACATCAATGGAAAGCTTATTTATCCATAAATATAAATTATTTTGTGGTCCAGGGTCACAAATAAGCACATCGTGTTGCTACAATCAACGTGCAGTTTAGAAAACGCACTGCTTAATAAAGCTACCTAACTGTGTTATGTACACATATGCAGTGACCAACCCATAGCATCTGAATAAAAAAACGCTATCTCGGCCGCGACTGAAACTGGCAGGAAAGCGCGCTCGGCTCACGAATCAAACAGGGAACCTTTCTACATGACAGCTAGGATCTCGCCTCGGGCATCGCGGGATATCAGAGAGATCTCGGCCAGCTGAAAAATGAGCCAGCAAAAGAGCCAGTCTCCATCGCGAAATAACCAAGCCTGCATGAGCTACTGACTGCAGACGCGCGAGCTCTAGCAGCCCAGCGTCACGAGCGCAGTGCTGCACTACGGCACGATCAAGCGGTCTCGCATCTCTGCCAGATTGACACATAGTAACAGCCAGCTGGTCGACATTACGACAACCCAGCAGGGAGGTAAACTGAAACAGCACAACCAAGCGCGAGATGAGACTATTTGTGCAATGAGACATGGGCTTCCCACCTTGACAGCATTAATAATGGCCAGAAATGCTGTCAAGGTGGCCAACTCACTATAAAAAAGCCAGGTCTGCAATGAAGGATCTAATTTCTGGACAACCAATCTAAGAAATAAATTATTACTAGAAAAACAGCACATAGTAAGGCTTCCTGAAATGCTCAACAAGGGTGGATTCAAGGGAGGGAGGGAGGGTGGGATCTACTGTACAGAGGTGTGCTGCATTTTCCAAAGGTAAACACGAGAAAAGTTGAATAATGAAGCTGACAGAAGAGGAATGCATTATCTCACATCACTTACCTCAGTCTCTGGGGGACCCTTATTTTTTCCTAGGCACTGCAGAGGTGAAGCAGACCTTCAAGAAAATCCAGCACAGGGAGGAAGCCACAACCAGCTGCAACGTCGGTAGAGGCACTCCTCACTCCCCATACACACACACTCACAATCTGAGGCTGTGATACTGTTGTTATTGAGGTTTGTGGAAGGGGACGGCAGAAGGCTCTCATGACAAGCGCTATACTGTGAGCCTGAACACACCCCCTCCCACAGAGCTCATCCAATGGCAGTCGGAGGGTCAGACACACACAAGCACACACACATCACTAGCCAACACCCCCCATCCAGCTTCCCCATCACATTCAAATGCTATAGGATTAAAGTAGTACTGCATGGCTGCTAAAAGATTAAACTGCTGTTTAGCCATATATATGCTGCTTGAGCTCTGCATCGGGAACCGACATTGTTTGTGTGTGTGTGTGTGTGTGTGTGTGTGTGTGTGTGTGTGTGTGTGTGTGTGTGTGTGTGTGTGTGATCCAGCTGGTGTGTATGATGTGTGTGTCACTGACACTGAGGAAGGTTTAGTGTGGAAAAGTGATTTAAAAAACAGCACACCGCTCAGCTGGGGCTGAAAGAGTGCAGGACATGCCTCTCATTCTTTGAGTGCGCTGGTCTATTTCTCCGTATTTCCAGACTCAAAAGCTTCTTCCCAGGGCAGTTTTGCCTTTGACAGTAACTGCATTCTAAGGCTTCATGGTTAACACTGTAGGGGAATGAAAAGAGGTCCATTTCTTCAGGTTTTTACCTACATTCAAATTGTAAGCACATGATATAAGTACATAATAGCCTACAAGAATTTATATTTGGCTAATGGGGGGAGACCAGGGCTAGTTGTCACACTCCAGTGGATATTTAATATGTAATAATACATATGCATTATATAAACGCATAATGTCGGGGTAGTTTCTGTTTGTAAGTTTAAATAGAAAAAATATCAAACTATTGTTTTGCGAAAATAAATATTGTAACTATAGGCCAATAGTAAATACATTTAATTAATTATATATAAATTAAAATACATTATAATAACATTATATTAAAATAATAATTATTATAACTTATTAAAATAATTTTAAGCCATTTAATAACATTGCATGGAATTGCAAGATAACGTGTGACAACTTTTTGTCTTTTGTTTTGTTTTTTGCCTTTTTTTGTCATAGAAACAGTTCAACCACAATTTGCCTGCCAATGTGGTTACTGATATATAGCTCTTTTGACACTACATAAAGGTGCATTTACAAGCACTAACACAAAAGAAAATAATGTTCTGTTTTTGTCTTCCTCATACATTTTCCTGACAAGGCAGTTCTAAGTAAGCAGATGCAAATGATCAGCAGATGCTGATGTGATTTGAAGGGGTTCGAGATTAGCCTCCTAGAGCATATCTGTATGTACACTGGCAGGTGAAATGCATGTCCTGTTGTGTAAAGTTCTATACAACACTATTCTTCACAGCATTTTCTTGCATGCAGTGTTTTGACCTATTATTTAATATAACATTTAATTTGTCACATCACATGACTATGTACTGTAAAAAGATGATTAAAATACTGAAAAACCTAAATAAGTGACCAATTACAGCATCTATAATGCCTGCACTTTCCCACGTAATTCATATATACAGTTTATTAAATTGATAATTATAAATACAATTTTTATGTTGGGGAATGGTTCATGTCCCCATTGTCAAAAAAATAAAATGAATAATAATAATAATAATAATAATAATATATATATATATATATATCACGGAAACATAAAGGCTACAGTTTGAATATGGGAACCAGAAATAAAGTAGATGTCGATGATTAGTAACTAGGCCTACTTGAATGTCTCGGTTAGCTTTCCTCATGCATTGCTCTTGATGTCCATCTGCTGGTGAAAGGTAAAAATACTTTTTGTAGGCATGAAGAACACGAAGGGAAAAAATCAAACTGAAATCTGATGTTTTTATTTATTAATTTATTTTGTTAAAATGTACTTGATTTATTGGTTCTAAATAGCCTCTCTTACAATTTCTTACAAGTCACGTTATTAAATTTGACATGTTCATTTCTTATTATGTCTTGGAAAGTTTTTCCATTCATAAGTGCAGATGGTTTAACCCAACTTTAACTGATTACTATTTTTGATACGTATAAATTATTTTAAAAAGCCCCCTTCTGAATTAATTTTTTATTTATAATAAATAATGTATTTATTTGATTTTTGTTCATTTATTGTGATCTTTCTGATTTGTTACTGGCTATACTCAACCGAATGTTGAACAAATGTTGTTATATTCCGAGATTTGATTATGTACCTTGTTTGTTTGTATGTGGAAGCATAATAATAATAATAATAATAATAATAATAATAATAATTTATGTCAAATAAATCACTGATCTCAGATCGGCTTAAAATTGCATTCTTGTTATTCACGTCAGACAAAACGACGTGGTAGTCCAAAATGATGCCAGCAAACTGACTTAGATTTGTATTCATGGTTTTGAAAAATATATGTATTTTTTCAAAAACGAAAATAAATCGTTAAATCAGCGCGGCGCTCATTCTTTAAATCTCACACCATTTATTCGACCATCTCCTTTGGTTCAGGCAGTTGCAGGGGTGTCTCAGTCGTGGAAAAAGCGCCAAGTTCTACAGCAGGCGCGCTTGTCAAGTTGTTGATATTTAAAACGAAACTGCCTAACGTTACTTTGGATTGTATTTTGCGAAAATGTAACGCATGAATAATAGGACTCATTAGGTAAGACCATTAAATGTAGTTGTATTTCTTATTACGTAATTCTGGAGTACTCTTGCAGAAATGAATGTGCATGTTGTGTGGGTTGGGCGGCTACAGTTAGCCACACTGCTATATACGGTATGTGTCTTCATGCGTATTAATTAATAGTGATAAAACTACGAGTCTTGAGACAATATGACGCGAATATTAAACGATTACATATAAATAAAAGGTTGGTAGTTGAAGTTGAAGTTATATTCATAGCAGAACATGCTTCTAGTATTTTGTGTGGAACGTCTGAGTCAAAGGTTCTCACGCGGTCCGTGGCTGATCTTCAATATTTTGAGTGAATGCGTTTCGGTTTGTGACATTCGCTTTAGTTTCTCTTTTATTTTTTTTAGTGAAAGGTTAAAATGCCCGGGCTGCATAGTGAAGGTGGAGTGGTGGCTGCGGCGGGCAGTCCTGTGAAGAAGAGCAAACTCTCTTTAAAGTTCTTCCAGAAGAAGGACACCAAACGAGCCCTGGATTTTTCTGAGGCACCAGCAGACGATAACCGTGCCGCTGAACCAGAAGAGACTACTAAGTATGGCATGTTGTTACGGTGCTATCAAATACAGATTATGTTGAAGAAGCCATATTATTTTTCTTAACTGTTCCCACTTTCCCCCCCTCAAGTCATGACCAGGTTGTGCCGATGCCTTGCCCTTCATCACCTCTTACTTGTGAGAAGCCTGAGAGCCTGGTGCCCTTTGTAGGGCTTAATAATTTGGGGAACACCTGCTATCTGAACAGCATCCTTCAGGTATGCTGTTAATTTTACTTGCTAATGTTTTATTCATAACACTTTGTTCTTAAGGCGAGATATCACAGGTGACTATGGTTAAAAAGAATAACTATGCTTTGTTATACAAATGTTCTGTATTACAAGTTTTCTGAAATGTTATGTTTAAATATGCAAATTATCCATTAACTGATCCATATAATGATGCATTATTACATTTGAACAAACCCCTCTGTAAAAAAAAAAACTTAAAATATAGATAGGAATAAAACTGTAAGTGTATGCAATTGCTACTGTAATGGAGATTTCTGCCTCAGTTCACGAGAAATAAAAATTGAGAGCAGCATTTAAAAATAAGTATTGCAGTTTAAATCTGCAGATACATGTAGATTAAGTGTAATAAAATAAACACTTAAATGTGTGCTTTGGATGTTTTTCTTTCACTAGTCTGAAACAAGACTTGTTATGGAAGTAAAATGGCCCAAAATCTTAATTGACCTGTTTTGCCTGAAATATCAACATCTTAATATTATTGTAGTCTGGATCTAATTAATCAGAGTTTACCCCTTACAAATTTCAGGTATTGTATTACTGTCCTGGTTTTAAAGAGGCCATCAAATCTTTGTGTCATTTGGCTAAGCTGAAAGACAAACAGCAAGAAGATGGTGCCAAAAATGAGGTTGGTCTTAAATTTCATCTTTCAAGAGACCTTTTTCTTTGCATTGCTTGTGCATATACAGTCAAACCAAAATTATTCAGACACCAGATATATTTTTTTACTAGTGGGTGCAAAGTTAATTTGTGTAAGTGAGGATAGCAAATTAAAGTAAACTGACATATTATACCCAAAAGTTTTCATACAGTGGACTACCAGTAAAATTGATAAATTTGGGACCAAAATTAAGTGTTTTTTCTTTAATTGCTAATGCAACCTTTTGCACCACATATTGAACAAAATTAAGCATTGCTTGGTAATTGATTGACCTTAATTGTGTACTTAAATGTAATAGCTGACAGCTGATTGGTTGATTGTAATCCATTAAGTTACATGCCTTTCTATCAAAGTTATCTGACGTTATCAAGATGAATTTGTTGAAGTTTTCATATTGCATTACCATTTTCTAAACTATAGCGAATGAACTGTGATAATGTGAAAAAAATGTTGATGTGTCTGAATAAATTTTGGTTTGACTGTAAATATCAGTACCAATAAATTTTATTTAGTCTTCTGCTCTTTGCATAAATGTAAAGAATATATTAAAATTGTTGCCTTGACTATGATTGATTGCATTAAACATTAAATGTTTTATGTTATCAGGGGACTGTGGAGATAACACCCTGCCTGTTCCCATGGAGCTTCTGGGCAGTTTCCACAGTCTCATCTCCTCTGTGGAACAGCTGCAATCCAGCTTCCTGCTTAACCCTGAAAAATACAGCGATGGAGAGCTTGCCACACCACCCCGCAAGCTACTTAATACGCTCAGGTAATTCCAGGAGTAGGTTTGAGTATCGTTTGGGTTTTTTTACGGGTGGGATGACATTAAAGTGGCTTTTTATTGAAAAAAATAAAATGATGATCTTTACATTGAATGATTTATTAAAAGTTTAAAGTTTATAAAACACAATTTGCTTAAATTCACAATAAAACCTAAGCCACCTAACCCAACTACAATAGGCCTAATTTAACACTAAATAACAGTTACAGTACTAATAACAGCAAAGTAGTCTGTATTCTTGGTATGCTACAAACCAGCTTCAAGGTTCAGCATTATTTTGCAGAAATATTCCCATATTCTCTGGCTAAATATTTTAGAATGCATCGCCTTATTGTTTCCATGGCGACGCGTCATGCTTCTCACATGACACACAGCAGCCGCAATAGTGCTGTATGGCAGATGTATCATTCGATGTATCTTCAAAACAAAGTTGACTACGTCATGAACTATCTGGTATTCTGATTTTCAAATATGTATAAGTGAATGTGTGTTAGTTGATCTATAATGCGCTATGGGTGCTGCCATGTTAGATTGTGCCGCAATTCAGAGAATCGGATCTGTCGGATTTACATCATGTAAACTGGGAGAAGAATAGAGTAACTATATACTGTGTAATATTATACAGTCAAATTATAACTGAAAGGATTGTTATTGCTGCTTCCATAGACATCAGTGTGTATTTTTTGCTAGCAAGTTACTTGTGTGCATTTAAATGAACATAATGTGGTTGAAAACACTGAATAGTTGTGATATGTGACAAGCGCTGAGCGTGTCTGTCTCTGGCTTGGCCAAAACGCAAAAGCACCTTTTAATTTAAGTGGCACCGAAATCTGCGTTCTAATTCGGTCTGGTTACATACCAGTTATATATGCACCGGGTTTCGGTGCCCAACCCTAGCCAGGAGTGTCATTCAACAACATTGAAAAGGAGATTTAAATATCTCACTGAATTTTTCTTGTCACTGTCACCTTGGCTTTGAGTTTCCAGACAAACCTGTTTGATTTCTCCTCTGCAGGCAGCTCAATCCAATGTATGAGGGTTACTTACAACATGATGCACAGGAAGTGCTGCAGTGCATTCTTGCGAGTATCCAGGAGGCCTGTGATGCTATCAAAAAAGAGCAGACAGACAACCAGAAGGACAGCACAGTGAGCAATGGAACGGGGGAGACTACCCACGAGGATGATGGGAGCTCTGACGGCCAGCTGAGTGGAAAGAGAAAGAGCGACACAGAAGCAGGAAATGCTAAGAAGAAGCCAAAATCTCAAAGTAAGTCAAAGAAAAATGAGGAAAATGTGCCTATGACCCGCTCTAAACGCAAGTCCTCCAGTGACGTAACTACAGAGAGTTTGGTAGCTAACCACAGGAATGGAGCACAGGAGCGAGAGGACAAAGAGCAAGAGAAGGACAGAGGGAGCACCACAGAGGAAGAGAAGAATGACAGTTCCCCAAAAGAGGTGGGAAAGAGGACAAGGAGAGGGAAACTTGGCTGGTTGAAACCGTCTGGGAAGCAGCCTAGCATCTTCTCGAAATTCCGCAGCATGGGACGTATTACTTCACACGTAGGAGGGAGAGGGGACACCAAGGAGAAATCAGATTGTAGTGCCCAAGAGAGGCAGAAGGAGGATACATCTGAGAATGACTGCAGAACTCAAGATGTTAAACCAAGTCGGGGAAAGAATGAAGGTAAATATCTTAGTAGAAATTACTCCCATCCAGATTTTTTTTTGGGAAAAAATAAAAATAAATTTGTACTATTCACTGACAAAATCATCTGTACATTTGAGCTGGACATTTCAGTTGAGAAACTAATTATCGTAAAAATGTACAAACAGAAATTCTAAAAATGTTTTGAAGAGCTGCAATGAAATGTAACTTAATAAAATTATTTCTAATCAATAACTACTACAAACATTGCTTTGTATAATTAGAGCAATCAGGCCTGGATGTGCTGAAGTGGATGTTCCAGGGTCAGCTGGTGCTGCGGACACGCTGCCTGGAATGCGAGTGTTTCACAGAGAGGAGAGAAGACTTTCAAGATATCAGCGTACCTGTGCAAGAGGATGAGACCTGCTCCTCTGACTCCAGTTCTGAGAGTGAGTGCATTTGAAAGTATTTAAAGCCATCTGTGTTAGTGTCCTTCAGTCAACACTCACTGATGCTGGTTAAAACATTTCATATGTTCATAACTATATCCTTCCTTTTCAGTTTCTCCAGATCCCAAGCCTGAGCTGAAAACTCTAAAGTGGGCCATATCTCAATTTGCATCTGTTGAGCGGATTGTGGGTCAAGATAAATATTTCTGTGAGACTTGTCACCACTACACCGAAGCTGAGAGAAGTCTTCTGTTTGACAAAACACCAGAAGTCATAACAATCCACCTGAAATGCTTTGCTGCCAATGGCTCTGAGTATGTATGCTTTGTTGATTTTCAAGCTCATTTCCTATCTTTCAAACACGAAAGCCATGAAATTCATTGTAGAAAAAGATACTGTAAACATTAGGACTTGCCTTTTAATAGCTACGTTTCCATCCACCTATTTTTATCTGCATTTTAGGATACTGCATTAAAAAACTGCTGGATGGAAACGCTATGCGCATCTATGCCAAGATGCGCATATATTTAAAGAAATGTGCAGAAACTATGATGGAATACATTTACAGAATAAATTACTTGATGTACATTAAAAAAAATGTGACTGTACGAAAGGGACAGCATAACTGGACTAACCAGTGGAACAATCTTTTTGCTGTCAAAGTGGTTCAGTATAATTCCCTCCCAGCAGCATCTGCCTCCGAACGCAAAATAACACAAGAAATGGTGTTTTATTCATAAATGTTTTATACATTCAAATTTTGCACGAGTTAAATTCGCAACTTTGGATGGAAACATAGCTAATGATTGCTTACAAAAAGAAAAAAATGAAATAAAATCAATGTGCCTCCAATGGACAGTTGTCAAAATGGGCATGAACAATGTGCAAACATTTTTATTGCCTTTTTTTGTTACACAGCAAGAAAAAAAGTCTGAAGTAGACCCTTTCAAATTTTATTCAGTCTTGTTAAAGTTATCATCAGTGTACATTTAAGCAGTTGGTACAATAAAATGAATTCTTCACTCTAACAGCATGGACCCTTATGCTGGCCTTTCCAAGGTGAACACGCCTCTGCAGACCCCTCTCAAACTTTCACTGCACGAGTGGTGCACTCAGCCTGATTCTCCAGACCAGAGCCATAGCTACGAGCTCTTCGCCGTGGTCATGCACAGCGGAGTAACCATCAGCAGTGGTCACTACACCACTTACATCCGTATGATGGATCTCCATCGCACCAATCTCAGGCCTCAGTCTCAGGATGAAGAGCAAGATCGAGACAGAGAGGAAGACCCGAAACCGAAGAAAGAGGAGCCACCTCAAACAGATTACGATGACGGTGAGGTGTCATTCAGCTTGTCCGGCAGGGGGCGCAATGTTGCCAGAACCAGTGCTACAAGCAGCATGTCTGGCAAAGCAGGAGGCAAGAGGAGCTCCGAGGGTGTTGGGCTTTTAGGGGGACAGAGGAGCGTCACCAGTTATGAGCTCAGCAACAGCAAGCAAACTAATCCAGAGAAGGCTTCCAGCTTGGCCAGCCGTGCCACCGGTACTCTGCTTCAGAACGCTGTGAAGAAAGAGACTGAGGAAGAGGGAGCTGATGCCATGGGCGACGAGACCCAAGTGAGTTTTGACCTCGCTCTGCGAAACCTTTTGGATTTTGAGGGAAAGTGGATGCTGTTTGATGACTCCGAGGTAAGACTCTTTGAAGAAGAGGACTTCCTCCGAGCCTGTTCTCCTGAGACGTGCTCCACCTCTACGCCCTATCTGCTCTTCTACAAGAGAGTCCCTCAGTAAAAATAGGTGATTGGATATGGATACTCCACACAGTTGTTTTACTGTTAAGACATGGACTTTGAAAGTACATTTGCAGGTAAATGGAAAAGCAAGTCAGGATGTGTTAAGTTTATACGTACGTTTGTGTAACAAGTGTCAGTGGAAAGCCTATGTGAAACTTTCAAGGCTATGACATGTTGCCACTTTTTTCCCCACCTTCTCTTTTACAGTTTTTGTACTTTGCTCTTTTCTCTTGTTCAGTGAGTCCATGTCATTTGCTTTTCAAATGCACCTTGGCACTTATAGTAGTGCATGTGACAGTTTCCCTGTACTTTCAAGCATTCCTTAGAAGCTGTAATGAATAACACAATGATTTTCTTGTGCACTGATATTTTATATTTTTTTAAAAGATCAATTTATTCTTGCTTGTTTGAGTTTTGTCTCAAGTATGAACTCACATTTTGATGACCCCTGTTTTGGAGGCTATTATTAATGGCTTACAAATCCAAAGTAGATTTCATATTAGTCTCTTAATTTTTGATACTAGAAGACACAGGCAATGTTTTGTTCCCCGCTGCAGTTATAATCTAGTATTTGACGATTTGCACACAGAGAATCAAATTTAGTTTGAGAGGTGGTCGACCTTGAAAGTACAGAGTTTTAATTGCCTATAAATGCCCACAGGGATAAAGTGACCTATTTTTCTAGATTTATAGTTTATCAGCCATACCTCAGTCCAGTCGAAGAAGCTTTTCTCCTTTTTCCATGTTGTGAGCAGGTCCTGCCTTTACAGTTAGATCTCTATGAGCAATAAAACAATTCATGGAGAATCTCTATTAAATGGCGTTCTGTTGTATATTTGAAGAGGGAGGGGAAATTAAAATATTTTCTATGACTGGTTATGTAGATTCTTATTTACCACATTAAACACCAGCATATAAAAAATGTCTTTTGGTGCACAGTTTCTTCAACACCACACTGAAATGACTATTAGATTTATTTATTTAGTAAAATATTTAAAGTAAACAAAAGGTACATAAAACTACATAATGCTGAAAAAAATTCATCACCTTTTTGCTTTTTCCATAAGGATTAAATAAACTCTTAAGTTGTACCGTGACTATTAAAAATACACTGGGATGAAGTAAAAAAAAAAAGTGCACAGGAATTGAATATAAGTTTGACACATTGTATGCTAAATTCACCATCAGTTCTTATGTAACAGGCCATTTTGTAAACAAATACAAAATTGGAATGATGTACCAAACGTCTTAACACTTTTTTTTTTACTTTATGGCAGAAACACTGATGTGGTGAGGAAGATTGATATATACAAATAAATAATTGCATGTGTTCTTTTTATTTCTTCGGTCTTCACACGTCTAGCTTGCGAAGGCTCATTCTGCTAAAGGAGTCTCTGAAAGAAAAAGAAAAGAATGTCATGAAAGAAGAGTAAAAATGTTTCAAAGGAATCAAGTTAAATCAAAGGGATAATTCACCCAAAAACTAAAATTATCCCATAATTTACCCAGTCATCCTAGGTGTATATGACATTCTTCTTTCAGACAAATACATAGGGGGGGTGGTAATAAAGGCCTTCTGAAGTGAATCGATGGGTTTGTGTAAGAAAAATATCCATATTTAAAACTTTATAAAGTGAAATATCTAGCTTCCAGCAGACCGCCTTCTGTATTCAACTTACGAAGAAAGTGTAGCGCCTCTCGCAGTTCAAAACGTTTACGCTACTACCGACGTCATCGCCGCGCCAGTTACGCTTTTTCCGCAAATTGAATACGGAAAGGCGGTCTGCCGGAAGCTAGATACCGTATATACCCGAATATAAGACTAGGTTTGTGTCCTAAAAATAGGCTGAAAAATGGGGGGTCGTCTTATATTCGCGATATAGACAAAATCACGGGGGGAAAGGGAGAAAGCAGGGGGAAACAGTAGAGGGCGCCAACACGATAGGCTACGTAATTAGTGACAGTGTTATGAATTAAATAAACAGTAAAGTGCCGCCATGGAGAAGTCAAGAGATCATTTTGAGAAAAGAGCTTCAAAAGTTGGTCAAATAAACCAACACGTTCTAAACAGTTATGACACCAATTTTAAACTTATGGTTGTGAATGAGGCAGAATCATCTAATAATTGCAAAGCTGCCAAAAAATTTGGAGTCAGAATGCAATGTTCGGAGGTGGCGAGCACCTTTTTCCCAAAAATAAGTGGAAAATAGGGGTCGTCTTATATTCGGGTATATATACGGTATTTAACTTTATAACGTGTTAAACATGGATATTTTTCTTACACAAACCCATCGATTCGCTACAGAAGGCCTTTATTAACCCCCTGGAGCCGTGTGGATTACGTTTATAATGGATGGATGCACTGTTTTGGCCTTCAAATTTTGGTCTGCCATTTTAATTCTTGGATTAGCCAGGAAATGTTTTTATATAACTCTGATTGTATTCATCTGAAAGAAGAATGGCATATGGCTTGAGGGTGAGTAAATCATGGGCAAACTTTTGGGTGAACTATCCCTTTAATGGTCAACAAAGACGTTTAAAAAAACATCCTTTCAAACAACTTGGCTACCTTGTCAAGCCGTCCTTTTGCTGCTTGTTAAAGTGGAAAAAAGAGGTTTAATGCATTCAAAACAGCCACAGTTTCCTGGACACTCGTGTCATCCATTATCAGTAACCAACTATCGCTCATTGCCGTTGACCGGATGTACAGTATGTGGCCTGAAGATAGATATGCGTTTATATTTCACTAAATAGAACTGGGTGTGAGTGTCTATTTCCTGATTTTGATTTACAATAACTGAATTAATATTTATTCTGCAATATTTGATGTACAATTTAAATGACAATTTTGCTTTCATATGAAAGAAACTGAACTAATGTGAGCTGTACAGTGAACCCGTTGACTGGTGTTATAACTAAAATATTAATGGCCCATTGATAAAATATTAAGGCTTAAAAAGGTACTAGCTGCAATAGGCATCTCCCACCATAATCCATTCATTCAAACTGGTAAACCGTTTCTGCAGCAAGCTAGTTTATCAGGTGCAAGGTGAAATATACAGGACATCTCTAACAGCTTTTGACATGTTCATTGTCTGACCTGTGTGAGTTGACCTGTAACACAGGTTTGTAGAGTTGTGGGATCTTCCTGTTAATGAGAGGCTGCAGAGCTTCTTTCAGTCTGTGGTAGTTCCTCTCCAGCTCCCTCTGATACTCTTTCTGGTCTGGACCAATCAGACTCTTGTTTTTGCGAAGGGCATCTTCACACCTGGGGAGGTTATTTAAGGTTAATTGTAGATAATTAAATAGAAAGTTCTAATTGTATTATCACCATTTAACAATTAAACAATAATGCATTTGTCTTATTTCATCATTCATATAACCATACATGGTCTGCAGTTATCCAGCTATTTTATCCAAAATTTAATGGCATCATCTATAGATTCTATATTATAGTATGTAAACATAATCCCATTTACATACTATACTGTATTTCTTGATTGATGCGATACTTAAAAAAAACCCCACATGACTTCAAAATACTGGAATACTTGGGGTCAGTAGTTGTACTACTGCAGTCCATGTAAATGTAGTGTTAGAGCATCTGGATTCAAACCTCTTGGTAAAGTCTTTGAAGCACAGTCGTAGTTTATTATGATGCCGGTAGAGTTTAGGGTCGCTTGGGATCTCGGACAGAAATACCTGGGCCACCTCGAGAGGGCCCTGAAGAGAAACACAATACATGCATTGGTTAACAATCAAATTAATTAACATTCACTGATACTTGGCTGTGTAGTAATGGACATTTGACAGCTTCCTAAGATTGTGTTGGTACCCCTTTTGCTTCCAAGGCATGGACTCCACTAGACCCCTGAAGGTGTGCTGTGGTATATGGCACCAAGATGTTAGCAGCAGATCCTTGGATCGGACTTGCTTAAGATCTGGGGAATTTGGAGGCCAAGTCAACACCTCAAACTCGTTGTTGTGCTCCTCAAACCATTCCTGAACCATTTTTGCTTTGTGGCAGGACACATTATCCTGCTGAAAGAGGCCACAGCCACCAGGGAATACCGTTTTCATGAAAGGGTGTACATGGTCTGCAACAATGCTTAGGTAGGTGGTACGTGTCAAAGTAACATCCACATGAATGACAGGACCCAAGTTTTCCCAGCAGAACATTGCCCAAACCATCACACTGCCTCTTCTGGATTGCCGCCTTTCCATAGTGCATCCTGGTGCCATGTGTTCACCAGGTAAGCGACGAACATGCACTCGGACATCCACGTGATGTAAAAGAAAACATGATTCATCAGACCAGGCCACCACCTTCCATTGCTCCGTGGTCCAGTTCTGATTAGACCCTGAGGGGTCTGCAGCTATGCAGCCACATACGCAACAAACTGTGATGCGCTGTGTATTCTGACACCTTTCTATCAGAACCAGCATTAACTTCTTGAGCAATTTGAACTACAGTAGATTGTCTGTTTGATCGGACCACACGGGTCAGCCTTTGCTCCCCACGTGCATCAATGAGCCTTGACCACCCATGACCCTGTCACCAGTTCACCACTGTTCTTTCCTTGGACCACTTTTGATAAATACTGACCACTACAGACCGGGAGCACTCCACAAGAGCTGCAGTTTTGGAGATGCTCTGACCCAGTCGTCTAGCCATCACAATGCCCATTTTTCCTGCTCCAAACACATCAACTTTGAGGACAAAATATTCACTTGCTACCTAATATATCCCACCCACTAACAGGTGCCGTGATGAAGAGATAATCGGTGTTATTCACTTCACCTGTCAGGTCACCTGTTATAATACTGCCTGATCGGTGTATTACACATTCTGGAGGTTGAATTTCCAGCAATTAATTGTATGGTTATTTATTCTGTTACTGTGTCATAAACCCCTGGTTTCACAGGCAAGGGTTAAGACTAGTCCCAGACTAAAATGCATGTTTGAGCTGTTTTAACAAAGCAACTTGAACATCTTAAAATATGTCAGTCATTGTTTTGTCTCAAGATGCACACCAGTAATGTTTGATTCTAAGGCGCATTTATAAAAGCTACTTGAATGTCCTAATTAAACTAAGGCCTAATCCTGGATTAACCTAAGCCCTGTCTGTGAAACCAGGCCGGTTGCATAAACTGCTAAAACTAGTCTTGCAAGTTAGTCATCCAACTTTTTTTAAGACCGTTCCATAAAAACCTAGAAAACATCTAACTTCCACCAGATCATATGGATTACTTTTATAATGGATGGATGCACTTTTTTGGGCTTCAATTTTTGGGCCGTCATTCACTGCCATTATAATGCATGGGTTAGTCAGGACATTTTTTTAATATAACTCAGATTGTATTCGTCTGAAAGAAGAATGTCATGTACAGCTAGAATGGATTAAGGATGAGTACATTTTCATTTTTGGGTGAACTAATCCTTTAAGACTTTAACATAATGGCT
This sequence comes from Paracanthobrama guichenoti, assembly GCA_018749465.1. Taxonomy (NCBI): domain Eukaryota; kingdom Metazoa; phylum Chordata; class Actinopteri; order Cypriniformes; family Gobionidae; genus Paracanthobrama; species Paracanthobrama guichenoti. The sequence continues at coordinate 36,989,432 of CM031948.1, read as the reverse complement.
ATGTTTATGCAACTGGCCCCAGTCCTAAAGTGCTCAAATTTATCCAGCAGATAGTGATATTGCATATGTATTATTTAATGAATCGGCTCAAGGGGTCACCTGGTTAACAGTGGTGCCAACAGACCCCTGCAGAACCATCTGCAGCATTTTGGCATCAGATGGGTCCTGATGAGTGGCAAAGGCCAGTTCCTGTGTCTTCTTCTGCATGTCCTCAATGGCTACTTCAATTGGCGTGGAGATGATCTGAAAAGCAAATATTAATGTCTTAAAATCTTTCCTTAAAAGTTACACTATTTAACTTTTTTTGTTCAAAATTAACCGCATATAAATAATGAATCAATACATCAATCCTTCCAAAACGTGTTTTTGTCTGATAATACATAATGATAATACCAGAGTACTTTGAGATCACGGTACTAAATGAATACGTACTTTACTCATATTCTATTCAATTCAAATAATCTCAGTAGTTTTTATTTAAACCCTATGGAAGCTTTCACAAAGCATGCGTGTTTGAGTTACCTCCTCTTTGTGGATGATGTTGATGCGGGTCTTGATGTAGGGGAAAGCGTGGGAGGTGGTGAGGATGGTCTTTCGTTTAAACTGTTCATGCAGGTCACCGTGAGCTCTTCCATCGAGTGTGAATGGCGTGCAGTAGACGAAGCGACGCAAGTTGTAGTTCTTATCGAAGTAAGTGATGCGGTCCTTCATTTCATAAGTGTCAAAATACGGTTCAACATACGTGATCTGAATAAAGGCCTGTGTCGGAGAAAAGGGATGTTATTCTCTGTGCAAAGTATTATCGTTTAATTTCCACATAATTATTATTGATCATAAAACAGCACACATTTTGCACCATAACGCAGCACGAAAACACACCTTATTAGGGTCCAATTTACACTTGTCTACTGGATTGGAATCTTTAATGACTTCCACTTGTTCCTCACCAAACCTTTCGCCATAAAAACTCTGAAATTAAGACAATAACTGTCAAATCACTCATCTGCATCAACATGTTAAACAGAGAAAATGCACCCATGCAAACAATTCTGCAAACAGTGGCTTGTACCTCAAGTCGATGTGAGATTTCTGCTAGCTTGGTGATGGCTGGCTCTTTGTATACAAACTCCTGCTCATCCAAGTCACCAAATTTAGAACCGTAAATTCCAACTCGGAAATAGGTGCCAAACATTCGCTTTCCATCCTGAAATAAACAAATGTGTCAAGTTACAAATCTGCGGTCAATTAAAGCTACCATTTCAAAAAATACCAGATAACTTGGAAATATAAAGTCTGTTGATAGTCATGTTGACATTCTAAAACGGTTACTCATAAAGAAAGGTAAAGTGCAATGAGGCAAACACATCATTTTCTCTTGGCAGCAAGTTATCAAGTGACAACGGCAATGTAAACATTGTCTGGGACGCGTTTACATAAATAACCTGCATTCAACACTGGTAATAGTGATGCAATCATATAACTGAGAAATACAGGAAAACACACACTAATACAGTATCTTTATAGTACAAACATTACCATATTTGAGGATATTTTGCAACCTCCAGAAAGAGAAGCAAAACATTTGCTTTCATCCCTTTTTACCTTCACTACTAAGTGGTTGTGTGTTATGGCAGATATTTTTTTAATACATTTTCCATACAGTTACTCAATTTTACATGACCATGCTAAAGTTTGAGGTCAGCAAGATCTTTTTGTTTTTAAATCAAGGTGCATTAAATTGATCAAAAGTGACAGTAATTGTATTAAAAGTCTGTCATATTTCGTTTGCAGCAAATCAGCATATTAGAATGATTTTTGAAAGCTTACGTGACCCTGAAAATGGAGTAATGGCTGCTGATATTTCAGCTTTGCTATTACAGGAATAAATTACATAAAATAGAAAGTTATTTTAAATTGTAATAGTATTTCAAAATATTACTGTTTTTTACTGAATTTTTGATTAAATACACACACAAGCATGAGACTTCTTTCAAAAACATTAAAAAAAGCTTGCCAACCCCAAACGTTTGAACATTATATGTATATATTGATTATTTATTTGATCTTTTTTAGGAAGTAGTAGCTGAGAAAAAAGTGAGCATCTCCATATCAACACACAAAATCTAACAAAAACACATGAGCGTTTGAGCCAAGCTTGTGGATAGTGGTGTAAGAAGCAGTTCAAAACAAAGAGGGACCTTTCTCTGAAAACTGTATTAGCAAAGGTGGACATAACAGGAGGAAGACCAGAGAAAACCTGCTGTCACATTAAGTGAACAACTGTACTCCGAAGAAGAGACAAAGAACGGAACAAAAGAGAACATTCAGGTTGTAGCAAGCTCCTTGTGAGAAAGTAAATGTGTTGATGTAGCCTAATACAGAACGCCAGACTGAAATAGTTATAGAAATAGAATGTCAGAATTAGTATGTACTTAAATAACAGGGTAGGTGATAAAAGCACAGTAAGAAAAAAAAAAAGTGGTGCTTGTATCTGAACAAAGCCAGGAACATGACGCACAGGAAGTGAAGTATCAGTCAGGTGCAGATGAGGGCTGAACCAAAGCAGACCAAACACACAGCCAACACTCAGATTGAGCTAATAAAACAAGCCTGAATAGACTTTGGTCAGTGTCTAGCAATATATGAAAGAGCAATTTCCATGATAGTTCTGTTCATTTATGTAATATAATATCACATATATATCCTAAGTTCCTGATGTAGTAACAAAACAAAATACTACCATAACTACGTTCTTTAGTTCAGATTATAAAGAAATGGTTATAAACACATTAAACCATAAGTTATCAGTAAGTAAAAAGAAAAAAAAATTAAATAGAGCTATAGCAAGCATTTTAAAATGAGCCAAAATAATGTATAAATATGTAAGGGGTAAAGGATGTGTAAAACTGTGAATGATGGATTCTGTAGACGTTTTGGGGTGCAGATTCCGTGTTGGCCTGGTTACCAGGTGTCTGAGATGGTTCAGCCCATCTCTGGTTCATTGCGATTGTCATAAAAGCTACAGAAATAAACCCTCAAACTATGAACTTACCACAAGACACAATAATTAAAGTGGGAAGAGGAGGGGTCAGCAACCAGGGAAATAAAAAAGGAGAGAACAGAACATATTTTAATCAGGAAACCAAGAAACTCTTTGAAAGACTAACAAAACATATACGCACAAAACAAACAGCAATACTACCAAAATTCCATAAATCAATGGTTTACAAACAAAAACACATACACACACAAAAACAAAAGACTAAAACCCAACAATAAGCATGCAATAAGAAGCAGGCAGTGAAAAGTGCACTAAAGGGTTTTTATTAAATAGAGTTAGGAGACAGCGCATTCCTGGTGTAATGCTGCAAATATGAAGGTTTTGTTGATTCGCTGCCATGCATTAATCAATAAAGTGAGATTAATACTAGTATACAAACAAATTGGTGTAAATGAGAACTCAGGGGTCGATTTAGTCTGCAATGAAACAAAAGCTCATATAAATAGAAGGTCACTTGGACGTCACTTTCAGCACATTAATATATCTGTTTTGAACTGATGATCACCAGGACATGTCCCTTTAGAAGAAAAAAAAAAAAGCATAATTTACCAAGATACCAAGAAGCTTCTGTCCCTAATTCATGTTCTTCTTCATTTGTTAAAAGAGATAACCCAAAATTGATAATTCGGTCATTGTTTACCACCCTCATATCATTCCAAACCTGTATGACATTCTTTTTTCCGTGGAACACTAAAGATGGATTTCTGAAAACAATCCTGGTTGCTGTTTTCCATATAAAGTACAACAGTGCCCGCCCACTTTTTCAGCAACCATGGTTCCCAGAAGTATTTTCCCATTCATTTTTCCCATAGGGATTTTAAAAAAGTCTTCGTTAAAGCCCTGAACTAAACCAACCAGCTAGAAGTTAAATTACATCACAGGAATGCAGATGTTAAACACGATTATTTATTAAAATAAGTCAAAATAATGTGAACTGATGACTTCAACAAAAGTATGTGTCATCCATTTGCAAGCTCAGAGCTCACAGTAGGTTTGTCTTTAAAGTTTTATAGATTATCATTATCAAATCAATTTTCCTATGGAGAAAATTAATGGGATTGTACTTTTGGAACCTGACTGTTGCACTCTATAATGAAAATAAATGTCTGCTGCTGTTGCTGTCAAGCTCCAAAATGGGGAAAAAAGCACACCATTAAAGTGATTCTATTCCAAGTCTTCTGAAGTCACACAAACAATCCAAACGCAACAAAAACAATGTGATGTCAAATGGTCTTTTGAGGCTAATTTCACATAAAAGACTTCTTTAAGAACCTGACTCATGAAGTTCTCACTCAATGATCCGGTCATAAATTTGGGCTGTGTCTGAAATCTTAGGCAGCTGACTTGTTGCCTCGCTGCCCTGTCAGGCAATGACTTTGCAGGCAGCATTGGCGCACGAACATTACCTCATGAAACAGGGGCAGGGTAACAGTTTAAAGCTTTAGTGATAACTGCAAATATTTCAATACTACAATAGTAATATCTCGCTAGAAATGGCATCAAAAGTGGAAGATGTTGGTCAAAAACACATTAACATACAAACTGACCAACAAATGCAACTTTTAGATGCCACCTTCATTTTCTTAGCTTAACAGTCATAAAAAAAATGGAACCAACAGGATTGTGGGATGTCAAAGGCAGCGAAGGATACATCTATATTGCCTTCAAAATTCGATCAGATGAAGGTATCTCTGAAGGCAGCATTTTTAAGATTTCGGACACAGCCATGGGCTGTTTGTCTCACAAAGATATTTGATAAATTCAGAAAACTTGGAATATAGAAAATGAGTCATATTGACCACTTTCATGGTTCACGTCCTTTTTAAAGTCCGATAGCTCCAACTCCAGTTGCATGAAGAAACCAGTATATTATTCAGAATATCTCCTTTTATGTTTCAGGGAACAAAGAAAGTCATACAGGTTTGGAATGACATGAGGGTGAGAAAATGATGACAAGAATTTTCATTTCTGGGCAATCCGATCCTGCAAGGTTATCAAACATGTCTCGCATAAATCGAACCCTGTGCTTTTGAGACATGATGAGACATAGATGGCAGTGCTGATGAAACGGAGTGAGAGAGACGGATAAGGAAGTGAAATGAGGCATTCGTGAATAAATCTGTCATTAGTGTTCACAGTGGCTCCCATGCATGGCCTGTCAAATTTGACAATGTTAACATCGCTTCTCCTCAAGAAAAAGAGGGGAGAGAGAGGAAGATGAGAAGAGGAAGAGGGACGCTGCTGCCCACACACCACTGACAGCAGTCCCATGGAAAGAGAGATGGAGGGATGGACGAAGAAACGAAAACGTCCATAAAAATGTTAATGGGTCAAATTCAAAGCAAAGAGAGTCATGATAAACGCCCACAGCTTGCACGTATGGGCCAAGCATTAACCATGAAGTTCAGCACCTACCTCCCAGCCCGTGCTCTGTATAACAGAGAGAATACAGCACAAATCAACATACACAGGTCACAATCAACCCCTTTAGAAGCCCATACTCCCTGACTGCAAAGCATTGTGGGAAACAATCGTTTCTGAAAAATCATACACTACTGTTCAAAAGTTTGGACACAGTAGGATTCATTAAACTGATCAAAAGTGACAGTGAGGCTTTTATAAATGTTACACAAGCTTTCTATTTCAAATAAATGCTTTCTATTCATCAAAGAATCCAGTTTCTAGAAAAATATTAAGCAGCACAACTGTGTGTTTTCAACATTGACAATAATAATAATAAATGTTTTTTTAAGCACCAAATCAGCATATTAGAATGATTTCTGAAGGATCATGTGACACTGAAGATATGGCGTAATGATGCTGAAAATTCAGCTTTGCCATTACAGGAAAAAATACATTTTAAAATGTAATAAAATAAAAGCTACTTTATGCTGCATTCATATGGGGCGTCGGCGTTAACGCTTCTCATTTACTTTGAATGGGTGATGTCATGCGTTGCCGAACTGAATTGTGGGTTCTGTCGCGTCGCTTCACTCACATTGCAAGCGGCAGAAGTTGAAGATTTCTCAACTTTTCAAGCGCCAACGCAGGCGTCATCCAATCAGATCGCCCTATGCAAATACCCTAGAGCAGATGCTAGCCAATTGCATTCATGCAACCCTAGAGAAGATGCGGCAAGTAACGTGATTGGCTGTTGTCACTATGACAACTTCAGCCACGCCCTCTGTCAAGCGTTAACGCCAATGCCCCGTCTGAATGCAGCGTTACATTGTAATGAGATTTCACAATATTACTCTTTTGCGCAAACAAATTTAGCCTAGATGAGAATAAAAACATTTAAAAAAATCTTACAGACCCCAAACTTTTGAACGGTAGCATTTGTTAGACTTTAACTTTGTTAGATGACCATGCATGACTATTTATCCCTATATACTGCATGTAATAATATAAAAACTATATTTTCACATTTTTTAAGAAAATGTGAGTGGATAAATAAGTTTTGGGTTGTTCCCAGGGATTATCTATAGTATACAGTCGCTAAGGTGCATGTAGTGTTTTTCTAGCATGTTGCCATGCAGTTTCTAGGTTATTCTGCATGCTTGCCAGGTCAAAAGGGTCACCCCGTGTCTCTATGATATTCTGGTCTGGTTGTGTAAACTTCAAGTCTGACTGCTCGCAAAAGTTATAACACACTTCTCATCAACCAGCCGCAAAATTTGAGGTACCATACATATCAATAGCACAAATAGTGCAAGAGTTGTTGTTCAAATCATTAACCCTATGTACAGTATGAGTAAGGCCCGTTCACACCAATGATGACAACTATGACGTTTTAGCAAGAGTTCAAATTATAAGAAAATAGTCTACATCACCACAACTATAACGATAACTTCACAGAGGAACAATAATGTTGGAATCGCTTTCAGAGCAATTTTTCCAGCTGATGAATGATAAAAACAACTAGTCAGAATCCATTTGACTTGAAAGAGCTTGTACATTAAAGCGGCAGCGCACGATTATAATAAACAGAACATTATCATCCGTTGGTGTGGACACCAATATAGTTATCGTTATAGTTCTCATTCTTAGTGTGAATACTACTCATAATGCCCAGGAAAACTCACTAAATAGAGTCCACATGCACAGCACCTCACTGTCACTCTGATGTAGAAGAGAAAATGCAGTCTTGATAACGCAAAGTCTCTTTCACGTGTCACACATAAATCACGTCTGTGTGTATACACAAGCAAAATATTGCCACGTTAGACATCTGGCAGATTGTTACTTTGTACTACTAGGCCAAAAATACAAAGTCCTGTTGTCTTATATTGCTTCACAGCACGCATTAAAGGGGCTAACCAGAGCCTCTATTTTAGTATCCTAAACAATGAAAACTCCCTTTAATAAGCATTTACCTGGTGCACAATTTTGCCAAAGGCTTCTTGAAGTTTACCATGAATAGTGGCTAGCTTCTTGGCATCCCTGTTGGCCTCGTGAATAGGGATGAGCACTTTGTAGACTTCGTTCACTGCTTCGTACATACCAGCCTGGAGACAAATAATGATAAGAGTGGCTGACGCCCGATAGACAACAATATGATGTAATACAGTTAATTGATTGCATATTAGATTGCTAAAATTAATATTATATCACTTCTATCATAAAAAAATCATTTAAATGTTAGTACATAGTAAGTTAATACACTAAATATAAAAAGTATAATTACTGATAATTATAAATTATCAGTAAAAAAATAATTTTTATTATACTAAATTATTATTGTATACCAAAATCTAAATGATAGTAAACACTGAATTATTTAACCACTTGATTATTAATATACATATGAATCAATGAAATAAATAGAATGAACGTATGAAAAAGTTATGAAGTATAAATTTACTGTAAATCAAATGTACTGTACTAAATTTTAGTCTAACATTACTCTAAAATTAAATCCATATGTCTAACCAAGTTGTGTTCCAAATTTGGAGCTGATATCACAACAATTGAAGTTCCTATGAGAGTTAGTTTAGGCACTGTACCAAAAATAGCCACCTGGTGTCACCCACCTTACATTGAATTTTTTTGATGCATTTCTGTCCAAATATATCTTCTATCATAAAATATGGAACAAAATATGTTTTGTCAAGATTAGAAAAGGTTTTGATTATGAAGTTATTTTAAAATACATTTTGTAACATGAAACCTGACGCTGCCCACTAGGGGAGGAGCCCGCTAAAAGAATTTAGAATACTATGGTTTCTATGGTAATGCAACATCTAATTTCAAGAGGGTTTTCACAGGATGAATTTTGAGTTCATAAGCTTTCGAATGATACCGAATTTATGATGATTACTAAAATATGACATGAAATAGAATAGTAAATAAATAGAAAGAGTGCAAAGCGCCCCCCTAGCAGTGACAGGTAACGACATAGTAAATATCTCACCATAGAAAAGGAGGCTGCAGCTTGTTCCAGCAACCCAACTAAGCCTGCCTCAGTGAAGTACTTCCCAGAGCAGATACCCTCCTCATCCGGGGACACCACATCGTCTGACACAGCAGATTCTTCCAGCACATTAGAGGAAATGTTCTGTGGCGTGAGAAAGACCTATTAATATATTACATTAATATATGCATCGTAATCTGTGTGTCAGAGTGCGGCAGGAACCTGAAATGTGACACAGCCCACAGGCAGGTACTTGCGGTCCTCCAGCATGCTGAGGTACTCAGCCACCAGGGCGGCGCTGTGTACTAAGCATTGGGCTGCCTCTGCATGATTATTCCTCTCCGAGTGCTTCCCTGCCATATTTTGCAGCCAAGTAAGTCGTAGGTCTGGGGATGTCTGGTAGCCCTTAGCAATCCTACATAACAGAAACAAGATTTGTCTTGATAAATACTGTAGTAAATTGTGATTCTTTTGCATGTTTCTGCAAGTGAAGCTATATCCCATGAAAACATTTATTTCTAGAAAATTACAACTCTCTGTTGGCTTGAGAGCTGGAAAAACCAAACTCTAGTCAGGCCACTCACACCGTGTATAGAGTTGTGACGGTTCCGCTTGCTACTTGTAAACAAAGAAGCTGGTGAACAGCGGCCTTTCGAATCAGCTTTGGCCGAAGACTTGGAATTAAGCTTTTCATTGAGAAAAGAAAAAAAGAACGGCACTGAAGTTCTTAAGAAAGGAAGATGCGTTCAGAGTTTTGTGGACCGGTTATGGCGAAAGCTTAATCCGTAACTTCTTCGTTGCTCTGGTTGGTTGTAGCGCTATCCTATTGCGTGCAGAGGGAATTTGAAAGACAACCGTTTATCCACCCCTCGGATTGAGCCCTGCCAATTAGGGCTGGGCTTTTTTTAAATGTGGTCGATTCAAAATCGATTCTCAAAGACTATGAATCGATTTTTTTCCATATTTATTTCCTTTAACATTGAACATAAGATTAACGTAAATCTAATTACTAGTCTTCTCCCCTAGATTTGCCTTGCAATGTTACAAAGGTGCGAGAGGCGCACCTGTCATTCATTCATTCATTCATTCATTCATTCATTCATTCATTCATCCATCCAGTGCCTAAATGACGGCAAATTACATTAACTTCATGTTAGATAATAATGTAGCTAATATATTAATGTATAGTACCTGTACATGAGATCAATAAGCATCTCTGGATCTTCTTGATGTTCCTTCATTTTTACTGTGTCCGAAAGAATCATGTGCAGGTTAAACACCAGATCTTGAACCTGAAACAAAAAAGTGAAAATCAGTGCTTTGTGTCAAGAACTAGTAAATAGATTATGGAAACAGATTTGTAAGGTTCACCTGGTCAGGGAAGGTGGTTTCTCTGAGCTCTAGGTCCTCCTCTGCATACGTGAGGATGGTCTTGAGCGAACGGCGCAGAAACTCCTCATTGAAGTTCTGGGATGTACCCACCAGAGACGAAAGAGACATGGTCACCTGCATTTTCACTCGTGCAAAGTTCTGAAGGAGAGGGAAAGAACAAACAAGATAAAGCCCCTGACATGTCAACAAAGAGACTAAAAAAAGTAATGAATAGAACACTTTATACAGGTCTATTTAATAATTTTGTATACATACCTAAACATAAAAATTTGGGGACATAAATTGGAAATAAAAGCTGTTCTTTTATGCTGTTTATAACGTAAATTGGAATGATTTCTGAAGGATTGTGTGACATCGAAGACTGGAATAATTATATTTATATAAAGTATATTTTGAATTTTGAATGTATAAAAAAAAAAAAAAAAAAAAAAAAATTCTAGAAACAACTCAGTAGTAGAGATATGGAATATTTAGACCAATACAGGTTATATGTACAATGTGCTGCTGAGGTACAGAATTGAGAGGCACAAACCATATACTAATATTTATGGTGATTATGACGTAGTGTGTATCTCACATTTCCAATCTCAAAGTTTTGTCTCATGAGGAGGTAGAGGGAGGCGCTGGCATGGGCTCTGATAGTGCCAATGCTACTGCTACAATTCCTCAGGAGACGCAGGCACAGGTCAGCACACTGCTCTGTCTCCTCCTCAAACAGAAGCTCTGGAAACTAAAAACACACATTAAGACTTATACACTACATCACAAGAGGTCATACTTCATTATAAACAGTGCAACATTCAAGGTAAAGAGAGTAGTCACCAAACAAAACTGCATAGATTAGGAGGAGCTAAACTGGTCCTGACTCAACCAAAAAAAATCTGGTCTTTGACCTGATCAGCATTTACTCACCTTTGACACAAGAGCTCTCTGTGTAGCAAAGCAGTGTTGCAAATATAGGGCACTTTGATTACATGCCATGCTGTGGAGCAGGACCTTCAGAACCCCTCCCAGAATGCTTTCTTTGGACTCCGTCACTGACACGGTCTACATGGCACATACAGACACCATAATAGTTACAATAAATGTCTTGTGTTAAAATATTGCCAGCTGTTGATAGTAGTTGAGATCATTACCTGAACTATTATTTCTAGCGTATCCAATATGATGAGATTAGCTTCAGTTGCCAGGTTGCCATCAATAATTGCTTCATGCTCCAGTTCAGCCCTGGTCCTGACAAACAGTGAGGTAATGAATGGTTAGAATGGTGCAATATGGCAGGTACAACGTGAAGTGGATCCTTGAATGCCACTGCAATCTCCACACAAGCATTCAAGTGAGTGCATACAGAGGAAGGGTGTCCTTTGCATACAGACCAAATATTTTGATCCATTTGTACTTGAGTAAGTTTTTGTCCTAGCCTGTGTTGTAAAATCTGTACAATAATAACTTGAACTTTCCCTTACATAGACTTAATATTTATACTAAGGAATGAAGGAATAAAAAGAGAAAGGAAGGAAGAAAAGAAGGGAGAGAGAAAGGCATGTTATGTTTTTTTATTTTTATTGTATAGTGTTTTTGATGCTTTGGTAATGTAAAGAGTTCTTTCACTATCCCAATTAAGCTATTGAAACTTAGAAAGGAAGGTAAAGAGAGAGAAAAAGGAAGGAAGGAATTGCCCATTTAAAAATTAAAACAAACATTTAAAAATAAATAAATAATACTAAGGAAAGGAGAGAGAGAGAGAGAGAGAGAGAGAGAGAGAGATAGAGATAGAGATAGAGATAGAGATAGAGATAGAGATAGAGATAGAGATAGAGAGAGAGATAGAGATAGAGATAGAGATAGAGATAGAGATAGAGATAGATAGATAGATAGATAGATAGATAGATAGATAGATAGATAGATAGAAGGAATTGCATATTAAAATATTAAAAACAAATATTTAAAAATAAATAAATACTACTAAGTAAGGAAGGAAGGAAGGAAGGAAGGAATTCCTACCTTTCTTCCTTAGTATTATTTATTTATTTTGAAATATTTGTTTTTAATAACGAAAAGAATGTAAGAAGGGAATTGAATATTTAAATATTTAAAACAAAGATTTAAAAATAAATAACTAAATAAACAATACAGACTTGACTTTACTTGTATGGACTTAATATTTACACTTTGAAAATAATAATAATAATAATAATAATAATAATAATAATTAAATAAATATTTAAATATTTAAATATTAAAAACAAATATTTAAAAATAAATAACTTTCTAAACTGTAAAACGTGAACTTTCACTTATATGGACATAATTTTCAAAAAGAATAATAATAACGTGTTTATTGTGCTGATTATATAAATCTTAAAAACAAATATTTGTATAATAAAAACAAATAAACAAAAAACTATAAATAAATAAATAAATAAATAAAGTTCTATAAGCTAATCATTGTAGGTTTGAGCTAGGCATAATGCTTTCAAAAACGCGAACTGTAGATGTGCAAGCATATCCTAGTGAGCTTACAAACCTAACTAAGAAGGGCTCCTGGCTTCTCCCATTGCGTGGTATGGTTCCCTTAAACCTGTATGGTACACGATTCATTTAAAAGAGGCCACACACAAATCATAGCCCTGTACCAAAGCTTTATAAGGAAGGAGAGAGCCATGGCCCTGTCACAGACTTACTGTGGCTGATTATTGTTAGAAGCAGAGAGCATGGTCTGTTGTTAAAAGGTTTTTGAAAAGGTGCTATAATGCTGTATTGTTAAACTGCAACTCAGCACCTGGAGGTTCACTATGTGACTATGTCACTATGCACATGTATCGTGCAATCTGTGATCAGGCTTTACTTATCAGGATATTTTTTACAAGCTAAAAGCTCAAAATGTAAAAGCTACAAAAAATTAAACTTGCATTAGCACTTAAATTAAACTTGAGTATTGAGTAGTCTTTTTTTTTTTTCTTGTTAGACTTCACAGGTAAACCATATAAAGCATAATTATTTTTCTACAGGTTTATTTTACATGCTATTTTTTATTAAAAATCAGTTTGCACACAGCGCTCCAGGAGGTAGAGTAGCACTTTACATGGGCCCATAGTAATCTGAATTCCATATGAATGGGCCACTGAAGAGGATTGGTTTGAAAAAGGTTTGAAAGTACAGAAGCACCCACACTGCCTGGTGCTTGTCCCACAAGTGATTACACAAGGTTATGAGGGAAGATCAGGCCTGTTATTCAAATGACATCAAACAATAACCACCAGATTGTAATATAAATGAATGAATGAAGACCAGTGGTTCTCAACTGAGGAGCCGCAAACCCCAGAGGCTTCAGAATACTTCCAGGGTGCGCATGTTAACCGGATGCATGAATAACAGCATCAAAAAGCTTTATTCACTATATATGAAGTTGGATTTATTAAAAAAAGAAAATAGAAACTCTATATTCACCATGTAGCATAAAAAAAATGACAAACAAAATCTTCCACTATAGTACAATTCTTAATTTCGCAATTCTTTGCCAAAATGCTATCAGGTGGCACCAGCAAAATGTATTTAATCAGAATTTATACAAGCACATTTTTCATTCAAGCTATTTAAATATATATAATGAAATAGTTAAATTAAAATATTTAAAGAAAATAAGAATGAAGTCAAATATTACAATATGAAAGTCAAGTTCTCTGTCAAAATGTTATTCATGTTATATTTTGTAATAGTAATTTCTCCTTAACATTTCCCCCTCTTTTTCTTCTAAAAATGCATGACTTGTATAATGAAAAATTACTAATTATTAATTCGTTTTTTTTATATAAATATTTAGTTGTTTTCTTAAAATGTTATTGTAGTTTTACAAGGTTAAACAGTTCTGTGTCACATCGGAAAACAATGTGGCAGTCCAACGCAAGCAACAAAATGTACAACTAAATTGTTACCAAGCGGACACTTAAAACATGCTTTATTACAAAAAATAACTAGAAAAAGGTGGCCTGAACTTCCTAGGGTTAGGATTAGAGATTATGGAGGAATAAAGGTTGAGAACCACTGTTCTGAACAACTGCTACCATGTTATTTCCCCAAATTCTATCATTATTGGATAAGTGCTTGGAATTAAAGACAATATGACAAATACCAACTATATCATATAAAATACACCTCTCATAGCTCATTAGTGTGTAAAGCCTAAATCTTTCAAAATAACAATGATACTATATTTAAAGATAATTCTTAATAGTACAATGTGAATATTAGGTTAACTACATTGAAGGGGCTATATGTAAGAATTTTCATGTATTAATTACCTTTTTATTGCCAATGTGTTAATGACTTGTAAAATCGAGGCTTTTCCGGACTTCCTAGGTTGTCTATAAAAGACTGATTTTTATGTGAAGGACTATGGGGACGTTTTCGCCAGGAAAGCCAAAAGGATGTGACATTTACACATGCTCCCGAGAGCCTCTCTTCCATTCTAGGACACATGAAATTCCACAAATACCATTATACTTTATAATCAAATTAGCATAACAGTGTAATTTTAATAACCTCATCTGTCGACATGATGCCTTGCAGATCTGGTCCAAACATATCCACATAGCAAGCTACGATCAGGCGCTTTCTTAATGGCTGTTTTCTCACCGCTGTCTTTTTTTTGCGCATCACATATTTACATAATCATCTGAAAGTCGCTCTCAGCAGCGTGGGCGACGGGATGTTCGTTAAAAGTATATCACTGCAAAGGTATTTCCAAATTCTTTTTATATCTAAGCAAAGAACGAAAAAGAACTTCACCGTGCGTATATCAGGGCCTTGAATCAGGTTCAGTCTCTTGTACATTTATGTGTGCACGAGTGTGTCCATGAGCAATAAATTCAAACAGTTCACTTAATGACCACCGTTGTCGCTAATAACAAGGGATACTGAATTCTACATATAGCCCCTTTAAATTTGAAATAACTCTCTAGACAGGTAGAGCCCCTACAGGCTAAGATTGTTAAGTAACACAGCTAAATATTGGATCTGAGAAACTGGTTAAAGATCCATGTTGCATTCTTGTTATATACACACTAGAATCATATCATCCAAGCCGCATTCTACACCATCTCCCCCCAAACAAACACACACACACACACACACATTGGTCTGGGGGCAGAATCAGATTGCGGTCAGTAAGAACTGCATCCAGACCAATCCAAGCACCAGTAGAGGAGAGCCGGACAAAAGCAAGAGGGGGAGGGGCTTTAAATTCAGGTCTGAAGCAAAGCAAGGGTCAATGAAAGCAAAGAGCACTTCAGCTGTACAATACCTGACTGATCTCTGGCCCCTAAACACACAGTACATGAAAGAACAAGGTCAAATAAAGGGGTTATTTGAGGTCAAATGGTTAATGGTTGTTTCTGTATAAATATGGGTCATACTATTATGAATGTGATCAAATTAATAGTTTTATGGGAGGAAATAAAAGTATGAAAATACTCCATCTCATCTCAAATCTCAATATGAACATACAGAGCACATAGACAATGCAAGAAATCCAACTAATTACTAAATTACTACAATTTAGAAAATGTTATTTAAAAAAAAAAAAAAAGTGTCCATTTGAAATAGTTAATTATTTTTTATAAAATAGTTAAATGAACAACAAAAGATCCGCAATCTCTGTCGTCTTTATGAATTGATTTAATTTTATTATGCAACAAATAATAAACTGCATAATAAAAACAATTTAATAATTTCTTAAGACAAGTGAGTGTGGATCTTTTGTTTTCATTTTAAAGTATTGCTATTTCCACTAATCTCACTTTTAAAAAAAAAAAAAAAAAACAGTTGAGCAGTGATTCTATCTTTTTGATTTGTTAGAAGTTTAAAAAAACTTCTTTCTAGATCTTACTACTGGCCTTATATGATGACCAGATTACAAACACAGAAACACACTGAAACAAAACATTTATAAAAATAATAATAAAACCATACTTGTCCATTTTTTCGCTGGTCTGACGCCAGTGGGTCATGTCTTTTCTCCAGCGCAAGTTCTCCTGGCTGCCAAAAGCACTGCCTGATGGACTTCTCTCTGTGGAGGGAAGGATAGAGAAATGGCAACAAACATCAAATCGGGTATGTGTCTTCATTTAGCTTTTAAATCTTATTTCCAACCGAATATTGACCATTTTTTTTTTCAACTAACCAAGCTGCCCCCTGCTCCTCCGAACCATCTCCTGTCTGGCTCCAATACTGCCTAGGATGGCTTCCTCCAACTTGGCCTTCATGTCTTTAGATTTCTTAAATGTTAGACTGTTCATACGTTCAAATGCCTTCTTGCCCTGCATGAACAAACAATGGGCCTTTTTGTATGAGATGGATGGATAGAAACACACAAACACTAATTAATTTCACTCCGCAGGTGTGGGGATATAGATGAGCAGATTGTGTGTATTTATTTAGAGATGAATGGAAAAGTAAACAGACATAAACGAGACAACAGTTATATTGCAACTAAGAGACTCAAAAGTGCTGTGTATCAACTTAATCTCATATTAATACATATGGTTAAAACTCACTCAAATATGAAGTTTATTCAAACCTTGTATTCAAAGCAGGAGACACAGAGGTAGAGCAGGTCCAACAGACGGTTAAGCTGGGAGACAGACAGGTCAGTGAACCATTTCTGAAGTACCATCTCATCTGCATTCTTCAGCACCCACAGCAGACAGATAAGCAGACTTCGACTGGACTCAGCCGAGAACGAGCCATGCTGACGGGTGGCCTGGAGAACGAGGTGTATAGATCTTAGTAAAGAACTGATATTCTGCTTTTTCATACATTGTGTGATGCATCTTTTATGTTGTATAGCTTTGCTTTGGTCTAATTGTCTGTAGAACCAAGTAATCTTTTCTTTTCATTCAAAATAATTATTATAATAGAAGTTATGGCTCCTTAAGATTTATGAAAATAAAAGGATGTTCACAAAAACCTGCAAAGGGTGCCATTTTTGTCTCTCTACAACAGATTTCTAATCTTTTTTTTTGTCTAAAATCTGTTTAAAGAGATGTTATACTATATATCTATGCTATATATCTTTCTATATTTTCACATTTTTAGCTTTTTGATAAAATATAAAATATTTTATGTTTTATTTAGATTTGTATTATTACTTTTCCAGAAATTGTATATTTTTATAGTCTAATTCATTATTAGCTGTTCCATCAACTCACAAGGCGTTCGCAAACTCCAGTTTGGCAACAGATGGAATTGCATAAATGGCTGTTTT
The DNA here is from genome assembly GCA_018749465.1 of Paracanthobrama guichenoti. NCBI lineage: Eukaryota > Metazoa > Chordata > Actinopteri > Cypriniformes > Gobionidae > Paracanthobrama > Paracanthobrama guichenoti. Next base: position 36,972,302 of record CM031948.1, on the reverse strand, counting down.
CAAACATGTAACACTTGTTGAACAGTCAGAAAACTCATGTCCTTGGTCACAACAACGTTTTGATTATACCACTTTACACTTTATGTAATATAATATATTATATGCAATGTAATATAACAATGCATTTAAATGTGCCTCTTCATATTAAGCTGTGAAAGGATAAAGAAATCTAACATCATAAACATCTAAATCCATCTCTTAAGAACAGTGAGGTCACAATACCTGTGGATTGAGCAGAAAACTACTAGGCCGTGACATTTGTGGCACAGATGTTCCTGCAATTGCCATGGCAACAGTTTGGCTGATCATACTGTTACCCTCAGCTTCTTGATCCTCGGTACCTGGACCACCAGGACGCCCCCACTGATTATGGGATTCTGTGATGGTAAAAGAAAGGTTAAAAAAAAAAAAAAAAACACAACATGGGTGAATATATACATACCAGTGAAATCATGGAGCTGAGGAAGGGTTTCCATGACAATGCCTATGAGTGGTAGGTAGAGCAGGGCGACTCTGGCTTTGACCTCAGGGTCAGCATAACGTGGGTCCGAGTCATGACTGGACAGCAGATTATGAACCACGCTGATGACCTTCTTATGGAGACCAAACATCCTACAGCATCAACAGAAAGTGTAAAATTACACAATTAAAATCCAATATTTTAAGATTTATTAAAATGACAAAAGTCATAAAAGAATGAAAATAGGGCACATACCATGGTAGTGACCCATCAGATTCAGGGTCCAGAATCACAGCCAGCTCTGTCAGAACGAGACCAGCGAGGTAATGCTGCTCTCTGAAGGGCACAGACAGCTCAAACATGTTGGCTATCTTTTGGTCCTGAACATGGGTAGAGAAACCAGAACTCTGGTGGGAGACAATGAGAAAGAAAAACAAAAACGGTGAATAAAGTCCTTATAATCCAATTTTGGTGTAATTTATAGTTTATCACCCTTAACCTTTCTCTGTTTGTGTTTATACCTGAGATGTGGCAGAGGAGACTGAAGGAGAGGGGGAGGCTGGGGGTGTAAGTAGACTGAAGGGCAGGTTTAGAGTGACGTAGTGTTCATGGCTACAGACTATCCTCAGGAAATCCAGTCTCAGAGACTCTAGAGTGGGGTTCTGTAGTGCATAGAGCTTGGTGGACACCTGGGAATAGGAGGAATAGAAGATAATCAGAAAAAACAATGTGTGACAAGCATAGCATGTTCTTTGGAGCTGAATTTTTAAGGTACCTGTTTCCAGTAGGTTTTGATGAGAGAGAAGACAAAGCCTCTATCCATGACTGACAAGAGGTCATTGAGGAAGAACGCCAAACTGGTGTTGAGCCTTTCTACCAACTCAAGATCCTGAAAAGATAGTAAAGACAAACATGAAACCACAAACTCACCACTTCAAAATCTTTAAATGGGGACTAAGCCATTTGAGTACCGATACCTGTTTTCATTGCATTTTTATTTTAAAAAAATATTGGGCAGAGAACCCAAAATATAAATCATATTAGTTGGCTCAGCAAATAGCTATTTCCTTCAGTTATTTTCATGCCTAATTATGCCTGTTAAAATGTATTGTAGGAGCTACTTTCACTGTTCATATTATTGCTCTATCATATTTTATCTTTAATTTAATAGCACAGTGAATATTTAGAGGTGCTCCAGCAGGGATTTTTTTTTATACTGGCCTGGTGGTTACCACCAGTACCAGTGAAACATCACAAATTTCAGGTACAGAAATTGAATAAAGTTATCAAATGTAAAATAATACTGTAGTCTTCATGGAATAAAACAAATATAGATTAATCGTTACAAAAGTTATTCAGGTCAAGAGCAATGAGTGATTTTCTCTTTGTCTTTTGTCGTTAGATTAACATTGAGGACAAAGACAGCAATAGGTTGTTAGGTTAGTCAATTTAAAAGCTGCACATATTAATTCTACTGTTACAAATGGATTTTCTTTCTCAACTGTTTCCGTTCACGTAAGACATAACCGACTATGTTTCACAAGGATACTTGCGTTTTGGGAATTTTGTGTGAATTTGTCCCTTTAGACGCAAGAAGACATGAAAGAGAACTCAATTTAATAGGCTATTCTCACAACAGGCACATGTTTCGGATGTTTGCACACAGAAAACTTATTGAAAACGTCATGCGATTACTGTACCCCTTCCTGTAGTAATGTATGGAACCACTTGTTATACATAAAACAGTTCATGTTTTCACTTGTGCATACCATTTGTGGTATGAACAAATAAAAAATAAACTGTTCAATTCATTAATTCATTGTGCAGTTGAAATTCTCACCTTCTGGAAACGTGAGACAATGTCACCTGCAATGGTGCTAACCAGAGCAGTGATGTCATCCATGAAGCGCTCGGGGAAGCGGTTCTTCCTGGGAGACTCCAGTCGGTCAGTAAAGTATAAGTGGTGTATGATGCTCTTGACCTGAAACGAGAAAGGATCAAGAAAACACTGTTTTCTCACAACCTCAACACCTGCAAAAATGCTACACTTTTGATCATAAAGGAGGAAGCATGGAAACTTGGGTGTGGTAGTTCTTACCATGAGCTCAAAGAAGAACCAGGCCTGTTGCAGGGCTCCCTCCCTCACGCTGCCACTGCTGACCACCCACTGCAGTGCAAGCTCCTCATGAAAGAGCTGAGAATGGGAAGGAACCATCAGATAACCATTCACCATCAAATACACTGCACAAAGGTCACTGTGTCTTAGTTCTAGTGTGGGATATGAAAAGGTCCTTTGACATAAATGTCCATTGTGATGCTGCAAGAGTGGGGAGGATTCATTATTCTACGGATCAAACATTGAACACAAATAAACAGTCCATTCAAACACAGTACCCGTTACTGGGGCAAGACCAACAGGGTGCTTCATACCATACAACTGACACATCATTCCCTCTTCATACAGTCTTCAGGTGGCATTCACAGTAAAAAGAAGATCTTGTACCCAGCATCCACAAGAACATGACAACCACAGCAACAAAACAACAACAACAACAACATCCAGTCATTCCAAGACAGAGAGGCGCAGGTGAGGAGAGGGTCGGCTCCTGCTCTCCAGGAACTGGGTCTCTACCTTTTTGGTCGGCAAGCGTCCTGTTAATGTTTGCAAGAAACTGGCGCTCTCAGTGTGCGATGACATGCGATTGCCACTGCGCTCCATGGCCTACGGGTGGGGATGAATGGAAGGGTGACAATAGATTAGTGTGGAGGAAAGGAGTATGTGGTGCCATTCACTAAATCACTACCAATTCACACACACACGCACACGCACGCGTACACGCACGCACACAACAGAAACAAGACTGCAAAAACTGTAATATCACAATGGATACATTTTTAAAAAAAATAAATAAATACAATTTCTTTACTTTAAATTGAACAATTATAGTTTCCATCAGACAAATAGCCATTATGAGGGGCATGGTGATTTTACACAGTCTACTCAATAAGGAGACTGAAGAGATTTATAAAAAAACAATACATTTGGTGTGATAAATAAATTATGTACAGTCGTGCTCAAAATTATTCATACCCTTGGTAAATATGACCAAAGAAAACTGTGAAAATAAATCTGCGTTGTTAATCCTTTTGATCTTTTGTTTAAAACATTTATAAAATTCTAACCTTCCATTGGAGAATAAGAATTTTAAATGGGGAGAAAATCTTATTATGAAATAAATGTTTTTTTGAATAAATTAATAAATAAAAAGCTCTTTTTTTCTCTCATCTAATCATAGAACATTTGAAAAGTAACTGACACTACTGGAACATCAGACAGGACCTGGTTCTGTGGACAGATGGGAAAAAAGAGCTTTTGTCAGCAAACACTGATGGGTTTCCCATGTGTAAAAAAAAAAAAAAAAAAAAACCCCATGTGTAAAATGAAATACTCTGCTGTATCTTTCTTCCAGAGATCCTGGACATTTTGTTCAGATACATGGTATCATGGATTCTAGCAAATACCAACAGATAAAAGATTAAAACCTGACTGTCACAGCTAGAAATCTTATAATGGGCCGTGGTTGGATCTTCCAACAGGACAGTGATCCAAAACAAACATCAAAATCAACACGAAAACGTGTCACTGTGTACAAAACCAAGTTTCTGCCATGGCCATCCCAGTCCCTGACCGTAACACTATAGAAGATGAGTGGGGTGACCTGAAGAGAAGAAGCACCAACATGGATCTGGGAATCTGAAGGATCTGGAGAGATTCTGTATGGAGGAATGGTCTCTGACTTCTGGTCAGGTGTTCTCCAAACTCATCAGGCATTACAGAAAAGGTTGCAAAAAGTATTGAATAAAAGGGCATGATTAATTGTGAGCAATGTATATTAGAGGAAAATATTTATTTCATAATAAGATTTTCTCCCCATTTAAAATTCTTATTCTCCAATGAAAGGTTAGAATTGTATATATTTTTAAAAACAAAAGATCAAAAGGATTAACACAGATTTATTTTCATAGCCTTCTTTGGTCATATTTACCAAGGGTATGAATAATTTTGAGCACGACTATATGCATGTATTTATGTATGTATGCATGTAAGCTTGCTTTAATGAATCAGACTGTTACAGGCACTGAGTAATGAGAAAATAAAATTATTAGCCTTAACCAGGTGCTGGTTATTAAAATAATAATCATAATAATATTAATAATAAGTAAAAACAAGACAAACAAAACATTCACACACACACACGCATACATGTACATGCAGCATATCATGACATGCCAAGCAGAAAGTAAATGGAAATTTGATAGTTATGCCCATGCAATGCTTTTTAAAGTGAAATGGTGAATAAGAAAAATGAGGCAGCTTTGAGAATAGTTTTAGAAGAGTTTAGAAGTTTTAGAAGAGTGAATGGGTTAAGGTAAAAAATAAATAAAAAAAAGACAAAGAAAAAAAAAAAAGACAAAGGGGAAAAAAAAGGAAAAATGGCAGTGGCGTTATTAGATAATGCTGTTTTAGTGCTACTGGGAAGGGCTGTGTACAGTGGGGGATTCTGTTTTGTGTTTGGCAATTGGGATAGTCAGAATGACCTGCTTAGCATCGGATGTTGAGCCAGGGCTGGTCCCCAAGGGGGCGCTTTTGCACCCCATGGTATGCACCCAGGAGTTGGAGCGATCTAAGCCCTGTAAGCCAAGGGTGGCATCAAAAGGATCACAGGCAGATGCAAGCAAGCCAGGGAACAGTGAAAGGTCAAAGGTTACAGATAAATTAAACAAGTGAGCAAGGGAGCAAGTTAGTTTATATTACATCTGTCATTTCTGAACAGCAACCGGTTAGAATATTAAGCATCTTTAAGTGGTAACAAAATCAAAGGCTTAAGGCCCGGGTATACTTCATTTTTCGCATTCCGTATTATGTCAGCACAGCCTTCAAAGTATACTCAAATGCGGATGAGCGCGGATAGGCGAGTTTGTCACATGCGCAGTTTAACTGCTTTTCTATACTCTACAAGGCATCAGAAGGCAGCATTAAGTCATTTACAGGACATTCGCTTGGTAGAATTTTAAAAATGTGATGGTACCAGCATTTCCCTCTAGCCTTTTGGAGCGCTGTTGAACGGATTCTTAAACACCTCTGATTGGCTATGGTGTTCACACACTCAACATATGTCTGTGATTGGCTACAATGATCAACGCTTCAAAAACATGTTATGAATAGACGTCTTTGACGCTCTTCACAGAGCGCTCCCACGTGTATCCATGTAAGCACTCGGTGAAGAGCATCAAAGACGTCTATTTAGCCACCTAGTGGACTCTTCTGTCTCAACTTTCACCTTGCGCTGTTGTACGTGGTTTATGTGGACGGGCCCTACTGATGACGAAAATTACATCATGCAGACAGTGCGCGGACAATCGAGGAACACGGATGGGTGAAGTATACTTTGGGCTTAAGTTCAGCACAGTTAGCACAGAGCGCATAATTGTCAAATCAGATTGATTTCATTCACACAAAAGGGGGGAAAAGATCAGTGGTTAGCAAAAATAATAATTAAGTGAACCTCAAGTTAAAAAAAATATTCAGAGAATGTGGTTTATTGTGTGGTTCAAAATCATGTCAACTACATCATATACACTATCATTTATTTAACAAGATTTTTTTAAAGAAAGCAACACTTTTATTCACCAAAGATGCACTTAATTTATCAGAAGTGTCAGTAAAGACTTTTACATTGTTAAAACATTTTTTATTTAAAATAAAAGCTGTTCTATTGAACTACATCAAAAATCCTAAAAACCATGCGTCAGTTTCCACAAAAATTAAGCAGTAAACTTTCCAACACTTATAATAAGAAATGTTGTTTGAGCACCAAATCAACATATTTGAATGATTTCTGAAGGATCATGTGACACTGGTAATGGCTACTGAAAATAAAGCTTTACCATAAGTAAATGGTATAATAAGTAAAACCCTAAATTGCATTTCAAAATACACTCACCTAAAGGATTATTAGGAACACCATACTAATACTGTGTTTGACCCCCTTTCGCCTTCAGAACTGCCTTAATTCTACGTGGCATTGATTCAACAAGGTGCTGAAAGCATTCTTTAGAAATGTTGGCCCATATTGATAGGATAGCATCTTGCAGTTGATGGAGATTTGTGGGATGCACATCCAGGGCACTAAGCTCCCGTTCCACCACATCCCAAAGATGCTCTATTGGGTTGAGATCTGGTGACTGTGGGGGCCATTTTAGTACAGTGAACTCATTGTCATGTTCAAGAAACCAATTTGAAATGATTCGAGCTTTGTGACATGGTGCATTATCCTGCTGGAAGTAGCCATTAGAGAATGGGTACATGGTGGTCATAAAGGGATGGACATGGTCAGAAACAATGCTCAGGTAGGCCGTGGCATTTAAACGATGCCCAAATGGCACTAAGGGGCCTAAAGTGTGCCAAGAAAACATCCCCCACACCATTACACCACCACCACCAGCCTGCACAGTGGTAACAAGGCATGATGGATCCATGTTCTCATTCTGTTTACGCCAAATTCTGACTCTACCACCTGAATGTCTCAACAGAAATCGAGACTCATCAGACCAGGCAACATTTTTCCAGTCTTCAACCGTCCAATTTTGGTGAGCTCATGCAAATTGTAGCCTCTTTTTCCTATTTCCCGAGATGAGTGATACCCGGTGGGGTCTTCTGCTGTTGTAGCCCATCCGCCTCAAGGTTGTGCGTGTTGTGGCTTCACAAATGCTTTGCTGCATACCTCGGTTGTAATGAGTGGTTATTTCAGTCAAAGTTGCTCTTCTATCAGCTTGAATCAGTCGGCCCATTCTCCTCTGACCTCTAGCATCAACAAGGCATTTTCGCCCACAGGACTGCCGCATACTGGATGTTTTTCCTTTTTCACACCATTCTTTGTAAACCCTAGAAATGGTTATGCGTGAAAATCCCAGTAACTGAGCAGATTGTGAAATACTCAGACCGGCCCGTCTGGCACCAACAACCATGCCACGCTCAAAATTGCTTAAATCACCTTTCTTTCCCATTCTGACATTCAGTTTGGAGTTCAGGAGATTGTCTTGACCAGGACCACACCCCTAAATGCATTGAAGCAACTGCCATGTGATTGGTTGATTAGATAATTGCATTAATGAGAAATTGAACAGGTGTTCCTAATAATCCTTTAGGTGAGTGTATATTACAATTGAAAACAGATATTTTAAATTGCAATAATATTTCACATTATTACTGTTTTATTGTATTTTTGATTAAATAAATGCAGTCTTGGTGAGATACTTTCTTCTAAAACATTTTTTTATTTTTTTATTTAACCAACCCAAAACTTTTGACTGGTAGTGTATATAGTAAATTCTTCTAAAGTCGAGAACATTCAACAGATTTGCAACATAAAATTTCAGCAAAATTTGGAGCAGTTTGAAAAGTACTACAATAATTTCAATTATACTTTTTTTTTTTTACACATTTTTAATAAATGTAAAATGTCATCTTAAATGTAGTCTCTTAAGAAGTTGTGCTTTCAGATAAAAGTTTATTTACAGCCATATACTTAAAGATTTCATTTTATTTATTATAGAATAATAAATCTGTTATTACATTTCACATTTTACCTGATTTGCATAATTTATTCAGTAATCTGGGCACTACAGCAATGAAGCCAGCGCATACAAATCACTGAGCTATCAGCTACACATTCATCAAAGGCAAACTGTTGAATGGATTTTTGGCCACCGTCCTCAACTACACATTCATTGTGTTACGGTTCATTTTTCTTTTTGCAAGATTGTGTAACATGGGTTAAGTACATAAAATGTTCCAGCTAAAGTTTGTCTTGCTGGTAAGCTATAGGTTGACCTGTAACATTGGGAAATGCTGATCAGCTAAGTCAGCAATTTAGTGCAGAAAGTCAATGACCTATGAAAACACTCATAATAATACACAGCAATAATAAAATACACTTTGAAATGTATTTGAGCTATGACGATGTGTCTATAATATTAATAGAAAAGTATAATAGCCAACAGAGCTGCTGAAATGTGTCTACCTACCTTGCTGCCAATGATGGAGCGTACTTCATCATCTGGGGAAGTAGGAGTACCAGAGATGTCTGGGTTGCTGTTGCTAAGGCTACGAGAGCGGTTAAGGTTGAGGCTTGCGGGTCTAACAGCAGAACGAGCCATTGTGGCATAATGCACTGAACCACCCAATCCTCCTGGGCCTAATACACAGAACAGAATACATTAAAATTTACATTAAAAAAATACATACATTAAAAATACATTAAATACATTAAAAAAAACACATTGGAATGACAACTAATTTAACCAATCTTAAACACACCAAAAGCCACAGATTTAGAGACAAAATAAATCAAAAGATCAAGCTGAAACCTGGAGAGGGGGAGTTGGGATCCATGTTGGGTAGGCGGAAGACATAGTGAATATATGAGGAGAGAAGGCTGTTTCGCCCATGCATGTCTTGACTAGTGTCCAAGTACTTGTGTAGACGGTTCACTATAGATGCCATCACTTCAAAAGAGGCCTGACCAAGATTCACTAAAGTAAAGAGAAAATAAAAAACACAAGAAACAGTCAGTTAGGAGACTAGCAACTATTTTATGCAGTTCTGAAATAAATGAATAAAATCTATGAACAAAGTTATTTACTATTTATTTAGTGTTTAATAGAAAGTTGGACTTGAATATTTAAGAGAAATAAAGCAAAATTGCAAAACTTACAGCACTGTGCAAAAGTCTTAGGCTCGCTAGTATTTTTACACACAAAAAGTGGGTTTAAGCCAGTTATTTATATCTTTTGCTTTAGTGTGTCAGTAGGAAATATCAGTTTACATTTATACATTAATTGCCATTCATTTTAATAATCCAGTGAGATTTTTGTATGCATAAAGAGTCTGACAATAGTCTCTATGCTCCACATGGAGATCTGATCTCATCTTCATTGAGTCTGTCTGTGATTACATGAAGAAACATAAAAAACTGAGATGGACTAAATCCAGAAGAACTGTGGCAACGTCTCCCAGACACTTGAAGAAACCTTCCTGCAAAACTACATGAATAGGTGTAGGAACAGATGCAGGTGACGAAAGCCGTTTTAAACGCAAAGGGTGGTCACCCCAAATATCATCGATTTGATTTAGTTAACAGAAGATAATTCATAAATAAAAGCTATTTATGTTATTATTTTTGACAGCATTCTCACTTTAAAGCATTCTGACAAGTGCCTAAACTTTTCACAGTACTGTAGTTTTGCAGGAAGGTTTCCTCAAGTGTCCGGGAGACGTTGCCTCAGTTTTTTCTGTTTCTTCATGTAATCACAGACAGACTCGAAGATGGTGAGATCAGATCATACCGGCTGCTGTCAGACTTCTTGTGCATTTAAAAAATAAAAATATCTCACTGGATTATTACAATTAATTGAAAAATGAATGTTTGGAAATGTAAACTGTTATTTCCTATTGACACACTACAGTAAAAGATATAAATAACTGGCTTAAAAACATTTTGTGTGAAAAGTCCAACGTGCCTAAGACTTTTGCACAATACTGTATGTTAAAAAGCCCACCATTTTACAACAATCATGATGATTTAATACATTTTGAGCATCTAAAAGATCAATTTAGAAAATCTTTCTTTCTTTCTTTTTTTCCTTACTCTCATCACGAGAGCTTGGTATAGTTATCCAAAAATAAAACTAAATAAGATGTTTAAGATTTTTTTATTCTAAAAACTCTTTCAAAAGTATCACAAGTCCAGTATTACAGTCCAGTAATATGTTTAATGGACAGTGGATTCTGACATGATGAACACTTTGGGGAATTTTCTCCTGATAGTAAAGATTTATGCCCGAGCCTTGAGTGTCCTTTCCGGCATTGTGTGTAAATCACTTGATCCCAATGATTGTAAACATGGAATCCATTACCAACGACCAACTTATAAGACCAACTTCTGATTTGATTCATAAATTAATCCGTCAGTCTAATATGTGAGCTGGTTGAAAATAACAGATTTAAAAGAATGATTTGTTTTCAAATTGGAAATACAAACAAGGTTTAGAGTAAATAACAATAACACATTTTAATTTGTGGCCAAACTACCAATTTAATTTTAGATGACTCACAAGGACCACACAAAAATGAAAACTGTGTCATCATTCAACCTGTATGGATTTCTTTCTTCTTTTTTTTTTTGTTTTTCAAATTTCAAATTTTTTCATTCATTTATTAGTTTTTTTAAATGTGTTTTCTGAGAGTATGTCGGTTGGAGGACAGCGAGTACCTATCTGTCCGGCTATAACAGGTGGCCGCACCATCAGCAGAACCAGTTTGTCCAGCAGTAGGTGAAGGAAGCGCACCACAGGCTCCAGCTGAGATGAATTCAAAGCTGCGATACTAGACTTCAGCTCAGCCTCCAGATTATTCTCCATAATGCGCATATCTCCTATCCTCACAGGGAACATGTGCTCATCCAGCGCATGCACCAGAGCAAAGAACTTATCTAAATACTGATCCTGGGGAGAGGAATGAAACACATCAGAGAATGCATGTGTTGGTAGGCTTTAAATTAATCAGTATTTTGACAATTGAACTACTAATTACCTGCGTGTGGATGGAGGATGCAGCCACAACCTCTACATTAAACACCCCTCTGTGGTTATCCACCCATTTCATTCCAGGAAGGGGAACCTACACACAAATGCATGAATGAACTTCCAGTATAATTTATTTTAATAAATGGATATTATTATATGTTGCTACCCGAAATACTTTCAAACAATAAAAAAATAAAAAAAGAAAAAAAAGTACTTGGTCTGTAAACAAAATTGTAAAAGATTGTTCCAGGTTAAATTAAAAAGTGTTTGGTATTAAGTGACTAAACTCCTAACACCTAATATATTAAATGAAAGATACTTTACATGACCAAACAATCTCATTAAAGAACTTCCCATCTTTATCTATGCGTGCTGTATGAGAGAACAGAGCCTTACATCGGGAGAGAGAACAGAGTAAGACTGAGGTGGTTTCTCCAGCGATACGGGCAGGCAGAAGTGACCTGTTCTTAAGCGCCCATTCTGCAGCATGGGAATCCACTGAGGGAGACAGAGACATAACATTTATTATAGGTGGGAACCTTCAGGCACATCATGATTGGATTCAAGAAGTCATACTCCAGTTCCAAAATTCTCAATGCATTTCAATTGTTCACAATAATGCAAATCTATGTCATTGAATTAAGGTGGTTAGCTGCCAAAATCTGTGTAATCTGATAGATGTGTTCTCTTTTTGCACAGTGCCAAAAAAGTTTTTTTGTGTTTGTGTACAGTACTGTTTAATTCTCACCAAGGCTGAATTTATGTTCAAAAATACATTAAAAAAATATATTAATATAAATATATTTTCATTACATTTTTAGCAGCCATTACTCTAGTCCTCAGCAGGTAGGTTTACATGCACTAATTTTCATCAATCGTAAATTAATTAATCATCCATTTTCATCAATCGTCAGTTTGTCAATCAGAATTAATCCAATCTGATTTGCATATCCAATAATGTCACCGGAGCTAGACTGAGTATAAATTGTCGTTCTTTTTCATTGAGCACATATCTAAAAAGAAAGCTGACATTTATGTCAGAAGAGGTTTTTTAGCAAATATTTAGCAAATATTTAGTCTTCCACTGACCAGTTCGTAAAACATGATACACAAAACGCACTGCACATAGCACTGCGCATTTGCACAACATATTTTTGAATCTGATTGAGAAAAATAGTAGGATTTAAAGTGTTTACATGCTTCATTTTTTTCCTGTTGATCTGATTATTTCAGGCCAACACCGCTTTCAATCCGATCGAAATTTCATTCAGATTGAGCTCAATCGGCTCATTTGAGGTGTTTACATCATTTACTAATCAGGGCAAATTAGTGTGAGTGCGCAATGCAAATTGGCATCTGGTTTAAGACTTGCTTTTTAGGGGGTGTTAAATAATGGGGCAAACACCAGTAAATTGATAAATGCAAACCTTAGTAAATCACCTTGCATGATTAATTTAAATACTCTCCTCCCATAAATTTTGCATCTGAAAGGGAAACTCCTACAAACACATATGCAATAAGATCAACAGCAAACATAACTGTGTCCACACCTCTTCAGTGCTAATTTATCACTGCAGGCCTTTAATAAATTCTGACAGTAGTTTTTTTTTAGCACACTGTTAGTAAATCTGGCCCCAAGTCTTTTCAGTTTGAGTCATCAATACAATTACTAACAGATTTTTTGAGTACATGTAAATGTAGCTAGTGTCACATGATCCTTCAGAAATCATTCTAATACTCTGATTTGGTACTTGAAAAACAAGTTTTTTTTAAATCATCAATGATGAAAATGAGTGTGTTGCTTGATATTTCTGTGAAAACCAGAATTCTTTGAATTAAAAAGTGTGCCGTCACTTTTTGATCAATTTAATGCATTCTTTGCTGAATAAAATTAATTGCTTTAATAATAATAATGTGTGTGTGTGCGCGTGTGTGCGTGTGTGTGTGTGCGTGTAGCACGGTATGTACCGTGTATCCAACGGGCGTCTCCAGTGGAGTGTTCTGTTTCTGTTGACAGCTGACGTGGTAGAAAGTGAAGAGGATGTGATGATGGTCAGTCAGCGAGGCTGGTAGCTTGACTTTAACTTCATCATGGAAATCAGGTGATCTGAGGAAAGAACATTTGAGAAATGAGGGGAAAAGAGAACTACTGTACAAAAAAAAAAATCAATTTCTTATGCAAATCAAACAAAAACTTGACCAACTGTTGTTCCAAAATCACATACAACTAACACCGCACTCCCTGAGCCAATGTTTGATCTCATGTTGAAGACTTGCGCATGATGTCATGTAAATGAGTTTTTGTAAATGCTGCAGTCATGAACATACCGATTATGATAGACTACAGAAGTGTAAGCATCCTTTGAATACTCTGCACAGCTGGATTTCCCGTAGATTACCTAAGAGACCATGGAAGAAAGAACTGTAAGTACATGATTCCACATCACCAAATCAAGAGAGTGCTTCTGCATGACATGTAATGCAATATGAGAGTTTGTAAATCAATCTTACAGGCATAGCATTGCTAGGATCTTCTCCATTCATGAACTGTACTTTCACTGTAATGTTACGGGCAGATCCTTGACGATTAGCGAAGTTCAGGCTCTGTGGGTTCACATACAGGAGGTTCCTACAAATACAGGGAGACAGAGCAAGGGAAGTTGTTCATACATCAAATGTTTGATCCTTACGGCTCCCATTCAGTTAAACAGACATTTGAATCAATTTTATTTAGAAGTTGTTCAAGCAGGTTTTGTAAATTCAAATTTGTGTAAATAATTCTGAAAATGTTCTTCTGGTTTCTCAACTGATTCCTTAACTAAAATTAAAATAAAACCGAAAAGTCTCCATGAAATAAAAATCAATGATGATAATGAAAATCAACAACTCATTCCTAAAACTAACAGGACATTTAAATATTAAAATAGCAATTAAAAAAAAATGACACTACAATTTAATTACATTAAGTACACAAGTTGCACTAAAAATAACAAACACAGTTTCTGTTCGCATTTGAAAATGTCTTAAAGCAAAAAGCCCGGGACAAACTTTGGGACATTAACATTAATCGCCACTAATATTTTCATTGCATAGATTTTTGTTGCACAGCCGTTTCCGTTCTGTGGTTACAGTAGCTGCAGGAACAGACAGAAATACTGCAGTGACGTGGAACATATTCTCTTGGGAGACCGCACAGTCCGCAAAGGTCACAGACTTTCCAAGGGGCACAGAAATCTCATGCACTCTCAATATTACCTCCTCTCTTATGTGGTGCGTATATGATTTTAAACTGTGATCTTTTGTTCGAATTCAAAAGGACAAAATGAGCAAGGGAGAAGTGAATAAGTGCTTTTACATTGTGCGCTCAATCATTAAGAGTTTGCTATTCCATTAAAGGTATCCAAAATGTTTCCATATAAACTGCATTCAAATGCAAAAATAGATTCAATAAACAAAAAATCTGGAGCAATTCCAGCCAAAAATTTTCATCAGTTCAGATCTATCTTGATCAGCAAACTCATCAAATGATAACAAGTTAATCTTTTTTTTTTTTTTTGGATTTGGCACAGGGTGTAAGAAGAGACATTGAAGAGGATATTTCTATCCACCTCAACCTCCCAACCACTGACATACAAGCTCCTACACCCTGAATGGCCTCTGGGTACACAATGGGAGTCAGGTCGTGTTTGCTGTGTCCACAAATATGGATTGAGGACAAACTTTCCGCACATGTCTGAACAGAACCAGTTAAAATGTACTTGCGGCCGGACAACAAATCATAAAACAAGTTAGCTGGCAGGGAAATAAAAATGCAATCCCGTTTTTCAGCCTAATGTTTACTGAACAGCGTCCATAAATAGTTTCAAACAACCATATATATTGCTACATAGGTTATTTAAACTACACCAAAAATACCTGACATGTTTTTCAGACAATGACCATAAAATGTCAAGAACTCAACAATATATTCATTATCTTGTATACAGCGATATACAAATAGTTTTAATAGGTTTTTTTTTTTTTATCCTACACTATTCAACTAGAATGTTTAACCAGAATATGAACTTTAACCAAAACATTTGTAAAATGGTATTAAAATGCATTATTTATTCAATAAAGGACTATAAACGAATATCAGTGTCCTGAAAATGCTTCAGTACATTCTTAAATTTGACTGAATGTTGTCTCTCTATTAAAAACACCATCTGTCTGCAAAAGTGTGGAATTGAATTGTGGAGATTATTCCACAATTAAAACATCAGGGGGAAAAAATAGCAGACACATAAAAAATATATCAAAAATAGTAAGAGGTGCAATAGTTTATCAGTAAATTTAAGGTGTTTGAAAACTTCTGGCCATGACTGCCTCATCCTCATTACAAGCTGCTAAGTTTAAAGATTTAAAAAACAGCACATGTAAACCAAGGCTAAAACATCTTTACTGAACATTGTTGTTAAATTCTTACAATTAAAACTTTTCACCAAATGTAACATTATGCAACACTTCACCTCACTTATGGTATTTAATGGTATCTAAATGGTTGACATGATATTGTGTGTGTGTGTGTGTGTGTGTGTGTGTGTGTGTGTGTGTGTGTGTGTGTGTGTGTGTGTGTGTGTGTGTGTGTGTGTTACAAGAGTGAATTAATCTATTAGTAAAGGTTTTTAAAACATAGACTTTAAATCACATTTATAAAAAAAAAATAAAAAAAAAAAACATTTGTGGTGAGCTAGTATTTAAAATATTTGGTACAAAAAAAAAAAAAAAAATCAATCAATAAATCAATCAATCAATCACTCAATCAAAACTACCGGCCTGACCAGGCCAACAGAAAAAAAAAAGCCCTGCTTAACCCTGAAGAGAGATTAATTCGAAGCAGCAGTAAATAAAAAGCCTGTACATATCAGAGCAAATGGCACAAACTCCCTCAACTTCAGTCATCACTCATTTCTATTACTGCCTGAGCCGAAGCGTCCTGAGATCCAGCGACGATCCTGCTTGTACATGCAGACCCTTCTCAGTGGCACCTGAGAGTGATGCTCCGCTGATTCAGGAGACCATTAAATCAAAGCCAGAACCATAAATCGTATACTTTTATTATTAATTCCCATCTAGCGGTGCATGCACAGAGCACCAAGTGGCCGCGGTTATGATGTGATCGATCAGCAGGATGATTCATTAGCATTGTTCATCTTTGCTTATCAGATGCAACCAGGGACCAGGTTATGGATGTATGGTGAGTGGGGGCTGTGTGTGTGCGTGTGCGCGTGCGCGCGTGTGTGTGTGTGTGTGTGTGTGTGTGTGTGTGTGTGTGTGTGATACTGTAAATTGTCTGCACCGAGTAAACTTTCCACATATTGGGAGGAGGACGCTCAAGCAAAGCAAGCTTAATAATTACCAAATGCTCCCTCCCCTTTCAGTGTAGCTGTATATATTTGAGGAATCTCTGCTGTTTTTGTTCTCAGAGTAGGAGATGAGAAGAGTAGCGAGAAAGGGAGGTTAAAAGAGACTAGCGCACAGACAGGCATTGGGAACGGACTGACGCAGTGAACAAAACGCCTAAAATGATGTTGATTTTCCTGCTTTTTTGGCTAAGCTTGTCCACAACAAGCGCAGCCCCTAACCAGAGAAAAGCACCCACGGAGGCGCCTATTCTAATCACCGCACCACCAACTGAGGCTAGATCCCGCTTTGCCATGTTAGATGACGTACGACTCCTGGCTAATGGTTTGCTCCAGCTCGGCCAGAGTCTCCGAGAGTTTGTGCACAAGACCAAGTCTCAGATCAACGACATCTTCCAGAAGCTTAACATCTTTGATCGCTCCTTCTACCAGCTCTCCGTGGTCACCAGTGAGATCAAAGAGGAAGAAGAGAAGTTGAAGGAGACGACTATATTTTTGAAGGCCAATAATGAGGAGATCAGAAACTTGTCACTGGAGATCAACTCCAAAATTAACAACATTCTCCAAGAGCGAAGTCAGTTGCATAGCAAGGTTGGTGGGCTGGAGGAGAAGCTGAAGGGTTTGTCTCAGAGCATGATGCCTCTGGAGCAAATTCAAGAGATCACTGCTTTGAAGGTGAGTCTAGTCAAGTTAATTCAGTATTTCAAATTATAAAGGTCCAAATTCACATTATAATTATAGGGCTTCGCAATACCAATTTTTTTTAAAATAAATGTCAAAAAAATGCATGTGAATCACACTTCATGGCAAGAGCAAAAGTAGATCAACAAAAATGCAGATAAAATATACTGATCATATAGCTGTACAGGCATCTGTTCCAGCAGAATCCAGTCATGCATTTACTCCATTAACAACTTTTATATGTTGCAGGATGTGATTGAAACACAAGAAAGGACCATTACAGACCTGCTTAAATCTGTTAAAGAGCAACACGAACAGCTAAATTACCAGAAGAACAAAATTAAGAGTCTTGAGGATAAGGTATTCATCCATTTAACTAAAATGTCTCATGTTATTTTCATAATTCGCTTTATCATTCAATGTATGTTTAATAAAAAGGGTCCCCACACTTTTTTTAACAATGAGATAACATATACATATATTATACACTTGGTTTAATAAATTAAAGTCAAGTGATTAGAAAGCCTACTGAATATAAAATAAACAATATTTACTGAATTTAAAATCATCACCACTGTAACTCTCCTGGCTTTATTTGCATTTCCTGAGAATAAATATTCTTTTATTTCAGGTGAACTATGATGCTTTTCAAGACACCGCTGAAAAACCTTTGAATTTAAACCCAGAAACACCTGACCCTTTTGGGTACCTAACAATCAACTCCACCAATGGAACTACAGAAATAAACGGTAAGAACAGCATGAAATCAGCAATTTCATGCAATTCAAATTGTTGCTTGCTTTAATAAACCAAAACCATCAACTGTGTGTTTTGTTGCACAGACTTTCCAATAGACTGCAGTGATGTGTTCAAAAGAGGCCAGAAAACCAATGGAATTTACCCCATCAAACCCAATCAATCTGAACCTTTCTATGTTTACTGCGAGATAGGTTCTGGTAAGAGACCAATAATGCACATCTAAATCAGACTTCCTACTGATATCAGTTACAAAAACTGTGACAGGTACATCACAAAGGGCAAAAGAAACTTTAACTAGTTGGTTAATTTCTTAACTTAGAAGGCTGTGCGTTTATCGCCATTCTTATCAAACTAGAATTCTCTTTTTACAGTTTACTTTTACTCTTTATTTTAAGATGGAGCAGAAACAGTAATTCAGAGGAGGGAGGATGGTTCTGTTGATTTTGACCAGTCATGGGAAAAATATGTACATGGATTTGGCAAATTGGAAAGTAAGTATGCCCTTTTGTGTCATATCACGTTTCCTTCACAACTACTCCTTCTGTAGATGTTTGATAATATATGAACAGCTTAAGTATCTGTAGAATAATGCATCTTTAGCTGAAGACAATTGCAAAAAGCAAATGATGCTATACACTTGAAACAGTGCCAGCAGAGGCAACAAATGATTCAGATTGTTTCAAAGTGATTCTAATCATAGGTCTCTTCCTGCCATGATCACTATAAATGAAAACTCTAGCTTTCAACTAAGCGGAAATGTCCTTGTGTTACAGATGAGTTCTGGTTGGGCTTGGAGAAGATCCATTCCATTGCTCAACAAGGAGAATACATTTTACACATTGAACTGGAAGACTGGAAGGAGGAAAAGAGATTCATAGAGTACACGTTCACCCTGGAAGGCCCTGCATCTGATTATGCCCTTCACGTGGCACCTTTGTCCGGAGATCTGCCTGATGCCATGAGCAACCACACGGGCATGAAGTTCTCAACCAAAGACAGAGACAACGATAATCATGACGAGTCCAACTGTGCCCGCAACTACACAGGTATCAAACGGTCAAATTAAATCAGATTATTTAATATCATACCATACGTAATTGAATATCCCTTGAATAATAATTGTTTGCTGGTTTCAGGTGGTTGGTGGTTTGATGCATGTGGGGACACCAACTTAAATGGGAGATACACCTGGGTAAGATTGAGGACTCGTCACCAGCGCAGGAAAGGAATCTACTGGAGGCCAGCCAAAGGAAGCTCCTTCACTCTCAAATCCACAAAGATCACCATCAGACCGTCAACCCAGTTTCAATAATACCTGACCCTATACTCTCTATTGGGTAATTCAGAATTAATTAGAGGGGTCACACTGGCAGTAGACACTGGCAAACAAAGCTTTTCCCTTTCTCTACAGACAGCCGAAACTGAATGATGCAACTGCAACGGGTCATTGACTCTGGTAGAGGGTAAAAACCAAGTCAAAGGGTTATTGCAACATGTTAGTTCATAGGTTCATAAATCTTCAAAGGTCATCAGATAACTTGTAGCTTGCTGACCAAGAAGAGTTGTTAAAAAAAAAAAAAAAAAAAAAAAAACACTGAAGAGGTTCAAATGGCATGATCATACTTCTGAATCTGGTGCATGTTATTATCAAGAGTCAACAGGTATCAAAAATACATTTGTAGACTATATGGATAATATTATAGAACTTCTCAACATCATTTCACATATTGTATGTTTACTTAAAGAACGTATTTAAGCAATTTACACAAATGTGCAACAGTAGAAAAGCAATGGGTAACACTTTATAATAACTTTCATTAAATCATAACCATAAAGCTTAAGAACACATTTATATTATATTACATACAAAAACAATACAATATATATGTTCTTGTACTTTTGATGTTGAAAATTATTACAAAGTGTTACCAAGCAATGTATCGTTATGGTCTGCATGTCTCTTTCTGTTACTGAGTCATATTGACTCATGGTTATGCTTTGTACATACTCAGCTGTATTGTGTATAGTTTACAGAATGTTTCTCAGTGATGGTCGGGTACATCATATTTATAGCAACACATTTAGACAATAAGCTAAAAAAATAAATAAAAATCTATCTTTCTTTAAATTAGCCAATTACAGCACTCGGTGTGACTATAGTTCAAACTATACTTGGACTCACATGGCAAGCGTTTTTTTACTAGTAATAACTGTAACCCACTGCATAATGAAAACAAATTTCAGCAATATCTTCTCAACAGAGAATATGAAAAACTTCATTGGGGACTCACATAACTGAAATAAAACCGTTTCCAGACAGTTTAACGCTACTGTTAGTTCATGGGGGAGGAAAACAATTATTAACTGATAATAAATAATCCAGCAGGAGGATCAAGTTTAACCTATGTGGGAAATCAACCTTTCATAATTGTTAATACAAAATGTTATACGACCTGCATATACAACAGAAGTGTGATAAATCTAGAGCATGAAATTTGTCAGTAAACTCTTGTCCCAATCTGCCTATTCAACACCACCCAAATCAAGGCTGACTACGCGGAGCGTCCAGAGGAAGATAAAGTTGGCACAGGCTGGGAGTGGACAAACATGTCCTCTGAATGACAGGCTATGTCAACAAATGCAGAAGATAAGCATCTTTGTCTGACCAACCTTGACTAAATTAGTAAGCTTAAATAGTGGGGTTAGAGCATACAGGGAGACCAACTGCTTGCACAGAGACATGGCTAAAAGTGAGGTCAATTCTAAATTTAATCTAGACCAGTGGTTATCATCTAGGGAGCAGGGCCCACAAGAGGGCCTCAGCAAACATCCAAGTGGACCTCAAGACAAAATAAGATAAAACAACTAAAAACAAGACATTTCTTATTTTAATTCACCACCTTCATACATTTATAAAAGTGTACAAACCCTGAAGAATATTCAGTTCCTATAAATTCTGGAATCCTTAAATGTAATTATTTTCTTTTTAATTCTTTTTGTTACTTTTTTTTCCATTCACAAAAACTTGGAGTGCCCATAGATTAAAAACAAAACTACGGCTATAGGTGGCATTTGGATATTATTGTGGAGTCAA
Source organism: Paracanthobrama guichenoti (assembly GCA_018749465.1). NCBI lineage: Eukaryota > Metazoa > Chordata > Actinopteri > Cypriniformes > Gobionidae > Paracanthobrama > Paracanthobrama guichenoti. The sequence goes on along the minus strand of CM031948.1, from coordinate 36,951,259 downwards.
ATGTCGAGAATCACTGATCTAGACATTATAAAAGGTGGTTATACCTGTAAGTGGTGTTGGGCACATAAACATCCCTGGCAGGGAACTCCAGGATCTCTTTTGTTGGCCGAACTCGACTGTCTGGGTAAGGCTTCACTTGGAGCAGCTCAGGCGTCAGGCAATAGTGAGGGTTCTCAGGGGCTGGAGAGATGTCGATCTTTAGCTGGGCTAAGGGCATAAAGTAAATTAGTTACATAACTCATTGCATAAATGGTTAATAAGGCCAGAATCTATTGCATAAACATGCCAAGAGAGCTCTACCTGTGATGGGCCTCAGTCTACGCAGCACAGAGGATGGACGCCGCATGTCAGCTAGGAACTTGTAGAGATCTTCATCACTTAGTCTATCTCCTTCCTGATATGATATATAATATAAATTATGTATAAAATGTGAAAAGCTTTCATTCATTAGCTTTAGAAGTCTGATCTATGCAATGACCGGTAACTGAACAGTCAACATCCTATGAATGAGATCAATTCTAGTATTTGTTTTTTTTAGAATAACATTGTGACCTGTTTGAAGAAGTTGGTGACCGTCAGGGTGGCAGGCCTGAAGCTAGTCAGACTGCATGATTCATCTCCGCTGGTGGTTCTCTCCAACGAACGACGCCCCACAATACTAGAGTTCCTCCGTTCGGACCACGAGCCTTTCCTCTCTGTGTGATGGAGCAGAGTCAGGAGTTAGAAAGAAATCCAATAAAGAGCAAAAATGAGATGCAGCAAGTCCTACTTCAATGGGTTTCATCACCTATTCAAATGTTGTTCGGAACACTAACCTCAAACTGTGCAAGTCCAAGTAGAGGATTAATAATATGCACAACCGTCTGTGTCATTTGTAGTCTCACCTGAAAGCCCCATCTCCAGCTCGGTGTCTCTCTCCAGACTGCCTGCACTGTTTACTATATTCATGAGGTGTATGGCCGTCCAAGCAAAGGGCATCCGATAACGCCCTAGTCGCTGGCAGAACTGTTCGGACTGACTGCGTAACTTCTCAAGCTTTTCCTTATTCTGCAGTACCCAGGACAAGAAAATAAATACCAGTCACCATGTTGAGCTGAATTCCATTAGGAGCTGGTGTATAATGTACAAACTATAACAAATGGCTTACTTTGGCAGCATCAGACTCTTTAAAGACCATGTAAGGCTCTGCACACTCTCCAATGTCTCCCTGCTGTAGCACCTTCTCAAGCTGAAAGCAAACACAGTGCAGATGAGCATTGATAACGCACTGCTTTCAGCGAACACTACTCAAAACACAAAAAATTAAGTAATAAATAAACATTAATGCAATATTAAAATCAATGGAATAATGCAAATAAATTTCTACAAACTATACATTTCTTAAATCCATTCATAATTAAAGTGATAGTTCACCCAAAAATGAAAATCATCTCATCATTTACTCACCCTCAAGCCACCCTAGGTGTATATGACATTCTTCTTTCAGACGAATACAATCGCAGTTATATTTAAAAATATCTTGGCTAGTCCAAGCATTATAATGACAGTGAATGGCAGCCCAAAATTGTAAGCCCAAAAAAGTGCATCCATCCATTACAAAAGTAATCTACACACCTCCGGGAGGTTAATAAAGGCCTTCTGAAGTTAATTGATGTGTTGATTTAAGAAAACTATCCATATTCAAAACTTTTTTTTTTTTAAATTGCGGTGTGGATTACTTTTATAATGGATGGAGGCACTTTTTCGGGCTTCAAATTTCAGGCTGCCATTATAAAGCTTGGATTAGCCAGGACATTTTTTAATATAACTCTGATTGTATCCATCTGAAAGAAAAATGTCATATACACCTAGGATGGCTTGGGGCTGAGTAAGCCACATGGGGTAATTTTAATTTTTGGGTTGAACTATCCCTTTAAACTGTCCTACTGGCTAGAAAACATCCATTTATGCAAAAATGTTAAATTGTACATAAATTATATTATTACATTACTCCAGTCTTCATCGTCACATCAGATCCTTCCGAAATCATTCTAATATGATGATTTGGTGCTCAAGATTATACAGTATATATTTATGCAACCAACCTTGATAACAAGGAAGACATCTTGGGAAGGGTAAGTGATTGAAAAGACGGCAGAGCGGGCCAGGGTGGAGATAGCAGCAGATGGGATGTGCGGTCGAAGCATGGCCTTCATTTGCTCAGAGTTCAAGTCAAAGTAAAAGTTCTCTGATATCTGAGGATTAAGACAGGAAGATGATAGGATATAATAATGTATGTAGGAGTGTCGAGGAACTGAAATCTTTGAACAGGTGACTACTACCCTCTAGTGTTGAAATCAGTTAGCAATGTCATGTGACATTTCCTCTACAAATGCAACTTATATTTAATTTAACAGTAAATTACTTAATATTCACTACTTTAGGCTTTTTTCACACAACTTTGACCTCATTACACAAGGAATCATAACAGCTCACCTTTTTCTTTTCCTTGATATCATATAAGGCCAAACTTGCAAATATTGGCTCAATTTCTATTTCAAACCTTAAAAGTGAGAAGAGAAGCATATCAGCAAAATTGTAGTCATTAATGTTACATTTGAGTCGGCAAAGGCTGTTCCCCACTTACTTCAAGGACAAGCACTTGACAAGAAGCCTTTGGCCAAAATGTTCTTTAGGAACATCAGGCACACAGTGGCGCTCAATGGGTTCTTCCTGCGGTGGGGGGGTTAAATTCAAGAAATTGTAGTAATCCGTACGACTTGTGAGAGTTAATAAAAATAAATGTCATACTCTACCTCATCTAAAGCAGGATGCAGTGCGAAGAGCTCTCGATGGCGGTTTGACTTGCGCTGGTCTTCATTGTGGCGGTCGATCTCCTCGTTGGGTACTCGGTCCAGAAGGTGAGGCAGCAGAGCATCAGGCTGAGAGTTCTTCAGATCAAAAATACTGCAAGCCCAGCTGCCCCGTGGAGTGTCATCAATTGACATGGACCTTCGCTTCAGATCATCCTGTATCATGCAAAAACAGTGATTATATTCAGAGAATTTAGAGAGAAACTCTCAGCAGAGGGACACAGTAGTATTGTACAGGGCCCAGGGGTATTATTCTATTGGGCTTTGCAAAAAAAATGCAAATAAAAAATCATTACATAAAAGTAGACAAGACAGGTTTACCTGATCATCCTGATAGCTGCTGTGATCTGGCAACTCATCAGACTCAAAAACCTGCTTGGGTAAACCTCTCTGCCTCTCCTTCTGCTTATCCAAAGTGTTGGGGTTAAACGCCGTGCCCAACTTGTGATACCTGTGCGTCCAAAATACATTGACTATTACCTGTATGCTAATCAGTATGCAAAATGAGACCCAATAAATAAATTGTTAAAATGTTAAATTTTCCCTCACGTAAATGAAATTATCAAATTTGAGTGTCATTTGTTTTCAACCCTTTTTAAATATATAATTGTGTGTGTGTGTGTGTGTGTGTGTGTGTGTGTGTGTGTGTGTGTGTGTGTGTGTGTAGTAGTAAGTTAAAATTCATTTCATTGGTGCTTTGTTAAAATGACAGATATTCAGTTCATAATTATATGAAACTTGGTAGGCTGAAGCTAAAATTCCAACCATCTTAATGACAGTAATTACTTCACTTGTATACACATATGAAAAGGTATTATAATGAGGTATTTATATAGTGCTTTACTGTACTACAATCAAAGTACAGTACCACCACCAGTGTGCAGCATCCACTTAGATGATGCGACAGCAGCCAGAGTACAATGGTGCCAGTGCGCTCACCACACACCAGCTATAGGTGGAGAGGAGAGAGAGTTCTGAAGCCTGATGGCCAAACCGTGCTTCCGGAAGCCTGATGGTCCGGAACCGCACTTCCGAAGCCTGATGGCCAAAACTGAGAGACTCAGGAGGAGCTTCTTCCCCCAGGCCATCAGACTTCTGAACTTAACATCACGTGACCATCGACATACCGACATACTGACATTGCACTGCACTTTCTGCTCTCGTTGTTACTATGTAACAACCTGTTAGCACATTATACTTCTTTGTACATTTGTTAACCACATATTTATAAGTCTACAGTTTACTCACTGCACAGTTTACTTCACTTATTTTATTCCACTTCTTTTATTTTTTACTTTTTTTTCTACTTGACTTGATTATTTATAATTCTACAGATAGATATATAGATATATATATATATAGTACTTTTTTATCCTATTTCTATTATAATTTCCTCGTGTTTTTAACTGTGAATTTGCACTGTCCATGGAGCGGACCTGTTTACATTTCACTGCCGGTTGTATATTCTGTATATAACTGTGTATGTGACAAATAAAACTCTTGAATCTTGAATGATAGAGCCAATTGAAAGCATGGGGATTATTATTAAGAGGCCAAGACTGCTAAAAGCCAATGGAGGAAATTTGGACAAGATTGGTATTCCCTTCTGCCTCTCAAAAACATGAGGCTGTTTTCTCTGGCACAATGACTGGGTGGATAATGTTCAAAATTGTCCTAAAATCTCTAATGCCTGGTTTCACATACAGGTCTTAGATTAAGCTAGGATTAGGCCTTAGTTAAATTAGAACATTTAAGTAGCTTTTATAAACGTGCCTTAGAAAAAAAAAACTTTACTGGACTGAATGATGGCACTGTGATAGTTTAAGACATGCCAGTGCAAGTTGCTTTCAGTTAAAACAGCTCAAACATGCATTTTAGTCTGGGACTAGGCTTAAGCCTTGTCTGTGAAACCAGGCATAAGTCTGGCTCACTAACCCTGGTTAACTATAAGAACATTATATGAGCTCAGTCAGGATAAGAGTTTGGGCTTATCAATTAGAATCACCAAGGTAACTGATTCACAGTAACTTGTGAAGGCCCTAAAATTATCCAAGAAACTGCTTGAGTTTGTCTCAGGGGTAGAGATAAAAGCCCTAGTGAAAAGTATCATAAAAGCATGTTGGAAAAATACTGCTGGCAAAATACACTTGAATTTCCTTTTGTCAGTTAAGAACAGGCCCACACAAAAATTATGCCTGCAGAAATGCACAGACAGTGTTACAGATACTTCCGCAGGATTAGAACATCCATTAATCACAAGGTACCAAGAACGTTACACTCAGCTCCAACACATTTTCCATATTTAAATCTATGTAGCAGAATTCTTCAGATTGTCTTCCAAAAACATCTATGTAAAAAGAAATCTGGGAACTAAACCACTTGGGGGAAAAGAGAAAACAGATGTGAAGATAAAATCTAGAGAAGCACATAAAATGTAGTACTTATAAATATCGTACTTGCGGTTAGTGACGGCCCAGTCCTCAGTGTAAGACCGGGTGCAGTCTCTGACGTGTGGATCGTTGTCACTATACAATTATTTAAGAGAAGAAACAAGTTCAGTGACAGTGATGAGTTTCACAACAAAATAAAAAGCAAATCAAGAAAAATTGAGAAATACAGAGAACAATATAAACTTTTTAAGTCTAAATGACTATTGAAATAATCATAGCATGTGATTTTAAAACTGTTCACATTGACAATTCTGTGTCATTTATACCTCTTTCATTGTGTACATTTTACTTTGAGGGCACATACTAATGTCCACCTCAATTCTTCTAAACAAACTCACCCCTCCTCAGGCACAGCCTGGCCAAGAGTTCGGCACTCTCTTGGCGTGTAAAGCACTTCAATGTCATCTGGAGGAAATTCGATCAGATCTCTCAGAGGTCCTGACTCTATAATGGGAGGGTGCGTGATCAAATACTCTTCAAAATCCACTGGCTCTACAGCCTCTGTCAGAGGAATCTGTAGGGAGAAATCCAAAGAGGAAAAGAAAGAGAATGTGAGCTGTTGCTTCTATCCGCCAGGAAAGACAGCATCACACTGAAGGGGTAGCGGTGGTATATATACTTTCTGAAGTGTCAATCTCTCAGATTTAACATAGATAGTATATTATCTTGGAAATGTAGTACTTACAGCATTGCTAGTGGCATTTCCACCCACACTGAGGTTTTTGAGAAGTTGAGGAGAGCCTCCATACTGACCAGCAATCTGCTTCCTGACTTCAGCTGCTACAGTCCTGAAGAACAACAGATCGTAGATGGCATTATAATACAAACCAGAAAAGAATCCCATGACCTGACACATCATATTACATTGAGCAAATCATAGAATTAAGGATTTTCTTTATTTTAGGTGTCAGTATTCCAGTGTAATTATACATTTAAGTACTGAGTAATAATAATTAACTACATGTACTTACTATAGGGTTAGGATGAGGGTTTGTTTTAGGTTAATTGCATGTAATTATGCATAAATTATAGTTAATATTACTGTAGTAACTACATGTAAGTTGTAACAATGACACTGTAAAATAAAGTAAAAATACTTTTTATTTAGCAAGGATGGATTAAATTAATCAGAAGTTATAGTAAATATGTTTATACTGTTAAATAAATGCTGCTCTTTTGAACTCTAGACTAGTCATAGAAGAATCCTGAAAAAATGCATACAAAAAAATAATATTAAGCAGCTGTTTTCAATTGTATTGATAATAATAATAATAATAATAATAATTCTTGAGCACCAAATCAGCATTTTAGAATGATTTCTGAAGGATCACGGTACACTGAAGACTGGAGTAAAAAAATTCAAAAAGCTTCTAAAAACCTCAGCTTTGTCATTACAGGAAATACATTCAAAAATACTTTAAAACTGTACTAATATTTCACAATTTTATTTGTGTTTTAAACTTTTTTAATTTTTTTATTAAATAGGCTAAATGCAGCCTTTGTGAACATAAGAGACTTCTTTCTGAAACATTAAAATATCTTACTAACCACAGAGTTCTAAAAGGAAGTGTAAAATAGTTGTCAAGTGACCTCATTAGGTTGCATGTTTAATTCAATGCCATTCAATTATCACCTTGAAATCCACCATGGTTGAATATGGCTATTTTGCATTTTTGTGTGTAAAGTTGTCTTAACATGTGAGCTAACAAATGAGTCATGAAAAACATTACTTTTCTGGTTTGTTTATCCACTGGGAATCAGTATTATTCAAATAAAAAATAATAAAAAATAAATAAAATAAAAAAACACAGTACAATACAGTAACACTATCCAAGCATTCCAGAAAACGTGCATATGGTGTACAGTACAGTATATGGTGTAGAGTATGGCTTCCTGGTAAAATGGAACAAGTAGTATGCTTTTCCAAATAGCCACTGTCCCAGGCTTTTGTAAACAACACTAATGTATGATACATCAAACAAACATAAGCATACTGGGCTCACTAAAATGACCCATGGAAAATGTGGCCACTATTTTCGATATTTTCCATTCAGCAGTTTTAGTTGTATGGTATTAGAATTACTTTTTGTTTTAACAAAATATCAGTTAAGATGGCCATCAAGTCACACAGCAGGAATAGTGAAAAAAGACACAAAGACATACTAGTGAATCTTTAAAGGAACTGGGCTTGGCAAGTTCACACCAAAAAAAAACAACAACAAAAAAAACACTCAAAGTGCCTGCTACTTAAGACTTCCAATAGATCACTGATAAAGGTTTGCTACTATTGAGTAATAACATAATATTGTAACGTATTACTTTTTTCTTTTAGCTTTCACAGGCCTGTAAAGTACACCGAAGACATACCTTCAAAGTTTGAATGAAAACAATGTGCCTGGTCTGCAGTATAGAGTCAAATTGACAGTATTATTATCAGAATGTCTGTGCTGTAGCATAGTGTACCAGTCAACATCATAATCAGAATCCTCTTCTAATGCGTGTAGAATGACGTACACCAAAACAAAAACCCGCCCCCAGTGCCCTTGTTGGTTCTGGAGGGAACTTTATTTAGGCTGGACATTCCTGAAGAGGGAACCGATGATTAGCCCACGGATGTGTTGTTTACCGAGGACCTGCTAACACCATACATTTCAGTGCATTTTTCACACATCTCTGAAAATGTCTTAACAGAGCCGTGAGAAACAGTTTCTGACTTACGAGAAAAGCTTTCAGATTTCCTTTGAATCTGATTAGCACTGCAAGATTTTCAGAGCTTTCAGTTTTGTTTTGACTGTGAATAAAAATAGACTTTTCTGGGACTTTCTATACTCTATACTATGGAGTATAGAATGCATCCACTGACTTATTCTTCGATGAATAAAACAAAACACATAGCTATCTCTTTGATTATATCAATAAACATGTTTTTTTTCTTTTCTATCTGGTTAGTAGCAACTGATGATTGGAATCAGGGCAGCAGGTGCCACTAAGTCTATATTGAATGATCTTATCCCATTACACAAGATGTCACTGACAAGACAACAGCATTTTTAAGCATCTGGGAAATGCCATGACTGTGGAAACCACCAGGGAGCCTAAAAGGTCACTTCCTTTTTTAGATCCATATGATGTCTAATCTGTGCTTAACATCACAATGTTAATCTCAATTGAAGAAGTATGTTTTTAAGACAATTATGGTACTTAAGTATAGTCAATTACAATAACCCAGGGACCCTGCTCCACAAAATATGGGGCAATTACCCAAAATCTGAGCAGATTTAAGTATCAAATCACATATTGCCGGTTTCACAGACAAGGCTTAAACCTAGTCCCAGACTAAAATGCATGTTTGAGCTGTTTTAACTAATTTGCACTGACATATGTTAAAATATGTCAGTGTGTCATTGTTTTGTCTCAAGATGCACATCAGTTTTTTCTAAAGGTACTTAAATGTCCTAATTTAACTAAGGCCTAATCCTGTCTTAATCTAAACCCTGTCTGTGAAACCAGGCCATAGTGTCATTACAGGGCAAAGTATCTGCTTTAATTTAACCATACACTGTATTTAAGGTTATTGTAGATCTTAGTCTGAAACTGGCTTTATGATAGCAATAATGTAATCTGAACACTTATCACTTGATAGTGTTTTCTATAATACACAAGAAATGATTATGCATCATTATTATTCAAGTTTTCTAGGCATCATTGTTTACATTATTCTTAAATATTTTATTTTTAATGAATCATATTCTTGTAATCAAAGCCACTGCACCATAATCGCTGTGGATATACTATACGACTGCATATTGTCTACTACACTAATATACCATATATTGCCTATTGACAGCATAACATCTCATGATCATCTCTATGTGTCAGTATGTCAAGCCATCGTCTCACAAACCCAAAACACTGCATTCCATTGATTCACACCAGTCTGCATCGTTAATTCCCTATATGGGCTCAACCAAAGGCGTATTTGTGGATTATAAACCCAGCGGTGAAGACTAATTTTAAAGCACAGAAGCACAAAGGCATCATACTGCTGTCTTGCAGCTTAGGGTGGGTCACTCGGGCATCTCTATGGCTGTGACTCAAAACCTAGAGAGCCGTCTACCTAGACAGCATTCCACACGAGCTTATCCAACCCATACGTGCTGTCTGTGTAGGCAGCTCACTAGGTTTTAAAACACAGCCTAAAAACTCAGGGTCTGATCCAGCTAACTCAACGCCTAGGCCTTATTTGGAAAAGACTGGCATGCTCACCAGCTGTATCAGGCAGCATACAAAGAATGGTCTCACAGCTCGGGGAGAATATATAAACACAACGGCTTGGAGATGCGTTAGATAGCCTTACCTGCTGATTTTCTGGGCAAAGGCGCGGCGCTCAGCCATGACTGTAGCCGCTGAGTGCTCGAGTAACTCCAGCGCTCCAGCCGCGATATTCTTTCCCCACCCGTACCCGTATTCCTCTAAGCCCCTCCTTCTGACGCCTAAAATACGTCTGTGATTGGACAGTTGCAAAGTCACTCATAAAACCGTAGTAACCATAATAAACAGTGAGGGGCTCAGGGGCGGGATTTGCCGGATTACGGCTGGGAAAAAAATAACAATGCACAAGAGAGGAGAACGTACCGTAAAACTGGAAAAATAAACGCACATTGTCTTTTACACATCCAGACAGTGTCTGTCATTCATATCATAGTCGTTGCGAGCATTATGTAAAGATATTCATTATGCTTTTTATCTGTTTAGTTTTTAGATTTCTCTCCAGCAACATAACATTTTATAGGGAATTCAGGCAGTACTGTGCAGTCTTTTGGGATCGTGGGTTGGAGTCTTCCCAACATGATTCATATCCTGTGGGTACAATAGAGGGCTCTTTTACAGGAAGCTATCAGTGTAACTAAAAAGTGTGAAATGCATCCGTTTCCACTTCCACCGATAGCGTAATCTGTAGTCAATGACAGCTTTATTTGTATATGACCACATCGTGTTTTGTAATAGTGATGGATGCTTTATTTAGAAACATCTGAATACTAATACTATAATAATACTTTGCAAAGAGCAAAATAATGCTTATGAAGTACAGAAAAGCTTTTAAAAATAGATTTAATTTGATTTTAGCAGTGGAAAATGATCAGCAAAATATAATTTAATGTCACATTTTATATTATATGTACTTAAGTAAAACATATCTAAAATAATTTTTGATATGTTTGATATATTTTGGATTTAATGAATTGTATCACGAATACGTTGCCCTATTAACCTCCTGGGTGCCACTGTCCTCGTACGAGGCCATTATATATGAGTGAATTTCTCTGACAGCAAGTTTTAAGGTTTCTGGATTTCTTTCTGTATTCTGTATTTCTGGATGTCCTGTAAAGAGCACATTCAGGGCTCACAGAGATACCATTTGTTTTGAGGTTTCACCAGGAAAACAACTTCACCTTGGTCTTTAAAAATGTCTGAATGATCAAATATAGCACTCTTATGGAAATATGATAATAGTTTGTAATATTTTGTAATTATCATTTAAATCTGACTGATTTTCCAATTGTTTGTTATGAATCAACATCTCGGGAAAATGTTATGGGGTTTCAAATCAAAATATGACTTTCTGTTACAAAACAGGACATTGATTTCATACATGTCCATTATAGAGGACACCATGCAGGACTTAAATCATGTTTATCAGGCATAGACACAAAAAGCGAAGACAAAACAAGCGAAGAGGGAAAGACACAACAAGCAAATAGGGAAAGAAATTACATATCAATGTTCCTTTAAAATATTAGATATTATTATGAAAATGTTGCCAACTATTACTCCTATTATTACACTTCTTTTTCATAACATGTTGCTCCAAGAACATATGCAAATGAAATAGACATTGACTGGGAAAACCCATGTGTGGCTATTTTACCAAAATATTGCATAAAGTAAAGTGGACTGGTATATCAATTCATTCTGTTATATCTTTCATAACAGTTGAGAACCATCAAAAAAATCCTGAAACCTGATACCTGAAAAAAAAAAAAAAATGTTGCCTATACATGTCATGTCATTTTCTTTTTTTTTAAACACGAGTCCTGGAGTCTACTACAGAGGACATAGCATAACATATGAATATATCTTGAAAAAATATATTACTATATCGAGCATGTCGAACTCGTAAAAAGGACATTTAATTGACAAATAACAAATGTCTTGTAATTAAAAAGTACTACAAATAGTCTTCACCTTATAACAGTTGTATCAATACACATACAATTATTTGCTGTTAATATTTAATATAACATAAAAACTTTTCAACCTGGTGGCCGATTTCAAAAGCAGCCACATAACCAAAACCACAATCATCCATTGTAAAAACGAAATAATAAGTGTCTTCAAATGGTTTTTAACAAGTTCTTTGAAACGAGTAGTTCAAAAAGAACCCGTTCGTGGAAACGAGTCAGACTTCCTTATCGCTAAATCGACTCCTGAAGAATGCAGTGGTATGGGCCAGGCTGGAGAATATCTTAAAATACCGCGAGACCGAACGAGATCACCACTTCCTCAAAACATAAACAGAAGTGAGTAGTTGCACAGCGAGTTCTTGAGTATAACAAGTCATGTGAGCTGGTATGTTATAAAGTATATCTTTATATATTTGATTATTTATCCGTTCGCTGCTTGTTTGCATTTCTGTTTATTTTAGACAACTTTGTAGCTTTTTGAAAAGTGTACGTACACTCTCGGAGTAATTAGCATGCTAGCCTGTATTCTGTGCTACATTTGTGTTAATATAGTCGCTTTCTGACGATTCTTTCCTATGCAACGTTATTGCTTTCTTCCGCTTGTGGTGGAAATGTCATCTGTGTGAGTATCCACAACGATATAACTTGTTTTGGTCAAACTGAAAAATTTTAATAGAAAGAAACTCCATCGTATGTGCTGTGATGGGTTCTGCTCCGTGTCTAATAAAATGGAGACTAAAGAGACCGACGAGGTGGAGAAACTGAAGTCCAAGTTTATCTCAGCATGGCACAATGTGAAGTACAGTATGTAATGACAGATCTCACTTTTCCTTTAATCTTGCAGTCTTTCACAAGTCATAAATCGTGACATGCCTGTACACGTGACTAATCATGCATTTTCTTTAACCCTTCAAGGTTGGGCTCTTAAATCAAAAACTGCCTTCAGCCGTAATTCTCCTGTTTTCTTGTTGGGGAAATGCTACCACTTCAAGGCTGTGGGTAAGATGTTTTACACAGAACATTTACACCAGTTTCATAATCTGTCATCCTTCACAAAGTTTTAATACTTGTGTTTTCAATTTTGGTTTAAAGGGGTCATAAATAGGCAAATTTTCCTTGATATTTTAAAATCTAGGTCATTGTACTGTAGAAAGATCTCAGGACCAAAACTTCCTTGTTAATCCAAAAACAGCTTTGATTTGAAACCAAGCTATGAAAAAGACTAATTTCAAAATTTGTCACTATGACTTAATAGTGAAAGACCACCTCTGCAAAAGAAAATCAACACCTACTTCTACATCATCACATCGTTGGCTCAGCCCATTATGCATGTTAGTGAGTTGAGAAGAGAGATACAGGATCACTGGTCTAAAACTAACAGTGCCTTCCAAAGGACCCTAATGCTAGGAAAGTGGTTATTCAATAGAGCAATATTTGTGTGTTCGGTACATTTCTTTGATAAATCAGTCACGATTTTGTCGTAGACTTTTTCTGTAGAATATGGACTCGACAGTAATGCTACAGCATATGCACGGTTACTTCAAGGTTTTTGATAAGATAGCTCGGGCATTTCCGGTCAACCGTTAGCTGTCATTCTTTACTCACTGTATTCAACATTTGATAGAAAAGCCTTTTATTAAATAAAAGAAAAGGAAAAAAGAAAAAAAAAGACTTTAATTACCATTATAACCAGTAGATGGCAGCAGAGGAGCATTTATTGGCTCATTTGCTCTTACCTGTAATATTTTTTTCACCCATTTTCACTTTTGAATAAATATTAAACATTTATAGAATCACTAGGTTTGAAAATAGTCAGGGTGATGAAGTATGAAGCACTAGCAAAATAACTTTCCTTGTGAATGAATTACACAGAAAGCGAGCACCATGCTCTCCCCATATAATCACTGACAGAAGCTGATTTCGGCACGCTTTCCAATTTTGTTTAATGAATCTAACTTAAGTGCACGATAAAGCTTTAATTTACAGTGTGTTAATGCTTTGTTTTCGCACAAGTGTGAAAACTAATGGTTGAGTTTAATTTTGCTGAGGAGGAAGACTGAGGAACGTGTCTTTTATGTTGTCTTGCGTTTGAATAACTAAATTAATGCTATGTCTGACTATTTAAGTGACTATATTCTGATTATAAACAAGGTTATACACTATTGATGCTGTTAAAGCTTCTTAAGGACATTGAAGATACGACACAAAGAAGTGACATTTCACCGGAAGTTTTCCAACTGGCTTATATTACTGCCGAAGTTCTTAAGAACGTTCTGTCAGTGCATATGGTCAATTCTAAGGCCTATCTGTGATCAGTAATTTCTGGTATGTAATGTTAATGCTTGAGTAAATCAAGTGGTCAACTTCCCATTGTTTCTCTTAGTAGCATGAACATAATCTGTTATTTAAATTGTGATTTTAAATTATATACAGAAAGTGATCAAATAACTCTCCCTTTATAATCGCTGGAGCTGTCAATCACACAGCGTGAGTGTCAGTGACTCTTGCCAAAACTCCCATTATAATCAATGACCCTGTCTACACTGAACAATGAATCCCTTATTTACATAGTTTGCACTGTTAGATGAAAGCATTTGTGAGTGCAGAAATCGAGTTGCAATGACAAGATCATTGCATTCATGCATTCAACAGACATTTGTCACTGGCTACAATACTCATCGCTGCAACCTTTCATGACACAGGAGTAGTGTATATATAATGCTATTGTAACGTAGTTCGGAGGAGGAGCATTTAAAAGACTTTAATTAAATAAATAAAACAAAAGTAACGCGGGCAGCCCATCACGGACAACTGCCACGAACACATAACAAAACACAACGTCAAGTCCAGGCCTGGTCCTCTCTCGTCCTTCACTGGTGTCCCTCGTCCTTATATGCCTCCAAGGTCCCTCAAGAGAGGACTCGAGACCGGTGTGCCTCGTAGGTGACACTCATTCTCAATCACAGGTTAGGGTCTCACTCGCTCGTCCACCTCACCACCGCTATAATCAATAACTTTTCACAATTAGTTAATCTCAACAGCTGTAATAGTAATAGTTTTCTAGAGAGTTCCAAATGTATTTCATATGCAAATGTTAACCAATCATAGCAGTGGGCATTTACATTTAAGTCTCACAGCAGATACGCCCCTTCCAACAGAGTGTTCAAATCAGAACACTAAAATCAAAGAGGGTAGAAAAGGGCCTTTTATTTCTAAATTATGCCAATTTTTGATGTAAAGATCATATTAACATTATAAGTGCACCTCAGGAAACATTATAAAAAATGAAAATGACGGTTCTAATTTCTCACACCAATATTCCAGGTGTATCATGAAATGTTTGTGCTAACTGTTGCCCTTAGATGATGAAAGCCCTACTGAGAGTTGTACTGCTGAGGCATTAGATGGCGACGTTGTCACCGGCAGTGTTGATGGATTTCGAAGGGACTTCACCTCACGAGTTTGGCTGACCTATCGAGAAGAGTTTCCTGCCCTTCCAGGCTCCACCCTCACGTCAGACTGTGGGTGGGGCTGTACAGTCCGGGCAGGGCAGATGATATTGGCCCAGGCTCTCATGCTTCACATCTTGGGTAGAGGTGAGAATGGGTCGAGAGAGAATCAGTTATGATGACGTGTAATGAGTAGATGTATTCTGTGTCTGCCCACTTTTTCCACATTTCCACAATTAGCATATTAGAATGATTTCTGAAGGATCATGTGACCAAAGACTGAATAGTTGATGAATAGTTTTCTTATAGTAACTGTCCATGTGAGAGCTGCAAAAAACTTCTGAGGTGTGTGTTGCTTAAATGTAATTATTGTATTTCTCATTTACATGAAATTCTGTATACTTTTTTATTTTAGAGGTTGGGTATTTCAGTGTCAGAGGATGTCACTCTAATGACCGAGTTCTCATATGATTAACAGAGGGCAGTTTTGTGTAATATGGTGAACAGGCCATGGCATTTGCCAGTTTAATACCTTCATTCAAAAGACAACATTGAAGCTTCATCCAGAGCCCACATCTATAATGAAATATGTCATTATAGAAATATCTGTCTATAAAGAGGCTGATGGCTAATAAAATATACTTATTGGCCAATTATAGGCTTTGACACTTAGCAAGGTCATTACCTAATGGCCCCACAGCCAGGTCCGGCACCTTTATGACCCTAAGCACTTCTATCTACACCATTTCAGACACCCAATCTGTTTGTGAGGGGAAAAAAGTAGTAAAAATGAAATACTGACTACACTGAATATCGTAATTGGACTTTTGTTCTTAAAGCACAAGCCCTACTATCTATTTAAAAGTCAAATTTAAATATGTCTGTCACTCTGAGAAATCTAGGACAAACTTTCAGGAGTTATGAAAGAATTTTGCTTCATTGTCTCTTAGTGCACCTTATGGATATCATTTATGAGGTAGTCAACAAAATAAAAATTAGAGAGTGGCAGTTTATTAACAACTGATTTTGAAAAGTAAAATGAAATCAATCATTGAAAAAGTATTTACTTGCTGCATCCTTAAAAGCACAAAAGTATTGTTATTTTGTGTTGTAATTCTTTTTGGAATTTAATTTTTTTTAATTCTCTTTCACCAGACTGGACCTGGTCAGAAGCACTGACCTTGGAGCCCCTGGATACAGAGACATGGACCAGCAGTGCAGCACGGAGACTGGTGGCCACATTAGAGGCCTCCATTCAGGGGGAAAGAGTACAGGTCACCCAGCCTCTCGGTCCTGCTCATGGAGGAGCTGAGGAGGCTGACTCATATCTACAAGAGGCATATCATCGCACTATTGTGTCTTGGTTTGGGGATGGACCGTCAGCCCAGCTGGGTATCCACAGACTAGTGCAGCTAGGAATGACTTCCGGAAAACAGGCAGGAGATTGGTACGGCCCAGCAGTGGTGGCACACATACTCCGGTAAAGAGTCCATAATGCATATGTTTTTTTAGTTTTTAAGTCGCCCACTGGGTGTCATTATGATGTATGTCAATATCTCTCACCCTGTCACTATTTCTTCCCCACATCCATCAGAAAAGCTGTTGTTGAGGCAGCAGATGCAATGCTGAAAGGGATAAGTGTTTATGTAGCACAGGACTGCACCGGTATGGAAAATTATTACTACTACTTTTTTTCTTTTAAAAATCTATTTCAAATAAATGCTATTGTTTTGAACTTTTTATTAGAATGATTCCTGAAGGATCATGTGACACTGAAGATTGGCACTGACACTGAATTATTTGCATCACAGGAATAATTTACATTTTTTAAATATTTTAGAAATATTACTGGTTTTACTGGATTTTTGATTAAATAAATGCAGTCTTTTGAATAGTAGTATGTGTGTATATAAGTAATGCTGAACCAACACACACCAAATTATTTGTAACATCATACAATTGTAGCTGTATTGTGAGAGTACAAGTACAATTAGGGTGCTTTCTCACTTGGTCCGAACCTGAGTCCGACTGCCCCCTTCTCCTTCCCCCACTGGATTGTGTTCACTTTATATTATTTTGATCTGAACCGCAGTGCGTTTACATCATCAAATCAGCAGCTATTTACTTGTTTCTTGGTTTCTAAGCATCAGCATATAACGGCACTTGCGTCCATCTGCTGTGAATGTACTGCGTATTTTCTAAAGAACACAAAGTTCTTATGGTGAGCAGAAATTATATATACATTCTCTAAAGTGAGTGAGTGATCATACATCATCAATAGCGGTTCACTGCTGGAATTTAGTATGATTGCGTTTATATCAGCAGTGAATTGTACCAGAGTTCACGTGAACCGTACCCCAAACCACCGCCTTTTTATGCAGACTCGGGTTTGTGGGTGCGCGGTTCAGAAAACAGAATTTACGTCATTCAAACCAAACTCTGACGTCAATCGAACACAGGTGCGCACCTACAGCGCTAGTGTGAAAGCACCCTTAGATTCAGTAATGGCTGTATTTGTCCCATTCGATAGAGAAAGTACCAGACAAGTTAGAAAGACAAGTACCAGTTTTTGACCTCTGTTATTGATTGTCTGCAGTGTACAGTGCTGATGTTATTGATAGCCATTCAGGGCGGACGGGCAGCCACTGTGATCCTCAGGGACTCAATACTGGAGCTGCCCCTGATAGTAGAGCTGTCATCATCCTCATTCCTGTGAGATTGGGTGGAGAGAAGATCAACCCAGAATACTTAAGCTTTGTCAAGGTGAGAGGCTTTGTATTTGTACAAAAGGGTGATCTCCAAACTAGGTCATACAATGACAAAGAGAGACATATTTGTTAAAGATGTGGCTATCGACATAAAATACAGTGATCTTAACAGCCCTCTTCTTGTTTTCCCCAGAGCATATTAAGCTTGGAGTACTGTATCGGCATCATTGGAGGAAAACCTAAGCAGGCCTACTATTTTGTCGGGTTTCAAGGTTAGTCTTTAATCAGAAGTCATTGTGCACACTCTCTTAAGAGACAAAGTAAAAGAATGCATGCAAAGAGAAGGCCAGCGCCATCAGAGAAGCTTATTTTATTTTTCCAGAACCCATCAAAAATACTACACCATTCATCATGTGAGGGTATCTGAAAAAGCAGGCTTTCTCCACTTACATAAGTAGCTTGCATAGATTTCAGAGCTACCCAGAGTAGCCCACTCTTCATCACCTTCAGTAGCCAGTGAAAACCTTCAGTTGGACATGTTGGTAGTCAATATTTACCCATTTACATTTTAGCAATTTGAAATAGACTCCGCAATGATGTCTAAATGACAAGCAATACATTCTCCCTGCCAGGTCCGGCCCGTCATCTGCATTCATCATATGCAAATGATCTAATATAATTGCGTGTTTGTAAAAGTAATTTCTCCACACCAAAATTAAATGACAGCCCCCTTTGCGGCATAAAGAATGTGCTTGTACAACCAGATTCGATTATGCAGCGTTTAATCCATCCGAGTTTAGGAAGGAACACAAAAAATTCTCGCATTTGATTGTTTGAGGCCCAACTGAGGTGGGTGACTTTGAGCTGCTCTGCATAGAAATTGGGCAAGGATAGGCATTATAATAATCACTGTGTTTTTTTGAATAACTTGTCTTTTGTTTTGTCCTTGCAGATGACAGCTTGATTTACATGGATCCTCATTACTGTCAGTCTTTTGTGGATGTCAGCACAAGCGATTTCCCTCTGCAGGTAATGTGGAATTACAAAAAGCTGACCGCCGCACAGTGATGTGAATTTAATAGTTTCTGTACTTAAGGGTATGAATCTGAAAGTAGACCTCCACACTCAATTACCGAACACTAGAGATTTACACATTGTTCTGTACTTTGTATCAGCTCCAACATTTTATATAGCTCCAACGATTTTATATTTCAGCATCATAACTTATTTTTACGCTTTTTGTGTGCTGTAGAAAGTGGCCTGGCGAAAGACAGAAATATTGGGCCATACTTTTTGCTCAGCTGTCTAAGCCTTTCAGATCTCGGGCAGAATTCAACATTTGTCAAAAAACGTGTTAAAAAGTAAAATCTTTGATTTCTGCAATCTGATTGTTTCACATGAACACGCATCTATCATTTGGAACTGCACTGGACTGAACAGTTTAACACGCCTATTGCACTATAGATGGATATTACAGATGAAAATGTGTAATTCTTTAGTTGTGCATATGGATCACTGTGTTTTCACAAACATGGAGAACAAATGGCTCCTTTTGACTCATTTTAATGGATATTTCATCTTCTTCTTTAGTCTTTTCATTGCCCATCACCGAAGAAAATGCCTTTCGGTAAAATGGACCCGAGCTGTACAATTGGATTCTACTCAAAAGACGTCGAACACTATGAAAGAATTTGGAACGAGCTGTCAAAGGTGAGTAAACCTTTCAGAAATCTTTGTTCATTTTTAATAGAAGTATGAATGTAATAAACAACAGAAATGTTGTGTTCCAACAGACACTACAGGCAAAAACAGTTTTTTCATGCATCTGTCAATTTTGATATTTTGGGCTTTTTAGCTTTTCATAAAAAGTTTTTTCAGACTAATGGAAAAGAAAACATCCAAAATACACTTAAGTTGTATCTTTTATAGCACTTTATCTGTTTGCGTCTGTAGATTTAAATTACAGTACATATCTTTAAAGGCCGTTTTATCAAAATGAGTTTGTACTTCAGCATCACTTACATACAACAAACTTTACAGTTTTATTCCTGCTGTCTGTTTTTTTTTTTTTTTTTTTTTTTTTTTTAACAGAGTTCATATATCATTTGCTTGATTTTATACAGCATTTTATTCCTAAAAAATTGTGAATAATTTTTTCTGGCTGTTTACTATTTTCTGAGTGATAAAAAGAGACATCCAGAATGGCTGTAAAACCTTCGACTCTAATATGTCAAAAAATGAATTTTTTTAATCTGCTGGGAAAGTACACAGACAAAAAAAGGTGTCAAAATTGTACCTTTAGGGGTACAACAGCTTGTACATCTCCTAAAAGGTGCATATTAGTAGCTTAAAGTACAAATACGTTACCTTAAGGTACTACTATGAATGTTTTTGTGGTCCTTTTAAGGGTACTGCCCCAGTGACACGCTTTTTTCTATGAGTGTATAGTGATATCTATTATTTTTTTTAGTTTTTTTTTTACCCTATTCACCAGGGTGGTTTTACCTTAAAATAACATGTTATTATGTCTAAATTCACATTGTCTAACTACAGAAAAATATTTCCCTTTTTAAGCTGTGAAAAGGCAGCTATTTAAATTTCCGTCAGCAGGTGGCAGCATTTAACTAGGTAATCGGAAACTGTGGGACTACTGGCACTGTGACCGGCAGAGACTACTGTTAGGGGCAAATGTTGTATATTATTTGATCAATTTTAGGTTGATAAACAGTGTTTGTTAATTTGCCAGATATTGGAGCCCTCATCGAAAGAGAAGTACCCTGCATTCACCTTTATGAAAGGACATGGGAAGGATTATGAACTTTCGATTGCTGTAGAAAAGCGAGAATGGCCTTTCATCACGGACACAAGAAAAGCAGGGACAACATCGGGAGACTTTGTGCTGCTCTGAGAGAACCTTTCAAGCCTCTAACCCAGAGCCAAATGATACACCACATATCAGGGCTGGATCAGTCTGTATTTACATAACACTGTGGGTCTAAACTATGTCCCTCATGTCATTTCAGAAAAAGCCATATAAAAAAAGACCAAGCAGTGCATTCATTAGCTTCACATTTAACCAAACCCATCCTGATGTCGATACTTCTGTCAGTATGTGCTTGAAAGCAAAGTTTGATCCAGAGATGGTGGTCATAGTCTGGAGTTTTTCATGCACATGTGCCATTTGTTTTGAATGCAATTTTATTTACTAGCTAAACCAGGAAACATTTCATTGTGCTCCATAGAAATGCAATGGACGTGTGGTTAATACATTTATTTTTTTAACAAGAATGTTTTGTTTTTTTCTCAAATAGAATATATATATATTTTTTTTTTCTGGGTACATACAAGTAATTCTTTCTTAAACAATGAATCAAAACACCTATCTAGTCGACTTTTATTTTTTTAAATGTATACACTATATGGTGATTTAACTTCACAAAACTTATGTTTCATGTTATGTTAAATTAACTGGCAGGATAATGTGCCTTTACAAGTCAGTAGAAAACACTGTATCACATATAACTAAATATAGTGGTAGCTAGATTAAAAAAGCCCTCCAATTAACAACAATATAGTAGTATAATACCAATGTGAAAAACATAATTTAAGTGCTACAAAGATCTTGATCAGTGTTATTCTTAAGGTGTAATGGAAGATATAACCAGTATGAATCAAGGAGTAATTTATTATTAAATTATGCCTTATTTATATGTATCCTCAAGTTTATTTTCTTGATGTATCATTTTAACAAAATTGTCAACATGAGACCGTACTGCCATGAATAGCTTTCATTTTAGTTAGAAACACCTTTGAACCAAAGCACTTGGCATTGAACAGAACTAACACTAGCTCTAACTCAATGTTGACATCTTTTATTTATTGAAACCTATTAAATCCAGTTTAATTTTAAGGATTTTGTAAATTACTACAATGTATTTGTAGTAACACCATACTTTAATTGCCAAAATGTGTTTTTCACAATGAACATTTCAGTTTTATAATTGTTGATTTCAGAAATGGAAAATAAATCTAATATGGTTAATTAATCAAAAATGGTTTCTACTCATTTTTCTGAAATGACCTACATGATTTATTTTAAGTAGTTCATCTTGTGTTCTTCACTGAACAGCAAATTTGTTATTAAGCTATTTTCAGTCTATTAACTCATCTTCCCAACAAACGGTTCAAATGAAAATGACCCGCACTTGCTAACTCCTTTTCATAACCCATTCAGCCAAATGGAACAAATCTGTATCTGGTGATTACGCCATTTTCCAGGGCAAAGTAAATATCCTTGCGTTGGACTCAGTGTTGCTATGGTTAACTCCCCTGTTTCTGTTCCGTTTGAGCAATGCTTGTGCTATTTTCATGTTAAATACAAATTCTTATATTAATAAGGTCACGGCCCATAGGGTCTGGTTGGGGGAACAGAATAAGTCACTGCCTGTCTCACCACTACATGTTCTGAGGACAGAAGCAGCGACGCACAATAGCTCCATCGTCTCAGTGTCTGTGATCAGTAAATTCATATTGGGCTGTATTTAGGAAACAAGGCAAGGACGAGAGCGGAAAAAGGGAAGTTTGGGACATTAGGGGTGAGGCAACATGCCGCCCTTTCCGTCAGTTACATGAAAGGGCGCTTGTGCTGGGAGGCATGGCTGCTTTGAGAAGACTTTGTGTTCTAGCCGTATTTATGATGCTGCCTGTATGAATATTTGATTAATGAATCATTCTCTCCTGAGGGGGGGAATGCTGTATCCCAGCAGCAGCTACGGCATCATACCAGACCTCATCGCTCTGTTATAGCACAGCTGCCAATAGAGGCATTGATTCCGGCAGATTCCTTAAAATCTAATCTGCTCCGGCGAGCGAATTCCACAGATGAAAGACGCGCAATTCTATGAGAGGCTTCGTTTTGCAGGCAATTTGGACTGAATAAAGTTTTCTCTCTTCTCTCTCTTTTTGATATGCATTTTGACAAGATAGGATATGACATAAGGTTTTTGCTGCAGGCTGTAATGGATAAAGCACAGCCATTCATTCGGAAAGGACTATCAACAATCAGTTCAGTGTTTATTCCGTTTTTTTCCATAATGCCTTTCTTTTAGTTTCTAAGACCATCTCTTGTGGAAACCCAAGCAAAATTAGGCTATGCACTTGATCGTTTCCTCCAGATGGAAATAGACTGACATTAACCGCATTTATTACACGAAAGTCGAGGAAAGTATGCGTTTAAGGATCATGAAATCAAAAGTTTTTAAACTGTTTTTGGGCATACAATGAATGTCACTGGGGTCCGAAAGAACACTTTCATCAGTGATGCAAACCTATCAGGGCTGAAAAAGGTGACAATTAATTAATATTATTAATTATTATAAACTGATTTGTATATAATAAAGAAATATACCAATAAAGAAATATATGACTAATAATATTTTTATGTAAAACACAAAATAGTATTTAATGATAATAATGATATACTTTTTATTATATAATTTTATAATCATTTATTATACAAAAAAAAAAACATAGCTTTCAAAAATTAAACTATAGAGCTATAGAGGGTTAAAGATTAGAGCAGCTTGCGTGTAAAAGTCCAAGTCCAAGGATTTTTTTAAAAATGTTTTATGCATCCTTGCAATTTTATTGTATGGACAAAACCACTAAGACAATTTTTTAAATATCTTCTATTGTATTCCAGAAAACAGAGAAGGAAGTCCCCCTTTAGCCAGCCACAACCCCGTTCCCCTCCACTGTGACAACACGGGGCGCCCGGAGTTAACATTTGGATAACAGATGTGTGTGCCTGTTTTCATATGCCTTTCAGGTGACAGGACATCACAGGGGCTGTTTCTTGCATCTCTTGGGCTATACGGAGCAAACACTTGTTTCCTCATTCCCCTCTCCTCTCAGGCATGGCCGACCCCCTGTCACGATTTACTAACCAAATCCATCCAGAGCTGGCGGGAGCAAAGGCTTGAAAGCAGGGGATATTGCCTGCTGTTGAGCCTGTCGAGTCAGCTATGTGTGCTCCACAGTTGAGATGGAGGCTTTGGAGGGGGTTGGAGAGGAGTAGCGCTAATGCACACACAGACATTCATTCCAATGAGAGGAGACACTTTACACCACAGAGAGGCACAACATCTATCTCACAGACACACTTTTGTCATCCAGTGTATCTTTACAGTCATAAAAACATATCCAAGGTGTGCATTTTAGTCAAAGTTAGGACTGAAATTCTTTTCCCAGGCGCACAGATGAAATCATGTTGTTTGTCTCATTATCTTAAGTTCCTTAAGGAAACAAAACACTGTAAAAGTCTCCCATTAATTAACAGCGATATGACCGTAATTGCAACACTGAATAAACGTAATCACTATCTGCAAAATGTCCACTTGATGTTACGATGAAACCTCTGCAACAAATGGAAAACAGAGATAATGATATATTGTTCTTTTAGCCTATACATTTAAAGTGGGTGATTGTAAACATAAACGTTTGAGATGCTAAAATGTTCACTCGATCACTTCAGCCACTGTGTGTACCCTATATCAGTGTGCAGCACCCACAGAGCATTCAGTTCTCAACAAGGGGTCGGGGGCCACAAGATGACATAACAAGCATTAAAATAAGACAAAAAAAAATAAAAACATTAAAATAAGCTAAAAGAACTACTGTAAATATTAATATATTCCCTATTTTAATTCACTCCCATTTTTTTCTTTAAAGAATCAAGGTTCCTGTCTAGCTTCCTATTGAACTCCTGTCCTGTCTTCCTATTGAAGATATATATATATATATATATATATATATATATATATATATATATATATATATATATATATATATATATATATATATATATATACTGTTAATTTTTAAAAGTGTTATTTCAGACTTGAAAAAAACATTTTCTAGTTATGTCAAGCAAAAATATTCATCTGGTAAAGAATTTGTACAAAAACTCATCAAATCATGAACAGCTGGAAAAATGATGGGGCCCACGAATATTGTTGAGGACAATGGGAGGCCCTCGAGTCCAAAAGTTTGACAAGCAATTAACCTTTATTTACATGTCAGAGACTATGGGTCCTATCATACACCTGGCACAATGTTTTTTGCTAGTTTCATCCTGACGCAGTTATCATTTTCACGTCCAGCGCCACGTTTACATAGCAAATGCATTTGCGCCCATTTGTGTGCCCATGTGCGTGCTATTTTGGAGGAACTGAAAACGACCGCCATTGGCCAACTGAAACCTGGTCTAAAGTCAATAGCGCAGTATTTTTTGTGTTATTTCAAGGGCACGTTAGTAATATGTGCCTATAGGCGGGTGCACAACACGCGTTGTTTTACACACAGGGAAGCACAGCAGCACACAAACATTTTAAAATTTTAAAAATAAAAGGATTACAATGTAATAGATTATTATTGTGCACATAAAAATAAAAATGCCTACATGTCATAATGGATGGTAATTGCATGTATCAGAATTACCTATTTGCAGTAAAGATGAATGAATTATTTAACCAATCGTGGCAATCCACACATGTATTTAAACTGACTCATCAGGTTGAGGGTGTCTATATTCCGCCATGGTGCAAGGGCAACTGGCTTTTAAAGGGAATGGGAGATGAGACTCTGATTGGTTTATTGCATGTTACACCCCAAACACACCCATGACTCATTAAGAGAATAGGGGCAACCCTTTTAGACCATGCGCCGGGCGCACAGACCATTTTTCCTGTCGTTAAACTAGCAAAAGTGGATTCGGACACGCCCTTGCACCGTGCGCTTTAGACCATGCTCTTAGATCGTTAATATAGAGACCTATATTTTTCTTATATAGAATGGCAAATTATAATTATTAATGAATTTGTTTAATATTTGAATTAAAATGCTAATAATTTAGCGTAAAGTTAAGTGACTGTTTTATTCAATCAAACAAGCAAGAATGATGTTGTTTGTGCAGATATATGCAGGAATACAACAGTTCAGTAAACAAGAAGTTAATATTGAGAACTTAAATCTGGCATGCAAATATTCAGACATTCGACCACATGCTCCAGACACGTCAATGCGTCCGCCATCTTGGAACAGTTAACTGTCACAGCATTGTGCAGCCTATGACTGTATAAACTAGGGGTGTCCAAACTTGGTCCTGGAGGACCACTGTCCTGCTCCACTGTCCACTGCTCCAGCTTCACCTGTCTGGAAGTTATACCTAGTAAGACCTTGATTAGCTGGTTCAAGTGTGTTTAACTGGGGTTGAAATTAACTTTGCTGGACACTGGCCCTCCAGGAGAATTATTAGACACACCTTGGATAAACTTTCAGAGGTGAGAAAGAATGAGCTGGTTTGAGTTTCTCAATATGCAATATTCATATGCATCATATCACATTAATGATAAACTAAATGCTGTGAAAATCATTTTCTAATGTGTATTACAGATATAGATATTCATACATGTGAATAAATAGGTTGCATATGCACAGTCAACTTGCTGTCTAGGACCGGATTTACGTATAACAGCCCATAGAAACAGACATAATTAGGCATCTATGTATAGGCTATATCTATGATTCAGACTGTGAGATTTATACAACGGTTTAATAAGAAGTGGATTTTGAGGAACTTCCATTTTAAAAATCAATATTTTCAGTTCCCTTTTCTACTTTTCCTCTGCCAAAGAAAATAGTTCCAAACAAAGCAGAATCACCCATTTGTGTCTCAGAGCAATTCAGTAGCTGTGTTCGAAATCGCCCCCTATACCCATTCATTATTCCCTACATTACTCCACTACGGTCCACTTGAAGGAAAACAAGTGAGTGAATTCAGACACTGAGTGTGCCAAAAGGGCTGCCGCTTTTGCATAGTTTGTGCTTGTATGCTGTTTAATAAAAATGTGAAAACTAAGCAAAGTGGCAGCTCCAGTAGTAATCTCATGGAAGCTAGCATAAACCTTAATGAAACAATTTAATAATCAATTAAAAAGGAATTTATACCTGTATGATATTTCACTGTACCCAGCGGTTTAGAAATTGGATGGATGGATGATACAACATAGATATGTATATGTAGATGCCATATTTGACCACTCGGTCAACTTGCACTCGAATGTTCATGGACCAGATTTGACTGTTCCAATATGGCGGACGGCTTACGTATCCGGTTGTTAAGTCTGATGTCACGCGGCAGCGCATCTCATACCACTAGAAAAACAACAAACGGTGCTAATATACACACAATGTCGTGTAATACTACAAAAAAATAAAATAATCATAACTTTTATCTCCATACCAAAATTCCAGATGGCCAGACAGTGATTCGTCTTTTATAAATTTTTAAAATGTTTGATGTTTAATATAAATAAATAGCGCTCATAAACGACCGTCGATGGCATTCACAAGTGAAACGAGTTGAGGCTTGGACCCAGAAACGGTGTTCCTTACGTCACGACTTAAGCAGATAGCGTCCCATAGAAGTCGCTAATGAGGCATTATGTATATAAAAATATTTGTCTATGGGTTCAACTGGTGGGTGCCATCTTCTGGCAAGACGCGGAAATTCATTCGCTGTGACGTCACAGTGCATTATGGGTATTTTCTAGCCGTTGAGTGTATCATTCGTTATTGCGGTGCATTATGGAATGAAATTAGTGCACTCGATAAAGTCCACTATGGCTTCAAACACCACTACAAATGGCTGTACCCTCAAATAGTTTTTCAAATTTTGGACAGTCTGTTTTTCAAATCAGTTGATGATTCAAAATGACTTGCTCCTAATACATGAAAAGACAGTCGCTATCTACTGGTGTAACAATGTAACCTGTAGAAAGGGTCACGGAAAAATCCCCAATAATACACAGACTGATAGCTGTTGGACTAAATATCAGCATTCTTGAAACATAACAAATGCAAAGACCGAAAGAAACTGTTGTATATAAGTGAGAAAAAAGGTATACTGTGCTATATTATGAACATAGTCAAGTGACTGTATGCAGTCACTTGACCTTGGGTTATTGTTGACAACAAAGTAACATAACAAATGTTATTTGTATTTTTTAAATCTGAATGTAAATACAGGATGGACACATTCTGCTAAATGTAAAATACCCTTTACCTAGTCACAAAAGGGTCTAAAATAGCATCCTACATCGAAAAGGGAAAAAAAGCCAAAAAACATTTATCTATTAATGATCCATTAATCTGTGCTGCTGAAATATTGGCCTTCTCAACACATATACCTATATACTAAAAAAGGCCATTTAAAATGATTCAGTGGCCCTGTGTGGGGGCATTAATTTTCTGTACTAAAAATATATTTTTAAAGCAGGTCTCCGTCCCTACTTTTTCTTGTGTGCGATGCATAATGGATTTCTATCTAATCCATTATAGCTGTGGCTCCTTGCCTCACCAAGGTTTTGTCTTTTTTAAATGAAGTTTTAATAAAGCACGACCGAGGGTGTCCAAGGTCAATTATAATCTTCCTTTCCCCAGGTACAGATACTTGTGCTTAGTTAAGCATAATATCTGTCAGTCATAGACCAGTAATCCATAATATCTGAGGAGGCAAGCGAAGGCTGAAGCGATCTAACTCAAATGTTTTTGCGTGTCAGTGCATGCATACCAGTGCGTGTGCGCGTGTGTGCTGTTGGCTATTTTTCCCTTTGATTGGCACGTAAGGTCGACATTTCCTGTTAACAAGTGGACAAAGAGGCTCACTTCATCCCCATCATTTACAGTGCGTGTCAGCTTTGGGGAATATATCTCTATGCATCATGAATAGCTTGAGAGTCAAGACAGAAAATGGACGAGAGATATTAATTCAATATTGTGGCACAGAGAGTGTATGTGATAATGTGGTCCAGCCCTTATCTATAAGAAATGTGATTTTGTACTATTTTAGTAGTTACCTATTACCATCTACCATAAATTAGCCTTTATTAGCATTGTATTAGCTTATTAGCAACCTCCTAAACACTATCTAGTATTTGGCTAAAGCTAAAGGCTAATTAAAGCTCACTGAAAACAAACCTTTTCTTCAAAAAAATTATTTCTTCAGATTTTATGAATTCAATTGATTAGCTTTAGGTGCTTAAATACTATAGTAGACTAAAGCTAACAGCCTTTAGTAGGTTAAAATTGCTTCAGCGGCAACTGAACATTGAACAAATAAATACGTGTATTAGCTTTATTATCTTAACCTCCTAAATATCTACTATAGGCTAATGCTAATAGCTAACTTCGGTTAGAGCTAAAGTTACTATCAGAGGCAATTAAACATTGCAAACAATCTGTTTTCGTCAATTAGGCACCATTTGTTGGTATTGAAGCTTATTCACAGCTACATTTATTCATAGGTTCTTTTAAAATTCAAATAAGCATGATTAAATAACAATAGCCTATGCCTATATATGTGCAAGTATTCACAATAATCTTATCATTTAGGACCCCCATCCTCACCAACAATCCCTCTGCCTTTCTCTCTCCCCTCTCTTCACTCCCAGCTATGTACAGATGGGTCTTTGACAGGTCTACAGCTGTTCCCCTAATTGTTCATTAAGTGTTCTATTGATTCCCTGATTCGCAGTACATGTGTGTTTCAGACTGGCTCTGGTCTGAAGAGGCAGACCCACACATCCAGCCCCTGAGATGACAGAACCGGCTCAAGCCGAAAATGCAAGCTGTCACTTTCGATCCAGCCTGTTCCCCTCTGAGGACGCATCCAGGATTGCCTCTGATCACCTGCTAGCTTTTTATTAGCTAAACTTTTAGCATCAATCAATTAAAGTGGGGGCAGTAGCACGAAAAAATATTTAATTCCTTGTTAGGCCGGCCCGTGCCTCAGATTGCACCTGGCTGTTGAGAGAGGCTTTACGTGAGTGTTATCAGTGCAAGGAATCAGTTGTGATTACATGGAGTTTACGTGGAGCGTCCGGGGAGGGCTAAAGCAAGATGGCGTACATACGGCTTCCATGTAGAGGACGGAGAGAGAGAGAGGCTCTTTCTCATCCCCACCGTCGACTCGAGACAATTTTTAAAGAGATAAGATCATCTCCAATCGTGGATTGTGGCAGTCAAGCTGGTCTCTCCTCGGGCTGATCCAGATTTAATCTCCAGACAGGGCAGATCAGAAACACGGACGCCCTCACAGCCTGACCATAAATCTCCTGCCTAACAAATAGACCCTGATAAAACTGTAAAAGTTATTTAAATTCTCCTAATGGACAGATTTATCCATCCTGGTGCTCTCGACATGCCGTGCTCAGTCAATGCTCGGTGCAGCCTCTTTGACAAAGTCATCCTTCCCTATTTCATCTTCGCAGATAAAAGGAACAGGTGAACAAGATTAAAAACAGACACACACACACTATGCATGGGAACAAAGGAGATGTATTTTCTTATAAAGCTGAGAGAAAGGCATAGGACATAACAGTGCTTCATTTTCCCCCAATGGGTATGTAAGAGATAGCAATTGCAAATGTGGTCAAGAATAGAAATGAAAAACATCCTGGACAGACAGCAAGCATTTAGGTTTCAGCCTACAATTTGGCTTTAAGATTGGATGTACTTCGGCTAAGTCTGTGTGTATCTGTACGTGTGGACAGGACTCTAATGCCACTGAGGGACTGATAATGTTCTCTGTAAAACACAATCACTCACCCCCGCCTCCTCTTTAGGTAAGTCTCCAGGACCCCAATCGATACTACACAGCCCGGCGACTTATCATCTTGTTCTGTGCGACATAACCACACCTGTTTTGTAATAATGGATTACCAGTGGGATGGTGGTAATCCAGTGGTTAAGGAACTAGGATCTTAACACAAACGTGACTGGTTTGCTGCAGAGAAGAGACACTGTTTCTGTAAGATAAAGTTTACAGCTAAATGAAAATAAAAAGAAACCTTTTGAAAAGTATTATTAATAATATGATTCATATTGTTCCAAAGCTCTACAACTTTATTTCTTCCATAAAACACAAAAGGAGATATTTAGAAGAATGTCTAAGCTGTTTTTTCTATATGAAAGTGAATAGGAAGCAGAAAGAGTAATGGCCACGGTTCATTTTCCAGTATTATTTTAGCATTATTTATATACAAACCCGATTCCAAAAAAGTTGGGACACTGTACAAATTGTGAATAAAAAAGGAATGCAATAATTTACAAATCTCATAAACATATATTTTATTCACAATAGAATATAGATAACATATCAAATGTTGAAAGTGATTGGCAAGACCAAAGAAATGATTGTGGACTTCAGGAAGAGACAGCAATGGACATACTCCCCTCATGATCAGCGGGTCACCAGTAGAGAGAGTGAGCAGCTTCAAGTACCTGGGTGTAAACATCTCCGAGGACCTGACCTGGACTGCTCACATTCAGACACAGGTGAAAAAAAGCAGGCAAAGACTGTACCACCTGGCCAGCTGAGGAAATTCAGGGTTTCACCAGCTATCCTGAAAACTTTCTATTTAGGGCGATAGAAAGTGTTTTAACTCAGTGCATCACAGCGTGGTATGGGGAACAGCACCAGTCATGACCGCAAAGCCCTGCAAAGAGTCGATGCGCTTATCCGAGCGTATCTCAGGGTCAGCTCTCCCGTCTCTGCAGGACGTCTACACCAAACGCTGCAAAGGTAGAGCTACCAAGATCATCATTCACCCTGCAAACCCTCATTTCACGCTGCTACCATCTGGTAGCGCTTCCCGAAGCCTGATGGCCAAAACTGAGAGACTCAGGAGGAGCTTCTTCCCCAGGCCATCAGACTCCTGAACTCAGTCACTTAACATCACGTGACTTCACGTCCAGGATAAACATCGATACACTGACATTGCACTGCACTTTCTGTTCTCGTTGTTACTGTGTAACAACCTGTCATAAACCTGTTTGCACATTATACTCTTTATACATTTGTTAACCACATATTTATAAGTCTACAGTTTACTCACTGCAAAGTCTACTTCAATTATTTTATTCCACTTTATCCTTATTTGTTACCTTTTTCTTCTCTTGACTTGATTATTTATAATTCTACAGATATAGACATATATATATATATATATATATATATATATATATATATATATATATATATATATATATATATATATATATATATATATATAGTACTTTTTTTTTATATCCTATTTCTATTATAATTTCTTCCTTGTGTTTTTAACTGTGAATTTGCACTGTCCATGGAGCGGACCTGTTTACATTTCACTGCCGGTTGTATATTCTGTATATAACTGTGTATGTGACAAATAAAACTCTTGAATCTTGAATCTTGGCTCATTTTGGATTTCATGAGAGCTACACGTTCCAAAAAAGTTGGGACAGGTAGCAATAAGAGGCCGGAAAAGTTAAATGTACATATAAGGAACAGCTGGAGGACCAATTTGCAACTTATTAGGTCAATTGACATCATGATTGGGTATAAAAAGAGCCTCTCAGAGTGGCAGTGTCTCTCAGAAGTCAAGATGGACAGAGGATCACCAATTCCCCCAATGATGCGGCCAAAAATAGTGGAGCAATATCATCTACAGTGCATAATATCATCCAAAGATTCAGAGAATCTGGAACAATCTCTGTGCGTAAGGGTCAAGGCCGGAAAACCATGATCTTCGGGCCCTTAGACGGCACTGCATCACATACAGGAATGCTACTGTAATGGAAATCACAACATGGGCTCAGGAATACTTCCAGAAAACATTGTCAGTGAACACAATCCACTGTGCCATTCGCCGTTGCCAGCTAAAACTCTATAGGTCAGAAAAGAAGCCATATCTAAACATGATCCAGAAGCGCAGGCGTTTTCTCTGGGCCAAGGCTCATTTAAAATGGACTGTGGCAAAGTGGAAAACTGTTCTGTGGTCAGACGAATCAAAATTTGAAGTTCTTTTTGGAAAACTGGAACGCCATGTCATCCGGACTAAAGAGGACAAGGACAACCCAAGTTGTTATCAGCGCTCAGTTCAGAAGCCTGCATCTCTGATGGTATGGGGTTGCATGAGTGCGTGTGGCATGGGCAGCTTACACATCTGGAAAGGCACCATCAATGCTGAAAGGTATATCCAAGTTCTAGAACAACATATGCTCCCATCCAGACGTCGTCTCTTTCAGGGAAGACCTTGCATTTTCCAACATGACAATGCCAGACCACATACTGCATCAATTACAACATCATGGCTGCGTAGAAGAAGGATCCGGGTACTGAAATGGCCAGCCTGCAGTCCAGATCTTTCACCCATAGAAAACATTTGGCGCATCATAAAGAGGAAGATGTGACAAAGAAGACCTAAGACAGTTGAGCAACTAGAAGCCTGTTTTAGACAAGAATGGGACAACATTCCTATTCCTAAACTTGAGCAACTTGTCTCCTCAGTCCTCAGACGTTTGCAGACTGTTATAAAAAGAAGAGGGGATGCCACACAGTGGGAAACATGGCCTTATCCCAACTTTTTTGAGATGTGTTGATGCCATGAAATTTTAAATCAACTTATTTTCCCCTTAAAATGATACATTTTCTCAGTTTAAACATTTGATATGTCATCTATGTTGTATTCTGAATAAAATATTGAAATTTGAAACTTCCACATCATTGCATTCTGTTTTTATTCACAATTTGTACAGTGTCCCAACTTTTTTCAGGTTTGTATTTATTGATATTTTTATTTTAGTTCAACTTTTAGTCATTTTGTTTTGTGCTTTTGTTATTTTTGTATATTTAGCTTTAATTTATTTTTGTAGTAATTTTATTTTATTAAGTTATTTGCCACAGCAATGCCAAATTTATATATATTTTTAAGTTTAATATTTAGATTTAGTTTTTATTTAGCTTTACTTAAATACACGAAAATATTTTTTTAATAGTTGTGGTTAACAATAAAACACTTTAATTTCATCGTGAGTAAATGATGACAGACTTTTCATTCTGGTGTGAACTATTTCTTTAAGAAAGCTAACACTACTAAATGCTTATCACATAAATTTAAAAAAGCAATGTATAGGCCTGCCGATTGTTGTTTGGACCATAGGTAGTATCCAAAACGATTTAGGCCTGGGAATTATGATTTGTGTGTTTTTCCTCTTCCTAACTTTGGTCAGTGCAGCAGAGTTTTATTTTCTCTCAGTGCTGAAGGCCGTGACCTTTAGGTTGCTAACTGCAGCACCCTAAGCTGACCACACTCTCTTACACACACACGTACAGAATGATAGGTGGTCATGAACCATTGCTCTATGGCCTTGCTTGCCTTTGCAGTTTTGTGGCAATACTTGCAAGGCCTTTTGATTCTTAACTCTTCCTTGCCAGCTGTTATAAACTGCTCCACAAATTACAAAGAAAAGAAAAATGAAAGGCTGGCACATTTTTATTTTTTTTATTTATTTTTTTGATATTTCCACATGGGCTGACTTTTGGTTGGTTTCCTTCTAAGTATGTAAGTAATATTGTGATATAGTGTGTAAACAGATTACCAATCAGATAATAACCAACCGCATATTAGTAAGAAATACGATGAACAATTGCATTAAATTATGCTAAAAATGCAAAAATGTAATGTCCTAAATATAAAATAAAAATTATTTTGTTTTATTAATTTAATAAAATAAAAATGATTATAATAAGGTTAATATTTTAAATTTGAGTTATTGTAAATTATCTGAAATTAGTAATTATATTATATTATAAAAGTTGCCTTTAAAGTTGTCCAAATGAAGCCCTTAGCAATGCACATTACTACTAATAATACATTTTTATATATTTCCAGTAGGAAATTTACAAAATAGCTTCATGGAACATGATCTTTACTTAATATCCTAATGATGTTTGGCATAAAATAAAAAATATAATTTTGACCTATACAATGTATTGTTGGCCATTGCCATAAATATGACTGGTTTTGTGGTCCAGGGTCACATATATTATATTATATTATATTATATTATATTATATTATATTATATTATATTATATTATATTATATTATATTATATTATATACACATGACTTAAGTATATTATATTATAGAGTACAGTAACACTGCAGTGTCCATGTTGTGCAAATAACAATTAAGAACAGAAAAAACTGACAATTAATTAGCATTAAATGCTTGTTTCTGAGCAAGAAAAATCTAACCGCTTTTTCATGACATGTGAAACGAGCTATTAAACAAAGATGATGTGGTTCAGCAGAACATAATCATCATTGCAAACTATCTAAAAAATTCACATTCAGCACTGAGGTCCAATGAGGTGGAAGTGTTGCCCCGTTAGCCTTTTTATCAAGACTAACAATATGATGTGCTGGTTCCACTCTCTGTCTTTAGTTTCATCTATCTGTACATTCAGCATCCCCAGGCTAACCCGGGCTGTAGTTAAGGAAATACTTGCATTGCACTTGCAACCACCCACCCACCCACGCGCAAACACAACCTCTCTAATGCTGAGTGCATGGGCTGATTGGAGCTGATCTTAAAGAGAGCACTCCAAGCCACTGTTTACCAACATTTCAGTTTCTATGGCTCATCTATCAGAGACTAGAATAAAAGAGCGGTCAGAGGGGTGTTGGACTTGTCTTTAACCTTGATGATGTTTCCAGTGAGGCCGCATAATGGGCCTCTAATTGCTTTTGCAGAGAGGGGGACGTGTTGACATTTCCTTTTGTGCTGGCAAGAGGCTGCGGCTTGAACCATTATGCTAATCCAACCATTATATATCCAAGGCTATTTATGGGCCTGACACAAGTGATGTTGCAGGTAAAGGGCTGTGAAATGGTCTGTAAACAGAAGGAATTGATTCCTGGGCTCTGGCGATGGTCACAGCCTCTGAGCAAAGAAAGACTTGCCATCTTCACACTCGTCCGAGCCCTGAAATTGCCAAAGACGGCTTCAGCAGGCCTGTCTGTTGCCTGGCATAAAAACAGGAAACGTGAGATCAGATCAGCAGGCTGTGTGTAGAAAACAGACACGTTCGACTCAGATTGACACTGTATGCACTCTGTACATGTATAAAATGAAATGAGATGAATGTGATTATGAACTTCAATTCAAGAATTCAATTGAATTCAAATTACATAATTAAAAGAAAGAAAAAGTGCAGTTTATGTTGATGTAATATTCTGCTTTCCTGCCAATATAGAGTATATTGAAATGGTTTCATTAAATTTCATTTTTATGACCAGCTTGTAACAAACCCCATGAATTCCAAATTCATTTAGCTCAGTTTCTGTTCACTGCTCTGAGAAGATAGTAAAACCTCCCCATTGTTGATAGAAGAACTGTACTGAATTACATCAGCTAACCTCTATCAATATTTCTGCAGGTTTTCATCTCTAAATGTATTTTTATGTAATTATACTGATATAAGGCTTCATGAATTTGTTTTGTCCGTATACACATAATGATTTTGTATTTTGAATTTCTGACACCAACAACTGCAATAAATTATAGTATTTTAGTATTTGTATATTATATTATATTATTTTATTTTAATTATATTATATTATAGATTGGCGATTATCTTGCAAATAATGCATGAATTAACATTAAAGTCCCAGTGACCCGGAAGTAGCAAATGAGTTTTCTTCAGTGCTGTGACGTATTTCCAAGTGAAACGGAATATTGAATAGAGGGCGGAGTTTAACTTCAGCGCTCCTCCTCTCCATCTCTCACTCATAGCAGACTAACGGTTGGAGGGGAGTGGTTAAGTATTTTCAAACCTAAGCCGTCAAACTGACATCATCTGAGAAGGAACACCGTTTCCAGACCGGAAGTTACTTTTCAGATTTTGATTAAAGATTACTGCGACAAACTATTTTTTCTGTGTATTAACTTGCATGGATTAATTGTTCACCCTAAGACCTTTAATATGTGCTAACAAAGTAAATAGGGTCAATTTTGATTTCATGAGGACTTTAACTATATGAGAAATACATTAGTTAATCTGTTAAACAGATAACAGATTTTTATTTTTGTATCTGCATATTTGTATTATAATTATATATATATATATATATATATATATATATATATATATATATATATATATATATATATATATATATATATATATATATATATACACTCACCTAAAGGATTATTAGGAACACCATACTAATACTGTGTTTGACCTCC
This sequence comes from Paracanthobrama guichenoti, assembly GCA_018749465.1. Taxonomy (NCBI): domain Eukaryota; kingdom Metazoa; phylum Chordata; class Actinopteri; order Cypriniformes; family Gobionidae; genus Paracanthobrama; species Paracanthobrama guichenoti. The sequence goes on along the minus strand of CM031948.1, from coordinate 36,914,417 downwards.
TTTCGCCTTCAGAACTGCCTTAATTAATTCTATGTGGCATTGATTCAACAAGGTGCTGAAAGCATTCTTTAGAAATGTTGGCCCATATTGAAAGGATAGCATCTTGCAGTTGATGGAGATTTGTGGGATGCACATCCAGGGCACGGCTCTCCGCTCCACCACATCCCAAAGATGCTCTATTGGGTTGAGCTCTGGTGATTGTGGGGGACATTTTAGTACAGTGAACTCATTGTCATGTTCAAGAAACCAATTTGAAATGATTCGAGCTTTGTGACATGGTGCATTATCCTGCTGGAAGTAACAATCAGAGAATGGGTACATGGTGGTCATAAAGGGATGGACATGGTCAGAAACAATGCTCAGGTAGGCCATGGCATTTAAACGATGCCCAATTGGCACTAAGGGGCCTAAAGTGTGCCTAGAAAACATCCCCCACACCATTACACCACCACCACCAGCCTGCACAGTGGTAACAAGGCATGATGGATCCATGTTCTCATTCTGTTTACGCCAAATTCTGACTCTACCATCTGAATGTCTCAACAGAAATCGAGACTCATCAGACCAGGCAACATTTTTCCAGTCTTCAACTGTCCAATTTTGGTGAGCTCATGCAAATTGTAGCCTCTTTTTCCTATTTGTAGTGGAGATGAGTGGTACCCCGGTGGGGTCTTCTGCTGTTGTAGCCCATCCGCCTCAAGATTGTGCGTGTTGTGGCTTCACAAATGCTTTGCTGCATACCTCGGTTGTAACGAGTGGTTATTTCAGTCAAAGTTGCTCTTCTATCAGCTTGAATCAGTCGGCCCCTTCTCCTCTGACCTCTAGCATCAACAAGGCATTTTCGCCCACAGGACTGCCGCATACTGGATGTTTTTCCCTTTTCACAACATTCTTTGTAAACCCTAGAAATGGTTGTGCGTGAAAATCACCCAGCCTCCCTCTCCCACCTCCTCATCTAGATTCAGCCATTCCTTTTGCCCCATCTTTGCTGGTTCCCTTCAGCCCCTCGTCTTCTCCCCTGACACTTTGCTGTGTGGATAAGCCTTAAGTCTTAAGCCAAGGACACACCAAGTCGACGGTCGGTCAGGCCATTTTTGAGCTTTTTTATAATTTTATGTCATATAAACGAGGCCACTCCCAAGCCACGCCTACCGGTTACAGCAATTGCCCACCGCGGCGCCGGCCCCACCATCGTGGGACAGAGAACAGACACTACAATTAAAAACTGAACGTGTCCGCTCAATACAGTGTGAGCTGGACTAGAGTCTCAGCACATTAGCAGCCGGAGACAGATTTCATTCATCACGAGAGTGAGGAGCTGAATTACAAGATGATCGCAGAAGATTTGGTGTCAAAGCGAAATGTAAAAGTGCCTATTTAAGTGAGTTTGTCATTGTACCATTTTGTTGTTGTGTTTTTCATTAAGGATAATTCAAGAATTCCACAATTCAAGCAACCTGCCCCCGAATTGACGCTAATTGAAACAAAAATGAGCACGGCCGCACAGGCATTCATTTACAGCTGCACTGTCATTCATTCACGGCCGCATAGTGCGCACACATTTACAGCCGCACTGTCATTCATTCACGGCCACAGTCATTACGGTGCGTGTCCAGTCTGGCACGTTTTCAGTTCATGCCTATGGAAGCTTAACTTTCATAGGGATTAATTGAAAACACTCGCTTTGCTCCGCACCACTCCGTTATGAATGCCCGAGCGGCTGTGCGCATTTTACTTTCTGTGAGTGAGATCCCACCCCCTATGAGCATGTGGAACTATCTCCTACTACTGGCTGTAGTCTCTAGCCTCTGGCCAAAAAAAAGCCTCTGATGACACCAATGATTTTTGAGTCATTGGAGGTTTTTTCTACCGGGTTTTTACTTATACAAAGCTTACTGCTAATCGGTGAAGTATCCCTTTAAGAAAAAATTACTTTTCACTACTAGCTTAGTGTATGATTACAGAAAGAAAAAAAAAATGTATTGAACATTTATGGAGCAACAGATTTTGTGTGAAAATAAATCATAAAAGTGGTTTATTTTGTTTAAAAATCTTAAAAATGTATGGGGTAAAAATGTAATCACACATGGGGCAAAAGGCACACAGTATTGATACAAATACTTTAGCTAAAATAATGTTTTTAATAATGTCTAAGTTAATACTTGTTCAAAATAATCACTTTAGTAAAGTTTGAACTACTTTTGGTTTACTTTGACAAATAAAATAATAAATTTTTGATCAAAAAATATGCTGTCATTAAAATATTTGAAAAATATAGAAAAATAATTAAAAAGATTCTGAAAGTATTGGAGATCCCATAATAATTTAATATGGATTTACAGTAGTAACAATAAATTATATTTTATTATATGATATGATTAATATAATATTATATAAATATGATGGTTTTATTATAAATATGGTGATTATCTCTAAGGTGGACACCCAACTTAATATATGATACTTACAATATGAATCTAACCATGTCACGTCATCAACAAATGGAAAAATCAGCCAGCTGTTTATTATTATGTTAAATATGTCTTTTGCTTTATCCTGTGGATCTTCCAGAGTTTTTATTTTTATTTTAATAAGACTGTTATTTGAACCTGCTTCGTCGTCTTTGGAATTAAGACATTACAGTTATGTACTAAATATAAATTATTATGCTTACATAGAGATTTGTGTTTTTGATAAGAAAGACTATGGTTAACTTGAGTGATATTTGAGAGACTGACAGTACACCCAAATGGAATCCAGCACCTTATTTAACATAACTGTCAAAAGTTGGGTGTCTACCTTAATTACCTCGATCTATATGTGCTAAAATAATAAATCTGCTGGATTAATCTAGCCAAAGCTCCAGCATTTCCCTGGTAAGATAGAATTTTAATAAGAACTACAAGGCTAATAAAAGATAGCGCTGTCATAATCAATCAGCCAGACCAGTGTCAGCCACACACACTCTCTCTCTCTCACACACACACACTGCAGGTAAGAACCTGGCTTCACACTGAGGCCTCTAAAGAGATACATTATGCTACAAGGGACAATAGAACTATTACAAATTCACTTATTGCCTTGATATTAACTATATTAAAATGAAAGCTATAATAATTTTAAAACAAAAAATCACACACACACAACTAAAGGGAATCAAATTACTATGCCGTATAACAAATAGTCTATTTTCTATGTCCATCATTCTTGATACCTCCTCAGGTAGAATCTAGTACATTTCCACACTGAGATTAACTTCTGAGACCAGCGGCAAACCTGCATTCTCTCTATTCAGAGCTGGCCCCAAAGGGACACAAGACAGATTTGCATCTCTGGTGGTGTCCTTTGCTGCTACCTGCTGTTAATGCATTATTGTGAAGAGGAGGATCTCTCAACAGCATCCTCACAGTACCTGTTAGCAAATATAGGCGCGCACACACCCAATGTGAATTTACATAAATATTACAAAATCTATTTTTTTAACACATTAGCAGTGAAACCAGTGAGGATGTGCATTTGTTTACTGCTAGAGAGATACACGTGAGGTCACGGACAGAGGTCACTGCAGATATGTGGACTCACCTTTCCCTTGTCCCCTACATGACTGACCCGTTCTCGCTGATTATCTATTATCTTGTTATTGGACATAAATTTTACAAGCTGTTGAGAGTGTGGCAAAATCAATACCTTTTAAATGATGTTTATGTGTGATTAACTGTTAATATCCTCACAAATTATTTAATATAATAAGGTCATTTGTCTTTCACATGGGCTCGGTACCTGGCAAAGAATAATAGAATAATAAATGAGGACACTAGTAAAGAGGAGATTTTCAGATGCTTTTCCCAGCTAGTTTTATCACCCATATCCTCTTTACAGCCACAAAGCAGCACTATGGTTATTTTATGCAAGTAATAAAATTAGCCCGGGATGGAATTAGCAGACTCGGGGCTCTTTATAGGTCAAGCCGGTGGTTTATGAGCCTGTGACTCCCTCACACTATTGTCAAGAGGCTAGTTAGAGGGGTCTTTAAGCATGATTTAATATGTCCATGCCTCGGAAAATAGTTAAATAGCTAATTAAATGGAGGAGTTAATTTACATATTAATTGACCTTCCAGTAATATTTATATTGATACCTATATGAGGAGCCCTTGTCTTCATTGCCTTTCATCATAGTTAGTCTGAGCAAATATGGTGTAACTTTTTTTGTTTAAACTCAAGTTGCTCTTTATCGGTGTCGGAAGCTCGCGCCGAGGAGCTCCATGCAGCTGGCGAGGGGCTTGTGTGGCCCTGCCGCCTTTTGTTGTCAGAAAATGGGATGGTGCCATAAACAGCCTTGTGAAACGGTCTCAAGGGTCCTCCAGAGGAGAGCTGCACAGGGAATGAATGAATGGACACTGGCAGAGGGTGGGGACACACTGAGAGGGTTTTCTGGAACACTGCCTGTGTCAAAGCTACTCTTAATTATAACACTGATCGCTAATCAGCCTCTGTTGAACAGTCCCCTGAGGCATACCATTACCTCGGCTTGTCAAGAGTAGGCATAACATTTTAGCTGCACTTATACGCCAAGGTTATCTACTGCCCTCGGTGCTCCAATTTCCCACTGTTTGTTGTTTGTTGCTTTGAAATACAAAAATAATAGAAGTGTCTCTTCGGGTTAACTGATCTTACATCAAATGTTCTTTTTTTTTTCAAATATCAAGTCGAAGTATAATACTTAAGTTGAAGTAGCATCATCAGCAGCTGAGGCTAAAAGTGTTGCACCATGAATGTTAATGTTTTGTGCTAACAATGTCTTGACACTTCTGATTGATACATTGTTTGTGTCCAACTCTTTTCTCTGCTTATATTGTGCGATTGGCAACTGTGTTATGGGGGTGTATCATTTGTCACCACTTGTCTCTCTTTTGTGTCCACTATTCTATTCAAACAAAACACTATCGTAAGGATTAGCATGCTGGCCATATTGGACAATAGAGGCTGAATGGATCTCTGCAGCCTGTGTAAACTGAAAAAGACAGTGGTGACAAATGAAGCTAAAGACTTGGGGTGTCTCGATATTTAGCTGAAAAGATGCTGGTTCTGACTATACAGACAAACAAACAATTGTGCTTATTTTAGTCAACATGAATTAAAAATGAGTCCTAATTAATTAATACATATTACTGGTACCATAGTAAATGGTTCATCAGTTCATTGTTATTCCAATGAATAAAAGTTGAGCTGCATAATATTTAATCAAAATGTAGAAATGTACTCTTCATCTGACTTCACCACCATTTTAATGTTTACAAATAGTCAAATAACTACTTTTATTGCATTGTTTTAGCAAATTCACATTCGGTCTGGCTCCATTCTAATATCTAATCCCCATTTTTAAGATCCATTACATTTTTGATAGATAAAATCTACACTGTTAGAAAAAAAGGAACACTGCTGTCACTGGGGCGGTACCTAAGGTACAAAACCGAAAAGGTACTAATATGTACCTTTAAGTTACTGATCTGCACTCTTAAAGTACTGATATGTACCTTTTAAGGTACTAATATGTACCATTTAGGGGTGAGTAAGGCACAAAGATGTACCTTTTCACTTTTGTACCTTAGGGTACCGCCCCAGTGACAGAGTGTAGGGATTCATGAAATTTGAGTATTATTGTTTATCAGCTGATATGAATTATTTTTAATTAATTGATAATTAATTATGTATAGGCATCTCCTTATTTTTATATTTAGATTATCTTTGCCATCATCTAACACAAATTTTATCGAACAACATTGACATTTTAATACCAATTTTACCATTTAAATATTTTAATATAACACACTAATAATTCAATAACTGTAAATGTAATTTTAGCAAATCTCAAAATTAATGAATATCCATTTTTCATACTGAACATTACGTTGTGATGCATAAATTCACATTTAATTTAAAATTCACAGCATAATGTCAATTTAAATACCAACATAATACTGATGTGATGTGGAGCCTTATTAACGTCCATACCTACTCAAAACCCTAAACCTATACCCTTAAGACAATGCAAATAGTGTTGGTAGTACAATCTGATAGGTAACATTATTCATCAAGACACCGTTCTTTATAAGTCTTTTATTTTTAATTAATTTAGACAACAATATAATTTAATATTTATCAGCCAGAACTTTCATCAGTGCATCCCTAATCGAATCAATTATCGCAATTTTTGTTAAATATCCAGTCACAGAAAAATGTCACATTACAGGCATAAAATGCGTTGCAAACAGCTATTAAAATGGACTACATTTAAAAAAATGCTGGGTTGTTTCAACCCATGTTTGGGTCAAATATGAACAAACCCAACCGATGGTTTAAAAACATTTGGTTTTGTCCATATTTTACCCAAAATGGGTTGAAACAACCCAGCATTTTTAAGAGTGTATAAGAGTCAATAGCAGACAGATCAGAAGTATAAGGAGAGATGGGAATGATATCGTGCTGGACGGATTCAACCCTGTATCCCCAAGAATTCTTTACTTTTATCCTAAAATCTGTACTTAGATCCATTGTGGAAGGAATGACTGATATTGTGGATTATCTTAATGACCCTTAAAGTGTGGGATACTAAACCGATGTTACATCCCCTCTTTCATTAGATCACACTCCTGCTGATCTTCCCAAAGGAAAGAACTGTCTGATGCTGAGCCAGCTGCTTCAACCTGCTAAGCACCATGAGCTGAGACACTAGGCTACCTCATGAGGCTCAGCATTTACAAAAGAAAAACCCCTGTGTATCTTTATATAAAAGCACAGAAAACATCAGTATCATGTTTAGATGAATAAAAATCTTTTTGTTCTGCAGTATTTGATTTTAGTCCAGTCTTTTAATTCAAAGTGTAAAGTGCACTGATGGATGTACAGCCGTTTGACAAGACAGCAATTGCTGCAGCAGCTTAGAAATAAATTCACCAGAGCTACTGGGCTTCAGTCCAGCGTTTAGCCCATGGCAGGTTTGTTATTGCTACAGTGCAGGCTCTTAGCGGCGAGGATGCTAACAGTAGCTATATGGAAGTCAGAGGTTCTGGCTAGGGCAGAGGGAGGGGCAGATGGGGGTTTGCTGAATGTGTCAGCTGCACAGGAACAATAATCGCAGGCCTGGTCACCGGACCGAGCATCCAGCCTTTTTCACTGAATAACTCTATAAAATGGACACCTGCCACAGCGGCCACATGTATCACTGGGGGCCCTTGTGAACGCAGGCCTGCACAATCGCCCGCAAGTCACGGCTAGTTGCCCACTGATATATCAGATGTGAGCTTCTCCGGTGCAGGGTTCAGCACCCCAGCCAAATGTTGGAGATATTTGTTCTTGTCATTAAACTAAACTTTATTGTGACCCGCTCAGGCTGTTATTGCACTGGTAGCACTTCTTCTGGGCTGGACTTTATCATTCCCAGCATCTATGAATCTCCCAGGTTTTGCCATTGCACTTCAGTGAGCAATAATTCCTAGGCGCCCTCACACACTGGAAGGGCAGGAACGAGGCAGAGTAAGAGGGACAGAACAGATAAGATTTTTTTTGCTCTGGTCTTGATTTGCAATTTAATAAACATTCAAACTCAAAGCATGGCTACAGTCAACCATTTTTCCTCTGCATATGTGTGTCCTCAGTCCTTCAGCCTTACAAACATGGTTTGCAGGACACATGTTAAACATTTTTTTTGTGCTCTACATCAGTGGCCATTTAAATGTACATATTAAGAACAGCAATAAATAACACAAAGGGTCATTTGAATACACACCCTGCTGCAGGAGCTAACACACCATAACCACAAACCATAAAAAGCTAATTTATGTCAAGGAGAATATAAAAATATTGGATCTTTGTTGAGCATCCTTTGTACTGTTAAACCTGACAAACATTGTCAGTAGTTCACAGAAACATTCACAGAAACAAAAACAAAAAACTTTGGAGATATGAATTATATAATTATATAATGTATATATTCATTCACTACTATATATTTAATGTCTATACACTACTTACTTGTCTGCTACAATAATGTAGTGCTCTAAATCATCTTAATTTGGGAGCTGTTAAATAAATTTTTTTAAATAAATAAAAATAAATATAAATTATATATATATATATATATATATATATATATATATATATATATATATATATATATATATATATATATATATATGTGCAATTACTGTTGCAAAATATTATTTAATTACATTACAATTTTTAATTGATTGACAGCCCTAGTAAATATGTTATATACATGAAAACAAAAAAACTGTACTGTAATGAGGAAGGTTAAGGACATGTAAGGGCACATTTATATCACTCAACCTCCTTAGTATTTTAAAACAGTGTATAACATTATGACTACACATTTTAATAAAAAAGGGAATATATACATTTTTGCCAGTGCAAAATAGAATAACATACGGAGGTACAGTCTGTTTTTTTCCTGCGAGGATATTTTCCAAAGGTTCTGGAAAGATACAATGCGGTCATAGAAAATATAAACTGCAGATAAACGAGGTGACATAAAACTGCAGTCCATGTCCTGTCATACTTGGGTGCTTTCCAAGTCAGGAGAGACAGAGAGAGCGATTTAATTTACCAAACATGAATAGCTATCCTATCTTACTCACCTGCGACCTTACGGGGCAAAGAAAACCATATTCATATGCAATTAAATAAGGCTGAATGACAAGATCATCATAATCACCCTGTGTTGAATGACGCTACAACGTGACTTCATAGACAGAATCTGACACATTCTGAAAGCCTAAAATGTTTCCTCTTCAGAAATGACATTAGTTATGCTAGAACGGTTTATCCGCTTGGTCAGTTTCTCACAGACAGCATCGCTTTAGCAGTTGGCCCTTCTCTTTCCCTGTCACCTCTTTACCAATCAGGTAAAAATGGCAAGTTTTTGCTCTTTAAGATGGCGGGACATAACCTGTCCATGGAACATAAATGTGTCAGGTCTTTTTGTCTAAGATGAACTGAGCCCTGCATGCTTGCCTTCATAAAAAGGTCTTTAAACCCACATCTAGGTTCCCTTTCCAGGGAAGCATGAGATTAAAGAACAAGGGACTCAGCTTGGTAAACGTAATGGATTGCCAGAGAAAGTTTAAATGCGCCATCGGTCTGTGGTAGGGGGAGGAAGAAGGCTATTATGCAAAAGAGAGCCACGCAAGTAATCTGCACCTTGTCTCTCAGGCTCAAAAGACAAAGAACACACAGCCAGACGGCCTGATTGCTTCTTAAGAAATCCACGCACACCAACGCCATGATGGATTCTCATATTTTGACTTAATATGTTTAAATGAAAATTATTTATACATTTCTGCAAGACTTGAGCGCATTCTTAGTGATTACTGTCTACACAGATGGAAGCGGAGGTATCAGGAAATGTATTCCCAGATTAAGGCCTGATTGCAGACCGGAACGAGTCCTGCATGGACTGCTTTGCCTGACTCGATGACAATCTGATCCCTGACAAGACTTCTTAGTATCTCCTGTTATTGATGCACTCTACGCAAAAGTGGCGAACATCTGCGTGCCGAATGCCCGCGTGGGGATTATGGTTGACGGAGAGTGTTTAATACATTCTACCGCCGAGATTCTTGAGTGTTTTCGTCCATGAGCTGATCAAAATAGAATCACATACATGAGATCTACATGTGTGATAATAATACGGTCAGCGTCAGGCATTTATCAGCTCAGTGAATCGCTGGAAAAGATGAGGGGAGAATGAGCCACCGAGGAGAAGACAGGTGGAGGGGAGAGAGAGGAAAAACAGATGACTTTTTCATCTAACATATGCACAGATGCAAGGATCCCACACTCTTTTATTCATGTGTTCTTCATAATGGTGCTCAAATTAGGGATCCTGCAGTCTGCAGTCTTCTAGTCTGTTTGAGGATATCAATAGACCACAGGAAGTCTTTTGCATGTGCAGCCCCACAGTATTAAAGCATATCAGCATGCACATATATGTGTGCCCCTTTTTGCCCCATTTAATTGATTTCCAGGGGCATTTTTACCTTTATAAGGTCAGTTGTTTCTAACCTTATCAAATGCATGCATCATCTTTTGTCAAATTCTTATTTAATCAATAAATTCGATTAGAATAATCAGACACAGGACTACCAATAAAATGAAATCAGTATTAACAAAATCAATTCTTGCACTGCACACTTTAAAAAAATTATGTGTTGGCTCAATAACAACAACAACAAAAAAAGTTTGCATCAATTTTTTGAGTTATGACAACTTTGGTCCCTATCATACACCCGGCGCAATGCGGCTCCAGGCGCAACACAAGTGTTTTTTGCTAGTTTCAGCCTGATGCAGTTATCATTTTCACGTCCTGTGCCACGTTGTTTAAATAGCAAATGCATTTGCACCCATTTGTGCGCCCATGGCATGCTGGTCTGAAAACAAGGTGTGTCCAGGCACATTGTTGGCACGTTGCTATTTTGAGGCAACTGAAATAGACTGCACCATTGACCAACAAAAACCTGGTCTAAAGTCAATAGCAGTATGCACAACGCGCATACACTTTGCTTATTACACACACAGAGATGTGCAGCAGCACACAAACATTTTTAAATATTAAAAATAAAAGGATTCCTCTCTGGAAAAGCGTTCAGTCTTTCCGCTCGCATATTTCACCATGTAAAAATCCATCATGGCACGAGCGCAACTGGCTTTTAAAGGGAATCTGAAATGAGACTATAGTTGGTTTATTGCAGGTTACACCCACACACCCATTACTAATTATGAGAATAGGGACAACGCTTTTAGACAATGTGCGACCGTTTTTTTCCGGCGTTAAACTAGCAAAAGTTGATTTGGACACGTCCTAAGTGCACTTGCACCGTGCGCTTCAGACCATTCGCTCAGATCGCTAAAATAGGGACCTTAGAGTGAATTTACGTTCTACCAAAAAGCTACACTGAGTTAGAGGATAATTTGTACAATAATTTGTAGCATAAACACAAATTTTGAAGTTGATTACTCCAAAAAATTTAGTCGCTCCAACTACCAGAGTTGTAGCCCTTATCTATTTAAGTTCATCAACAATCAACAGCTATCATAGCACATTAACATATTTAACTAAACTTAATGAACTTATTTAACGTATATATATATAAAATGAACAAGTAAGATATTACTTGTCCCTGGCATTAGCGCAGTCATTGCTTATAGAGTCAATGTAGAGTTTACCTTCACTAGTATCTACTCTTCAGCACAATTGTAACCACAAAAACTTCAACATTACAGAAACTTAATTTATTGCTTATCCAGTCCTATACAAAGCATGGTGGGAACTAGAAATCCACTGCCTAATTTCCGAAATTATCTACAATTTTTTTTTTTCAATTTATAAGGTTTAATTAAAACAATAAATTATGTTTTATTAACACAGTTTGGAAGGAACACATTCAAATTATCTATCCAATCATCAAGTCATTCCAACCAGCTGTCAGCACAAGTGGAGGATTATATAAATAGCCAGTCAACTCACTAATGTTCCTCTACAGTTTTTCAGCATCCCTCCTGGGGGGGTTCGGGCAACCTTTTCAGGTCTGGGTTCGGGCCAAATAACAAGCTCAGAGCCCTCTCCTCGGACAGCACACCAAATACGCATACTATTAAGTATACTATTTACTATCTGATTATTTGTAAATGTGAACTCGTGAAATTATAATGTTTAACTTGCAACCATGCATTTATTTAAAGTTGTGGTAACAGGTCCCCTGAATTACTTTTTACAGTGCAGAGGTGGCACCCAGACTGTTTAATGCAGCTCAGAGGTGGCATAAAGTTATTCACACTGCGATTACAATTTCAGAAATAATTGTTTTATTAGTTTTTTAAATGTGAATATTGAAAATATGTGGATTAATTCAGTACAAAACACCGCTGTGTGTTGCTCGGAGACGATTCTGCTGTGGATGTATTTGGAACTACTTTCATTTGTAAAATGAAAACAATATTGCGTCTAAAATATAATTCTCAATAGCCTATTAGCTTTTTGAATCAATATCACATTATTCGGGAATCAACTTGCTTGTGTGATATTGTTTATCTATACGTAAGGCATGAATATAACACAAAAACTCATACAGGAGCATTTTTGCCCCCATTTGGGGGCATTCTAACTGCATTCTAATAGGCTACATCATGAAGTGTAATTTGTTTGGTTTTTGTTAAGTGAGTGACATATTCGATAATATCAGTTCACACATCATTAAAACAATTACAATATTATCGCAGGTTGACGCCAATAGCCTTGATGGCAGTGCACCGGCATGTAGTGCTGTTGTGCTTTGGGCAACCTGAGTTTGAGTCCTGGCCTGTGCACCTTTCCCGATCCCGTAGCTCCTCTCTCCCCCCTCAGCATTAACTGTGATAATATATATATATATATATATATATATATATATATATATATATATATATATATATATATATATATATATATATATATATATATATATATATATATATATATTTATACACTCACCTAAAGGATTATTAGGAACACCTGTTCAATTTCTCATTAATGCAATTATCTAATCAACCAATCACATGGCAGTTGCTTCAATGCATTTAGGGGTGTGGTCCTGGTCAAGACAATCTCCTGAACTCCAAACTGAATGTCAGAATGGGAAAGAAAGGTGATTTAAACAATTCTGAGCGTGGCATGGTTGTTGGTACCAGATGGGCCGGTCTGAGTATTTCACAATCTGCTCAGTTACTGGGACTTTCACGCACAACCATTTCTAGGGTTTACAAAGAATGGTGTGAAAAGGGAAAAACATCCAGTATGCGGCAGTCCTGTGGCCGAAAAATGCCTTGTTGATGCTAGAGGTCAGAGGAGAAGGGGCCGACTGATTCAAGCCGATAGAAGAGCAACTTTGACTGAAATAACCACTCGTTACAACCCGAGGTATGCAGCAAAGCATTTGTTTGGGCTGTTTGGGCTACAACAACAGAAGACCCCACCGGGTACCACTCATCTCCACTACAAATAGGAAAAAGAGACTACAATTTGCATGAGCTCACCAAAAATGGACAGTTGAAGACTGGAGTTTTGGAGTGAAATGTTGCCTGGTCTGATGAGTTTCGATTTCTGTTGAGACATTCAGATGGTAGAGTCAGAATTTGGTGTAAACAGAATGAGAACATGGATCCATCATGCCTTGTTACCACTGTGCAGGCTAGTGGTGGTGGTGTAATGGTGTGGGGGATGTTTTCTTGGCACACTTTTGGCCCCTTAGTGCCAATTGGGCATCATTTAAATGCCACGGCCTACCTGAGCATTGTTTCTGACCATGTCCATCCCTTTATGACCACCATGTACCCATTCTCTGATGGCTACTTCCAGCAGGATAATGCACCATGTCACAAAGCTCGAATCATTTCAAATTGGTTTCTTGAACATGACAGTGAGTTCACTGTACTAAAATGGCCCCCACAGTCACCAGATCTCAACCCAATAGAGCATCTTTGGGATGTGGTGGAACGGGAGCTTCGTGCCCTGGATGTGCATCCCACAAATCTCCATCAGTTGCAAGATGCTATCCTATCAATATGGGCCAACATTTCTAAAGAATGCTTTCAGCACCTTGTTGAATCAATGCCACGTAGAATTAAGGCAGTTCTGAAGGCGAAAGGGGGTCAAACACAGTATTAGTATGGTGTTCCTAATAATCCTTTAGGTGAGTGTATAATCACAGATAATACATTGGCTATCACACATCCCTATATTATACTGGCTATGAATAAAATAAGAAAATTAAAGAAATAGTTCAAATACAAATTTTGTCTTTACTCACCTTCATGTCTTAAAGGGGCTATTTAAAGTAGAATTCCCAAGCTGTCAAGATTTTCTTTCTCAAAAATCTTTAATGACTATTGTTTAATTACTTTAATTACTAGCAGTTGTACGGCTTCGGATAATTTTGCTCAGAATTTGTAAGGACTACTTCTGTAACGCTTATGATGAACGGATTCCATTTTAGCATGCAAAGATTCAGTAGTATAGAAAATTAGATGCCTGCAGTATAATTTGATTGCGCTTTTTATTGTGCTTTTTATCCTTTTTGGAGCTTGTCAGCCCTTGGTCCCCATCCACTTTCATTGTATTGCAGAGAGTAGCTCAAACATTCTGCTAAACTTTCCCTTTGCTGTTTCATGAATAAAGAAAGTTGTACTGGTTTGTAATGACATGTTTTGGCGGGCAGCATCATTTAATTTTTGTGTGATTTATCCCTTTAAATAAGGTCTCCAATTGAAAATAATGACTGAAAGCAATGCATTTCTGTGAACAATCACTCTTAAGGTTCCTAAAACCAGTCAACAGTTCTTAAAATAACCCTTTTTTTTCTTAGAGTGAAGAACGTTTTAATAATCTAAAGAACCTTTTTCCACTATAAAGAAACTTTCATGTGCTGAAAAGTTTACAGGGAATGTTCTTCATGGAACCATCAATGCCAATAAAGAACCTTTATTGGTGTGGTTGGTTCAAATAAACTATAATCAGACTCTTGTTTTAACTCTTTTTTTTTTTTACTGATTCACTATGTAATGTTAACATAAGAATATGGCAGCTTCCTGATTCCATAAGGTCCTTAAGAAAGTGTCACTCCAAAGTTAAATGTCATAACCAGAGACAATGTCAAAACCTCCACCCATCTGCCTAAAACATCGGCTCTAAGTTCCGTCTGCTCTCCAGACCCCTCAGCCCTTCATGGCATCCCAACATCAGACAACCCCTCAGGCTGCACCCCTCTTTCAACCTCCCTTGACAGTTATAACTGCACTGAACCTCGTCTCTGGGCTCCGGTTTAGACCTGATTTGAATACGGGCTTGTTTTATGGAGGCAGGTAATTGGAAGAGGGTGATTTACTACAGTGTATACAGGGCCTGCATCCAACAAAATATCTGGAAGCAGGGAATAATGACTTCCCCAGCCGCCGTGACATTTATCTGGACACAGGTATATTTTAAACACCCTGCGTTGACAGTGTTGACTATTAGCTGGGAAATAAATTATTCACCACTTACAAGGAGAGAAAAAATGAGAAAATTCTCCTTTCTACAGCCATAACAGGACAAAGCAGCATGCCCGGGAAAAAAAGAGGAGTGAGGGAGGCAGTCATTTTTCGTTCAATTACAGAAGGCAAATATTTATTATTTATAAGTACTTGCCTTGTATGGGCTTAAATGTTATTTATGAACCTGTTGCATAGTGATTTCCAATGTAACTCATTATTTTTCGCCAGAGGGTGTTGTAAAGGAGCAAGGATATATTTAATGACACTCTGCTAGTCGGCGCAATTACACTGTAATCATTATGTAAAATGTGCTATTAATTAAACCAATTTTCTGCTGGGAACACTCTTTTCTTCAGGGCTTCATCTTCATCGTTCAGCATTGTCTCCTGTGTTTTTCTCCCTTCCTCTATAATGTTGTGACTTGGGCACATACATATTTATAAAAGAAATTTTCATTAGCACCCCTTGTTAATAGGACCATATTAATATGGAGATGTGTTGGGCAGTTTAGGGTATAATAAAATCTAAACTTTTTTAATGACCTCCTCTTTTGAAGAGGGGGCGGTGCTATTGAGGTGAACTGGTATCAACCTACCCAACTAACTAACTAACCAAATCTCCATTAACACATTTAAAATGTTCAAATCAGCTCCTATACAACATATAAGAAGAGAGAATGCAATTGTTTTATATAAGGTCCAATGGATGATAGTATGCAGCACCTGTAATGTCAGCAAAACATGTTAGAATATTATAACGTTGATTATAATTTCATCGCAATTAAAAACAACCAACCTTTTGTTTGTAAGCACCACTAAACTACTTGTAAGCGTTTCAAGAGTGGGACGTCTGACCCTCTCGCTTTCTGCTATTCTACAAGATGTAAATGTTGTTGTTTGCAAGTTCTTGGCACATCTTGCATTTGCTCTTGACTGAGACAATTCAATATTTCGAGCGCAACCTTTACTTTGCCGATGCGATGTTGCTGTTTGGACAAGTTTGAGGTTGAGGACTATGGCGGCAGAGATCACATCACGTTCCTTTTGCAATGACAACATAGCCTAATGTTTATTCAATTAGTTTTAAATTGATTTTCTTTACAGAGAAGGAAAAAAACGTCCTACTGTTGTCAACTTTCTCTTTGTGCTCCTGAACAAAGCTGGGACTTAAAGGTATGGTTCACCCAAAAAAAGAATATTCTGTCATGGCTGACATACTCTCATGTAAGAATTTATTTTAATTCTGTGGACCACAAAAGAAGATATTTTGAAAAATGTTGGAACATTCTTCAAAATATATTTCCTTTTGTTCTGTGGAAGAAAGACAACATAACAGTGAATACATGATGACAATTTAAATTTTTGCATGACCTATCCCTTCAAAAACATTGACAATATAAAATAACTAATAAGCACTCTGTCCAGGTGGATGTCTTAACAGTCTCATCACGTTTTCAAAATGATTTCTGAAGGATCATGTTAAACTGAAGACTGGAGTAAAGGCTGCTGAAAATTCTGCTTTGCCATTACAGGAATAAATTATATTTTAAAGTTATATTCAAATAGTAAACCGTTATTTTAAATTGAAATAATATTTACAATATTACTGCTTTTACTTATTTATTTATTTTCAAATAAATGCAGCCTTGCTAAGCATAAAAGACTTCTTTCAAAAACATGAAAAACATCTTTCCAATTCCAAACTTGAGCGGTAGTGTAAGTACACACAAAATACACACCACGAAGACCCCATTAGAATCTCTATTACCCACACTTGATTTTCTCGACCAGCATAATGGTGGACTTTTGATTACATCAGGTAAACAGAAGGCAATATCATGAATTTTTTCGCAATCTTGAATTACAATATTTATCTTGCACAATCTGTTGCAGCCCAGTATTTGAATGAACTGATCCCATTACAATCCATTTCCCTCTTGCCTTGTGTCATACCAGACTAGTACATGATAAATAAACCAACATCAAGACTATATTATGACCAGAAAGGGAGAGAATGAGTGAGAGAGGTATCAAGGGGAGGACACAATTGTACATCTCGAGCATTATGTACATGATCATCATCGCTCTCGTTCCTACAGATGAGAAAATTATTAGAACATACTCCGTATCTGTTTGGATAAGCAGAACACATGCGTGTGATGGATGAGCCTGTTTACAGATGAGGTGGACTAATGTTAGGGTGAGCTACACCACCAATTGTGGTGGTAATGAGCCCTTGGCTGGTCAGGTGCACAATGAAGGCCAGACAGATTACACCGCCTCGACCGGCACAGGAGACAATCTTCTAAACGGCTCTAGATTGATAGAGTTACCATCCTACACTCACAGATTGCAGAGAGGTGACTCCAGTTTACTTTCCTTAGCAAAATATGAAATTAAAGATTTGTAGAAGATTATGTGTGTGTATGTGTTTGGGGGGGGTCATTTTATTTAAAGTCATTTAATTACTTTATGTCATAATATCTGCATAAAAATAAATCCTTCCCAGGATGTTGTTACCTATAGTTGCACAGCAATATTTAGTGTCAAGATAACAGTTAAATGTGGCGTTACATCATATACTTAATAAAAGTTAATCTTGAGAATGCACTAGATCAGTAATTGGGAGTTTATTGAGGCAAAAGTCATGGTTAATAGTTAATAGTGAGGATTGGACCCTAATCTAAAGTGTGACCAAAGAAGGTAGCAAAAAGTTCTCAGAAACAGCCATTTTGACCAATAACAAAAGCACCTATTTGGGCCCAGTCAGAATGAATAAATCAATAGGCTTGCAGAAAAATGGTGAAACAGGGAAGGTTAAGTGTTCGAAATAAAATACGTTCCCTGGAGCATGTAAAACGAGTCATGGAAAAGAGAGCGGAGGTTCTCTGCATAAGTCAATGGTCCCCTCGTCATCTTTCTCCTCATGTCACGGGAAATAGACTGATGGATCACTTC
Source organism: Paracanthobrama guichenoti (assembly GCA_018749465.1). Lineage (NCBI taxonomy): Eukaryota > Metazoa > Chordata > Actinopteri > Cypriniformes > Gobionidae > Paracanthobrama > Paracanthobrama guichenoti. The sequence continues at coordinate 36,896,377 of CM031948.1, read as the reverse complement.
CTGGTGTCACTGCTTGGGACTTGTGACAATCAGCGAAATGATTGTGTCTGCCTGCAAACATAGGCTCATAACTGATAGCCTAAACCCCGAAGACTCCACTCACCATGTGCAGTGATGGAGCATTGGATTAAAATCACTCCCGATGAGGAGGAGCCACCACCATTTATTATGTACTTCCCCCGGCGCTCCGCCATGCTCCCTGCCCCCCGAACCCCCAACTGGAATTTTCACCACAAGAACACATTATGGTAATCAGACAGTATGTGTGTATAGGAATCAATCAACAGGAAAGCCATGGCAAAGAGTTATGACAGTACAAAGTCTGTTTGTAACTTTTGATTAATGAAATATTTACCATGGGCCCACTTGAGAATGAGGAAAGCACGAGGTGGACTTGGGGGTTAACCCCAAAATTTCCATTTAAATGTAGTAAAGGAATGGGCCATGGAGCTCAACGTAAGATGCTCTGTTGTGGGCAAACCAATTTGCTAACATACAGTATGATTTTGGGTTAGATGAATAACCTAGGTAAGATTCATCTCATCATCATCAAGATCATGCTCCCAATTGCCGTATAGCCACTCAGCTGATTCATGCAGCTCTTTTCGCTTTTGTTATATCATGGCATACAAATATGTACATCCCTGTAAGGTATTTTCAGCCAGCAAATGAAAAGTAATCCGTCTTGGGATGTAGAAAGCACAAGGCTTTATGAAGCTCTCATTGAAGTATTTCAACCATCGTGCTATGAGCCAAATATAAATAATCTGTCCTTGGAACAGAAAAAAACAATGTTCATCAATAAGGCGACATGTTAAGAAAACTGCAGAATGTCACCGTAAACTGTAAATCAGTTCAGCTGCAGTATGAAATGTAGCAATGCTTCATCATCACAAGCATTTTCCCTATTGACTAATGAAATCATGCACAGTATATAAAAAAAAAAAACAGTTTGCATGGCTTTTTTTAGTTGAACTAACCTACTTAATTATTTTACTAATTAAGTAAATGTATTCAACTTAAATTGTTAAATTGGCATGACTATTTATATTAAGCCTAAGAAGATATCTTAAGCTCTACCAAAAAAGTTCTAAGCAGATTGTTCCCTTTATTGACATGCCTTTGAAAAGTTCAATATTGTGTGCTTCATCTGATGTTTTCTATAAGCAATGTACAATCAAAGTGCTTGTTGACAATGACATCATGAACGCTCACCTGATCATATGAAGTAATTAAAGGCAATAAGTTATTAAACATGACACAATCAATAACAGTGCAAATAAAATGAGCAAACTATGTATTTCATTATTCATGCACTGAAAGAAATGTTATTTCTTAGCATCAGCAATTTTAGCATGTTTTCCAGTAAACATATCTAAAAAAAAAAAAAAATCACTAAAACAAAATAAATGTACTTAAAATTACAAGAATTGAAAGCATTCAGCATTATTTATTTGATCCGAGAGTCATTTCTTACAGTACATGATCACTGAATAACAAACATCTCTTTTTTTAGCGCATATCAGTGAGACAGGCTTGTATTCGAACCTCTTTAGATATTAGATTTGCAAATCCAAGGTGCAAATTGTTTGTGGAATCTCCATTCTGCCCTTTCTAATGTTGTCATTAGCAATCAGCTCACTAGGAAAACAGGGGCGGGAGAGGGGAGGAAAATCATTTGAACTCATGATCCACAATAGATTGGCCCGTGCACCGGGGTCGTCACTGGGCCAGGATGACAGTTCAGGTCAATACCAGGGGCAAAAAGGTGGCCAAGGCAAAGCCCCGGGGGCCTCGTTCAGAGGCTTGAACTCGGGATGCTGAGGATTAAGGGTGGTTGACAAGACATTGGCAGTCTTTTTCTGCTGAAGGAGTTGAAGAGAAGAGGATTATTGTGGGCCGACAGTGTTGTTGCTACTTGCTGACAGTGGCAACCTGTAGCCGCCCCGGTCACCGGTCCAACCTGCCGCTGTCAGGCCCATGACAAGATGCTGAGGTATGGAAGGGTGTCACGTTCCTTCCATTCTTTCCTGTTCGGATCCCATGCTGCCAACCTGATCCTTTTGCCGAGCCCAGAGGACATGGCATCTTGCTTATTGACGCTTGGAGTATTGAGTTATTGATATACTCCTCAAAGAGCTTCATTGATCCCAGCGCAGACATCACACTACAGTACATGCATACTAGAAGAGCTACATGGGTTTACCTGCGCAGACTCACATTCGGTTACATTAATTCTCCTGTGGGAAAGGAAATAAGGTTGCGGCATGCAATTGTAGGATAAAAACAAAAGAAATGAAGTTGTATGTGGAAGCCATTAAGATATCTCAGTTTGACACATCCAATCCAGACAAAGGCTTCACTGGGAGGCAAAAAAGTAATGACTTCCTGCATGTCCCACCTCACCTAACCCTGTGCTTATGAAATATCACTCCCAAGCTTGCTTTGCCTTAACGGCTTAGGGGGTATTCGAAAAGTTTGGCAACTTGTCAAATGGATGGATCAGACAGATATATGGAGTCGGGGTCATTTCTCTCACGCTTGCAGGGATCGGCGCAACCTCTCGCAATATCCCTGTCGGCTGATTGAGGACTTAGTTTGGCCGAACGCAGCTAAAGCCTGGTGTGTTCCAGTGACTGCCTGACACACGTTAGCAGCGTATATGTTATTCCATATTCTGTGTGCCGCTCCTGGGGCAAGGGGGACTCCGCGGGCTGGGATCCTTGAGCGTGGCTAACCCTGACTCCATCACTATCAATTGTCTTTGAACAGCTCCGATCATCACCTCAATTATCTGCTGTCCAGCCCATCTGATAGCTTTCTGGCCAACTATAACTTCTCTGTCGATGAACATGGAATAATGACAGCCGAGGGAGGGGATGTGGGGTCTAGCACACACACATTCACCCACATACATTCATGCACAACAAAAGCCTATTCCACTACCTGTAGAAAAGCGATTTACCGACCACTGAGGTGGTTGGAGCTTTTGGCTCCATTTGAAAATGGGATTGATCTGTATTCTGTCCCTAAAGCAAGAGTGAGAGCAACTCATTTACAGTGCAAATACAAACATCCATATGTATGGCAGGGCTGATTGTATAAAAAAATAAATAAAAGTGCATAAAGTGCACAAATGCAGGAATATTATTTTCAAATTAAAGTTTACAAATTTTTTTCAGTAAAATATCCAAAAACCACTAGGCCAGTGTTATATATTTTGTTCAGTTGAGTACTTACAATATCCCAAATGTTTCCAACTACTTGTAAATCGTGAGAAAATTGCTATTTTAACCAATGAACCGGGATGTGTTAGGGAGTCGCCTGTCAATTGCATCATATCTGCGTTACCCTCGGTTTCCGGTTTTATTTTGCAGAAACGCTTTCCTCTTACTGCAGTGTGCAACAAGTGTCACAGCCGCCGCCGAGCGAATGCACAGAGTAACGTCATAACATCATTTTCAACACACTCAGATGTATCTAATATGATAAACAGAGCTGCGTTACCTCATACTCATGACCGGAAAAGCGGAAATGGCGCCGGCGACTGTGGCATAATAAAAGTCTCGCTTCTCACGAGGTGTGTGTTGCGTTCCTCTTATTAACAATCGCTCCAGCGGCCTTGCTCAGCTCCCACAACACTCGGTCCTGCTCTGATTCATACTACAGTAACGTTAATAATCGCATTAATGAACATAATTTCTCCCCGAGTCCTATCCTGATTCTTTTCCACCAGCTGTGAGGTGAAGACCACATGTCCCAAGATTCTGTGCTCAAACTTGGCATCATCAAACTATGCCTTTGTTTTGACTAGGCGACCTCTAGCGGACGGAAAAGTTATATAGTGCACCTTTAAGTTATCTTTAGAGTATGGACCAAAAAAGCAAACAAAATTATACATAATATTATAAATAACAGATTGTGACTATGACCACTATTTAAAGAAAGGTCCCTATTCAAAATCATAAAGATCCGACATCTTAGAAAATATTAAAAATATGCAAAAAATAAAAATATTATATATGACAGCTATTTATTATATCAATTTGTATAATAATAATAATAATAATTAACAAAATATAGGAGAGGAAATTAGTGAAAGAGAGGGCCAGATTCACGGCTCTGTGTCTTATTCATACTAAGTGCTAAGCAATACTCCAATTGTTCCCTGCACATGGTATATGGAATTATAATAATTTGGTTAGACACTTAATCTAAACCTTTATAAATGAAATGCACACATAAATGTATGGCTGTGCGCACTGATGCCTTATAAAATGAGTCCCTATTAGCATTCCTTTTTGGCTTGTACATTTATAAACATTTTGTTTTGGTGAAGGGTCATCTCTGTATTGCTCTGTCTCTGCAGGCTATAATAAACGAGTGTAATTACGGTGGCTGATTGGTTGGAAGGTCATTGCTAATCCTGTAATTTTTCATCTATGTTTGGATTTGCTTGTGATGAATGTTCTCAGCCTTTAGAGTATTCCTCCTCAGATTACTCCATGCATAGAAATGCAACAGCAAATAAAGCTGTTGGCTCCCGTTGTTTTTCTCCACTGAGGATGTATTAGTAAATGAACAAATGAGATTTGTCATCTCACAGGTTAGGTAAAAAAAAAAAGAGCTTCTCATTATAATATTCAATGCCGCCTTCTTAACACGATACAATGCATTGATTGTTTGACAAGTGCTATAGTGGTATAAAGATATTTAACAAGTTGTTCAAAGGTAAATTAGCATGATGTGTGCCACACAGGCATAATTTACAATAAAATATTTTTATAAGACAGAGGAACTGTCAGGCTGGAGTTTGAGATTTAAAATAAATAAATAAAAATAAATGTACAATGTTCTAATTGTTCATTGTCACTCAGTGCTAATTGTTCTAAATGCTCATTTCCAAGCCAAAACTGTAAATGAGTAACACAAATATAAATATTTTTATACTTTGAAGTATTAAAACTCTGGTTGTAATAAAGCCATATCTTAAGAGCAGAGCAAAACAGACAGACAGAATTAGTTTATATATCCTTCATGTTCTTCTGTTTATCATACAATGATAAAAAGATAGAACGATAGATAGAACAATAGATAGCTGGGACGATAGATAGGACAATGTCTCCACCACATTCAAAGTGACTTCAATGGTCACACATATACATATTGTGCATGAATAAAAACAAACTACAATAGCGATAACAAAGCGTAAATGCACAAAAATTTAATGCATAAAGCACTTCTTGTTAGTTCCTTATAGCACCACAACATGGACATTGCTGTGTGTGACCTCTAAAGGATATATTTGCTTAACGGAGAAAACTGGATGCACAGACTTTGTCTTACAAGTTATAAAGCAATACATAAAGTAAATGCATTCTCTCCGAAACAATGCTCCTAATGTTACAGGTAAAGGAGCCACTAACTTTCCCATTGCATACAAGCCCTGATCACTCACAGCATCTTGTTTTATCAGACTGATCTTTTACCATTTTTATGGTTCTTGTAAAGGGATGCAAATTCTGAGGTGTCAAATCAATCAGTCTAACTCTCAACAGAACCTTAAATACAGCAATAAAACAGCCCAAGAATGTAATTCACCTCAGTGAAACACTCAACATGTCCCTCGTGATTTAAACCACCTTTGGCATGGGCGCCTATCACAGTTGCAACACATTTTCTCAACCAATTGCGCATTACAGTCTTCTAATGGTCAAGTCAGACAGAGTAACTTATAGCAGCTCATTAAAAGGCTCCTCTCACTCTCTTCCTATCTCTCCCTTTCAAACTCTCCCTCTCTTCCTCTTTCTCTCCATTTCCCTCGCTCTCAGTGGACACAATGTCTCCTGCCTATTTGCAGTGATTTCCGCAGGTTGAATTAATGTGCTGTCAGGCCTGTTTCGGAGGCAGCAGTTGGCAGCTTTCCTGATCCTTGGCTGATCAGCTACTCGCCTGCAGCAGAGGTGTCTAGCCTGCTAGGCCAGTGAGCCGGTCAGTGGACAGAGAAAGGGGAAATGGGAGATAAGACGTGGGGGGTTCCCACCGATCCATTTGTCTATCCGTTCGCTGACAGGCTGAGAAAAGTCATGATGGACGATGCCCTTTCAAAGTCAGACAACATTTTCTCTCTGTCCCAGAGCTGTGGCCAGGTATCTGTAAGGCTCTGTGAACTGCAACCCTTTGACCATTCAAGCTATAATAGTTTAAAGGTAAGCATTTGAGTAAATTACTCAGACACTGGTCAGTTGGCTAGTAGAAACAGCACCACAAAAAATCTTTCAGAAAGAACATTTAGTTTACTTTTAATAGTGATATTTTGATCAAGAATTTTTTTGAAGGCAAACTATATCCCTGCATGCTTTGCTAATAAATAGAAAAGACCCATGTTTTCTCTGTAAAACCAATAAGAAAGTCTCTATTTGGCAAGACAAAAAGCTTAGAAATCACTTACCCAAAATGAAGACTAAACAGCCTCTATAATCTCATTCATTTAGTAATGCCTAATCAATGACCAAGCAACATTGAAGGGTCTAGTTCAGCCATCGATCACCATCTCTCAATTCCGCCTCAACAATAAGCTTTGTGGGAGGGACAGATTGAGCGCAACTTCGCATTAATAGGCTTTGGGTTCTTTAATCTAGACTTCCTTTTGTGATAGTGCTTCTTTGGAGTTGGGGACAACCTGAGGCTTGTCTTATTACCCCCGTCGCCTGGTGAGATCGGCCCCTATTCCCCAGCGCCACATCCCAAACCTTAATCCAATTTGTTCGGTCCCCTTGTCCATACCCGCAGCAAAATTAAAAACCCTGTGCTGCAAAAACACCTTACATTTCCAAGGTATTGGCTTGCTGTGCTAGACTAGAAACTTCATTTATTCTGGCTAACTTCTCAATTATCTTCCCAGCAGTGGAGATGTGTAAAAAGTGCGAAAATCAATACGATTCCATTCCCCTTGTATTGGAAGGGGAAAAATTAATGAGATAGGACACTCTCTTAATCAGAAATAAATGTTTTAATTCAGATAATGACATAGTTTTCCCTTGTAGAGGGATGACAAATGCCGGGCCAGCAGTCTGCTCGCAGGCCGTTTCAATTTTATTGTAAATATAAAAGGTATTGATCGGCGAGATGTACAAACCCTATTGCTTACAAAAGCCATTTGGGGGGCCTGGGAAAACTATTAAGCGTGGGGTCAGAAATCAATAAACAACACTAAAACGTGGCTGCGCTTGCCCCGGCTAGCACCTTGGAAAGCAAAATGGCAGGCGTAGTGACAGAAATGTCTGTGGCGGGTAACGGGCAGGGATGATGGGGTCAGGTGTATAATCATGGAGAGGGCTTTGACAGCCACCTCACACTGAGGCCTGACAGACTGCCCTCTTCAACACATACCAGCTCATCAGCTTGTCACTACCTCAGGTCTGTTTCACTGAAGAGCCAGTCTGATGTATCTAATAGAACATCTAATGACTGTCTATCACCCACTTCTCTGGATCGCTCCTTATAAATATTCACATGTTTGAATTGTAAATGGACCATATTTGTTATTTGATGTTTATTCAAATGAAAAAAGAAAGAAATTCAACTAAATATTTAGACTTTTTTGTGGTTTCCCAGAATAATAATCTGATCAAAATTATTGAAGTAATGTGACTATATTTATATATGCATATATACATATGATTTTTTTATATACACGAAAAATATGTATAAATCACTATATTTTTTATACATGAAAATAAATTATAAAATAAATTAAAAACAAGAAAAATTATAAATAAGATATATATATATATATATATATATATATATATATATATATATATATATATATATATATATATATATATACACAGTATACACTACATACATTACATTATATACAGTATGTAAAATGTATTTATAATAAATACATTCATATATAATACATTATAGTGTATAATATATTAAATATATCAACACACAAACACAAATACATGACATTCATACATAATTGTTTAAATGAAATTGACGGTTAATGTTAATCTAATGTGTCTGCAAAGTTTTACCTATTCACTACAGCTGTAAACAATATTGAATTACCATATTTGTACCTTGATTAGGAAAATGCTCTCTAAACCAGTGGAAAAGGCCAATATGGCCTCAGGCACAGGGCAATGAAAGGTATATAATGCATGTACAGTAATTAGGGTAGGTAAGGGAGAGTGACCAGGGCAGACAACTTAACCCCAGATCTATGGACTCCATTGGGCAAGTTGTGGGTCAGACCCTTGGCTGCACTTTGTCCAACTCTTCCATTGACTGACCCTTTGAGTAGGCCGCTTGCTCTCAACAGGTGCAGTAAGTTGGCCAATCCCAGGTCGAATTAAAGCTCAAAGCCATCTTAACAAACATTGCAAATTGATAAATCATTGGAAGCCGCACAGGGACTCTATCTGCTGGAGATTCGGAGGGCTTAAGGAGGATCAGCCAGTGAGTATTGCTATCTTCAGCGACATCCGCTCGGTAGATAAATAAATAAATGATGGCTAGTGTATCTGTATACATATGAGAGCGTTTTCTCTGAATAGAGGCTCAGTGGTGGGGGGAGGGGGGGTTAAGTTGTAGATGAAAATAGTACTTTTCCTGCCCTTCTTAAAATGGGATTTGGAAGGGTCACTGTTGCCTATCAGAGGGTGAGCTATTGGGCGTTTTGGGCTATGAGAGGGGGGTTCTGCAGATTTGGATCTCTGAACCCCTCTGCTTTCCTCTCTGGATAATGTCAGTTTCCGTGTCACTCTCATCTCCCAAACTGATGATTGGGTGGGCCAGATTCAGCCCCCAGTCTTTGCGGTCACTCGACCCTGCGTG
>CM031948.1:36852527-36885027 GCA_018749465.1 Paracanthobrama guichenoti | reverse complement strand
GGCTCAATTTTCTCCCCCTTACTCGCGCTTTCTTTCTCTCCCGCCTGTGTTTTGTATTTATGGGAGCATGCGGTTATGCGCTCGCCTTCGTTTTTCCCTGATCTTTCTTTCTTTTATGCTCTTTTATCTGTCGGAAGGTGAGCTGAAAAGCATAGAGAAATGATTTACCATATACAATTTTCCCACAGTATTTTCCATGTAAACATCCTCCAAGCTGACACTTCTCTGTGTCTGTGCAAACCTTAGTTAGCACATAGCTAAATTAACCTTTCATAAATGACACCATCCCTTCACTAAATAAGGGAAGATATCCACTAAAATAATGCACTTCTACAATTTTCCCACATTATTTTCCACATAAACATCCTCCAACTCGACACTTCTCTTTGCTAAATTTTAGTTAGCGCCTAGCTAAATTAACCTTTCACAAATGACACCATTCCTTCACTACAGATAAATTATTTACAAAGATAATGCATTTCCATACACAATTTTCCCATAGTATTTTCCACATAAACATCACCCAGCTAGACACTTCTCTATGCTAATCTTAGTTAGCGCCTAGCTAAATTAACCTTTCACAAATGACACCATCCCTTCACTACAAAAGGGGAATTATTTACAAAGATAATGCATTTCCATAAACAATTTCCCCCATAGTATATTCCACATAAACATCCTCCAACTCAACACTTCTCTATAATCTTAGTTAGCGCCTAGCTAAATTAACCTTTCACAAATGACACCTTCCTTCACTGCATAAGGGACTTGTGAAATTATCGTTTGTGCGAGGATGTAGATATTTAGGAGAAGACTCAAATTAAATATGCTCTGGCAGAACGTAAATTTCCGTTTTATGTGGCAATACTTCGTGCTAATTGTTTCCCTGCACCTTGATCCCATAATTAGGACCTTGCTAATTATCTAATTAGCCGGTAGCAGAAGGGCAGGTTGACGGCAACATTTTAGCCATCGTTCAGTGGCTCATTATCCTTGAGAAAGTCACAGTGTGCCCATCTCCCCCACCCTAACCACATACCCGTCGGGCTCAGGGAAGAGTCCACGCTGCTCCGCCACCCTCTGCATTTGTCAAGCTGTCTGTTACAATGGCAAGTTTGCCACATCACAAAAGCCCCTCTGACAGCCAAGTTTATATTGCAATGGGAGTCTGTATGGGTAGAGAGACACAAGAAAGGTTAGGAGGAACGGGGAGGCAGCAAGAGTTAAAGAAGGCTTGAAAGTGGTAATTTATAGGTGGTGGCTTTGATTTGCACTAGCGCTTCTGTCTTCTGTGAGGATTGGTTGTCAGAGCCTGGCTCGTACTGGTTAAGGGGGGTAGAAGAGAAGCAAGCCGAGCAAGGAAGAGCCGGCTGCAGCTTCTCCAGCGCCTGAGGCAGCTCCTCGGCCTGCTCAGGTGCATGCAGCCTTGCTCATTTTGCAGCTCGGTGGGGAATCCAGACAGGACGTGGCTATTTCCCTCTGGGGGCCTGGTGACATCCCCCATCTCTTGCTCTCTCCCTTCGTTAACCATCCTCATTCCCAGCCCCATCTCCAGCTTCCAGGGCATCCATGGCCAGCAGGAGGCAGAGGCCGCTGGGACACTGCACCTTTGTGGCGCTAAATACAATGTGCCACAAACACAGTTAATCACTAATCTAGTTTGGGTCCATCACGCTCCCTTGCTGTGGGTGAGAAATGGACAGTGATGTTGTCATGCCTCATTAAAGTGATTAACAACTATTACCTTTTGTGTTCCAAGGTGACTGTTCTTTCCCCTTGTCATGTGATATCATGCAGGGAGACAACCAGAGAGGGGCGCCTGTGAGATGGAGGGCAATAAGCCAACCAATGGTGTTTTATTTGAGTAAATTGTGTAAAGATGACATACCAAATTTTAACTCAATTTAAGATGGTATAACATCATTTATTCAGTCCAAAAGTGCAACTGAATGTCACTATGAAATGGTGAATTATCCATTTTCTAATCCGCTTGTGAGTGCTGGAGCCATATAGACAGGGAAACGCCATGGACGGATGGCCAGTGTGAACTAAATGTAAAAACTTTATTATGTTTTTAAAAACATCTTCCAGGGAAATTATTATTATTTTTTTTTAAATCATGTCACACAATTATTGCAGGTAAAAAAGGTGTTTGTCTGAAATGCTATAGTAGAAATCAACAGTTCACATGTCTAAATTTGGTCAGTCTAATCAAGTGATACTTCACAGATCATTTGCTTTAAACTAAAATTTTGCCATCATCCACCCAACGTCAAGTTGCTCCAAAATCAATTTCTTTCCCTATCGAACAAAACAAAAAAAGCATGGTGGTGATGTATGATTGGGATTTGAACCCCCTTTCATGCTAAACAAAACTCACTAGACTATCACATCTTGCAAGTACATGAAAAACTACAAAGTGGTTTGTTGAAAGGGCACCACTGTCCTACCACAGATCTACCAATATGATTTTTAGAATTCACCATGAAATCAAAGTTGACAGTGGACCCTTTTCACATTTCCAGGATTCTGAGTGAACTTTAGACGACAGCAAATATAATTTTTGTATTTCCACTTGCTCCAATATCAAAAGAAAAAATCCATGACAGCATTCGACTCCCCAAAAGAGGGAAAAATACTGAGAGATAGATTACAGTAAGAGAGAATAATGTGAAATTTGCCACCACTTCCTTAGCCGTTGTATTAGAAACAACCTCGCAGCAGTGTTAATTCAGGTACTATAACACAAAATATAGCATTATAAATGTATACTTAATTTTCTTTTAAATGAAAACATGAAAAACTTTACTAGATTTTGGATGTTGATAACTGTGGAAATGCATCATCACACTTTTATGGAATATTGCTGTGTTTATTATAAATTATTTATCTGTGTACATTTTTTTCATAATCTTTAATCAAAATAACTCCCCCTCGCAACATCTCTTCTCTGATGACGTGTTTGCTGACACGAGGGCGGGACAACCTGTCACTCACATGATATAACAGCAATAAACCACAGCGATGCAACAATTTCACTTGGATATATATATATATATACATGTCACGAATGGAAGAAAAGACTATATCATAGCTTCTGTTTCATGCTGACTTTGGACAAATGTCAGCACTGTTGTTTAACATATAGGCTAGATAAATATAACAGAATTTTAATATCAGTGTGAGTATACAACACGCCTCCAAATGCTGATTATAAATATTTTCACTGAAAGAAATATAACTGTTTCTGTATAACAAAAAGTGAAATTTAAGTGAAAATACAAGCAAATAAAATGTATTCCCCAGTTTAGTATTAAATGCATACATTTTGATAAAAAAGCACCAACTCTAAAGCACTCAATGCTAACACTGTCATATTAATAAGGAGTGAGTGCATGCTGGGAGGGAAGCAAAGTCAGGCGGTAACTCCAGAGGCACTCTTGGATATGTCTAATTGGCATGAGAGGAAACATGCGGTGTGACGGTGGGGGGACTGCATTGTGCTATGGACATCTCATTTAGAGAGAATCATGCAGGAGACTGTACTGAAATTCTTCTCAAAGGGATAGCTCACACAAATGACAATTCTTTCATTATTTACTCACCCTTATGGCGTTCCAAACCTGTATGCATTTATTTCTATAATAAAAGAAAATATTTTGAAGAACATTGGACTCCACTTGACTCATTGCATGGAAGAAAAAAAAAAAAACAGACATTTAAAAATATATATATTTTATGTTTCACAGAAGAAAAAAAAGTCATACAGGCTTGGAACATTAGGTCTAGTTAAACTACCAAAATCTGCTTTTTACCCTAAAATGTACTGATAACCACCATGACAATACAGGTGGTAAGAAAATCACATGATCAATCAGAGATCATCATAAGTGACCTGTCCATGATACATGGTCAATACTATAGATGGTGCACAGGGTCATACTGTACATAAAATGATAAAGCACCATCAGGGTAACACCAAAATAATGGAATAAACATTAACTAAATAACAGAAAAGGCAAAACAAAAAAACATACATTTGTGATGCGTCATGCAAGGAATTCTGGGAATGTCCTTTTACTGTTTTTCGCCATAAATTATACACCATTTCATTGTTTTTACTTGTAAAAATTATGACATTTACAGTACTCACAGTAAAATTATGTATAATACAAAATTAAACCATTTACAGTTTTTCACTATATATGGTAATGTAAATTACAGTTAACCAACAGGTTTTCACTGTAGCATTTTGATTTTTGGTGTTTTTACTGCACATTTATATTCTAGATAATTTCTTCTCTAAACAAATGGCATGTTTTAACCACCAAAATTCAAAAGTGACAACAAATAAGTCATTCATAAAATAATGAAATTCAATCTCAAGGTTTGAAAAAGTATTTCATCAGAAATATACTGATGTAATTTTTTATTATTTAAATAAATCTGCACAAGGAACAGAAGAACAAAGCACAAATATCTATATTCATATTGATGGATGTTTTACATGTGTGAAGAATGGCTTCCGTCCACATAAAATAATGCTTATATTATAGAACACATAATAATATTCATATCCTCATCAACATGCTCGGTGACTGATTGCACTTCAATGCAGCAGACAGCGAGGAAAGGCAATGTTCTGACAGCTAACATGTGTGAATAGTCAATTTATGAGCACATATTTCAAAACACGGAGCAGTCTAATCTGCGGCTGTCTTTGTACACAGAAGTGGGCCATGAGCTAAAAATATTACCCAAAAAGGCACATTCAAATCCCTGTTAAACAGTATTTCTATATCTTTAGTCATAACTCTTAGGGAGCAGGACACACAAAAAGCCCTTTGTCCCTCTGTTCAGAATTGAGTTTTCTAAGTATTAGGAGGTAGAGTTGTAAAAAACATCCATCCACCTCCGGAGCTGATCAATATGAGAGAGACTGGAGGAGTGAAGGCCTGATTTATCCCTCAGGCTACGGAATTCTTAAGCCAGTCCGGCACTCAGCGCACGGAGAATCCTCAGAGCCAGATTAACACAGGCCCTCATTATCGGGTGTGTAAATAAAGACGAATGGACGGCAATATTCCTGTAAATTTGTTTCCCATTACACCAGGCCGCCAGTAATTGCAGCTTGCGACCGGAGTCCCCTGAGCCTGCATACAGTTACATTCATATTACTACCTATCAGGCAGCAAACGGGGCTACATGCTCACTGATGGGGATACATATTTATCTGACATGAGTCTCTGTAGACTGTATTGGTCTCATAGGACAATAATAGAAAGAGGACAGGATGTATAGTGCCAGTTTAACTGTATGTGTATGTGTGTAAAGCATGTAAGAGTTTTTGTAAACTAAACTGAACTAATAATATAAAATATCATATAATAATATAATATAATTAGTGCTGTCAAACGATTAATCGTGATTAATTGCATCCAAAATAAAAGTTTGTTCATATAATATATGCGTTACATTATACACAGTACACACACATACTGTGTATTATGTAAACACAAACTTTTATTTTGGATGTAATTAATCGCACTAAATATAATATAATAATGTTATAAAGGGTAATATACATAAAAAATATGTTACGTTAAAAATAATATTAAAAAAAGTTTGCAGTCAGTAAGATATTTTTATGTTTATTCAGCAAGGACATGTTAAAGTTTAAAAATAAATACAGGGTTGTTTTTTTACTTCATCAAATATGTCAAGGTTTCCACAAAAAGTTAAAGGATTAGTTCACTTCAAAATGAAAATGTCCTGATATTTTCCTCACCCCCATCTCATCCAAGATGTTCATGTCTTTCTTTCTTCAGTCTAAAGAAATTAAGTTTTTTGAGGAAAACATTCCAGGATTTTCTCCTCACTATAGACTTCCATGGCAACCAAAATGTTAAAGGTCCAAATCAATGCAGTTTCAAAGGGCTTCAGAGGCTCTGCGCGATCCCAGACGAGGATTAGGGTCTTATCTAGCGAAACGATCAGTCATTACTTCCGCCTACGTCTACGTGACCTTTCCTACATGATTACACAATCCGTGGCGAGCCGCAGAGCAGCGCAAGATGAGCAATTTAGGTTAAAAAGTATATTCATTTTTATTTATTTTTTTTAAATGACACAGCGTTTCGCTAGATAAGACCCTAATCCTCGTCTGGGATCGCGCGGAGCCTCTGAAGCCCTTTGAAACTGCATTGATTTGAACCTTCAACATTTTGGTTGCCATGGAAGTCTGTGATGGGGAGAAAAATCAGGAAATGTTCATTTTGTAGTGAACTATTCCTTTAAGCAGCAATGTTTTTTATCAACTATATTTTCAACACTGATAACAATAAGAAATGTTTCTTGAGCATATCAGCATATTAGAATGATTTCTGAAGGATCGTGTGACACTGAGGAATTAATGACATTTTAAAATATATTAGAATAGTTGTAATATTTTAATTGTAAATTGAATTGAATGATAACAATTTAGCAGTTTTACTGTAGTTTTCATCAAATAAATGCTGCCTTTTTGCTGCCTTGCCGTTTGCATAATGTGAAACAGTAAAATAGGATATTCAATGAGAAAACAGGGCAGAATTTTAGTTTTTCACAAGTACCATCAATCAAACAATGTTCAAAAAATTAACCAAACAAAAAAAAAAGCCAGCTAATCTCTAAAATCAAATATCAAACAAATCATGGGTGTAAATGTCTTGAACTTGTGCAGCGTGTAGAGTCAGATCTGTATTAGTATGCTTAGGGAGGCTCTCCTGACACTTTGAGAGGGGGTTAGGATGAATGAAAGAACCATGCGCCCTGACTGAGTAGCAATAGCTTCTTCAGTTCCCACCTTATCGATTTCTGCAGAAAATATAGAACCAGCACTCCGGAGAAGAGGGAGGGCTGCCCCGCTATTGAGTCGTTTTTCCCATCTTTTCCAAAAATCTTTAATCAAAGTTAAAGTGAAATACTAACATGCCACTTGACATGACCTTTTAGCCTGTTATGAATTACCTCTTTTTGAAAAGGCTCCGGTGATAATTTTTTACCTGCTTCATAATAGATATTCCCTAATCACTACACGCTAGAGATGTAGCAAGTTTTGTAACGGCTGTCAAAGGACCCCTTCGCGGTTAACCTTTGACAAAGCCTGGACAACAAATCCATGTTTATCTAGAGCCAAGAAACACCTTTACACTATTCAAAACCGGCCCAGCCTACAGGAACAAAGACACAGGATGGGATAAATGAAACATAAATCTAATCTAAAACCATAAACAAAGCTAAAAGTTTCTCAGAGACATAATCAAAGAGATAAAAACAGCGTATGATGATAAATACCAAATCAATACAGTGACCCTATTATGTCTAAAGCACGAGAAAGTAAAGTCTTACATGGCTATTCGATTAAAGAACGTATGAGACACAGTGTTTGAGGTGAAAGGGCCATGCCCTTTTGAACCGCAGAGCACTGTGAATATGGGACTGGTCATAAAAACCACAAACCAAGAGCTGAATCACTGATTGAAGTCCTTATGGCCCATCATTACAATGTCATGTCTTGGGAGAGTTTTATGAGGGATGGAAAACTAAAAATACTGCAGTCATTTCTGAATGCAACAAGCAAGACACCATTCAAATCATTTAAAACATACAATTTCTAAATTTCTGAAAGTTTCCATTCTGAAATATCATTCCATTAGGACTTAATAGACTTATAAGTCCATCATCGCCATAATGCCTCGAGCTTTAAAACAATCCATCTTGTCCAGCCATACCCCAGGGCAGGAGACAGCTGAGGGTAGGATCCTCAGACAATGGGCTCTTTGGGAAGGTTTAAGCCCTTAAAACAACATGCAGCGGCATCATCGCTGGCGTAACAATGGTGTACACATTACTGAGTCCCCAGTGGGCCGGCTGGCCATTGCAGGAGAATGATGTCCCCATGGTGTCATCCCAAAAGAGACACATTAGTCCCAACTGTTCTTTTTTATGCCCGGTACTGAGAGAGGAGGCCATGGGGGGACCGTGGAGGAGGAGAAGGTCCAGAAAGCCTCTAGCATACCTTCCAGCCTCACATCAATCTACTTTCATTAAAGCTGTTTGAACTCTCATGGTTTACTAACTTGCCGAGTCTTAGCGGAAGAGACCTTCTCGCTCATTCTCTTGCTGTTTCTCTTAACGTCAGTGGTGCTAAGGAAATTGTTTATCTTGGAAATTAGATGCAAGTGGTTTTTAATACATCAAGCGATTAAGCTAAAATAAATTAGCAGCATGTAAACAAATGCATTTTAAAAGGACGCCACGCTAAGACATTCTCATTATGGTGACAAACCTGTAGCCTCGCTCTCACCCGGGCTGCTTTTCTTTTCATAAGGCAGAATATGATATTATGGAAATAGTTGTGAAATGACAATACATTTAATCAAAGACTGCACGCCTCCATTCATCTGTCTAACTAGCCATCCATCCCATAACTTGCGAGGTTCACCGGCGAGTGTGTATTACTGTAAAGAGCCTCTAGCAGCAGAGGTAAATGATTCTGGTTATAATCCAAGGCACTTATGTGAATCAGATGATCCAGATTTTGATAGGTTCGTAATGGACTTTTCCTCTTCATTAACTGACTTATAGCTCCTGGATTTTATGCTTTGTAGTTTTAAATTGAATAATACATCTCAGATGTTAAAGTAACATTAATATTTTCAGAATCAATGTTAGTAAAATTTTATGTACACTGTTGTATTTGTTGATGGCTGCTGCTCGCAAATAAAGCCTCAATTTATAGACCCTGTGCTCTTTTCTCGTACTATTATCACAAGCGCAAATGCACACCATAAAAAACTTTAATTAAAATTTTAATTAACAAGTAATCAATAGGGTGTAACATAACATCTCGCATATTTTCAGTGACACCATTGTGAAAAACGCAATCAAATAAACACAGAGGGAGAAAAGATGGTTTTATGGGAAAATTTGTGGGACGTCCTAGATTCTGAATCCTGCTCTTCACAGCTCATTACAAAGAGACACAGAAACAAGTGATCTCTAAGCAATCTCAGATATTCCACCAGGGCCATTCTGGGTAAAGCAGATGCCTCGCTCACCCTAAAGTGACCTACAACACTTATAATATGCATGCAATTGAACTTACCAAAATGCCAGATAGCACTATGCAACCGTTCTTAATCTCTAGTAATGCTCTGTAAGACCTTTATCAAATGCTGCAGTTGCACTTAAGCTAAAATGTGATTCTGGTAATATTTTTGAACATTCGGAGCATATTTTATGGCACCTAAAAACATTGCGGCCTAGGCCAAATCAGAGAACTTCTATTATCCTGCTGACATGGTCTATGGCGAGGAGTGGACACAGAGTGGAAAATAAACATTATTTCTCTGTTCTTTATCTGACGTTTGACTTTGAAAGCAAAGATTTAAAGACACTTCTGTGGCTAACAGTGCGCGTTTCACTAGCTGTAAATTATTTGAAGGTTGTAGCACAAACAACCTTGCCAGTGGAAGATGTGTGAAATGCTTCCGTCTGCGAATGTTTCTGCGTGTGTGTGTGTATATATATATATATATATATATATATATATATATATATATATATATGTATATATATATATATATATATATTTGTTTCTGTAGCATTCTGAAACTTTTAAGATTCCCTTTAGACTGTTATATGAAATCTATCTTTTGAAATATATAGATATTATTTAATTTAATATACTGTATATATATACTCACTGAAATGTAAAATATAATTAAATAGGAATCTATTCAAAATATATACGTTTATACAGTATAAACAATTATATTATCCAATGGACAATCGAGCTACAACTGGATTTGGGAAACATGCGTTGACAAAGACTTTAAAGGGATCGTTCACCCAAAAATGAAAATTCTGTCATCATTTACTCACTCTCAAGTTGTTCCAAACCTGTTTGAGTTTCTTTGTTCTGCTGAACACAAAGAAGATATTTTGAAGAATGTTTTTAACAAAGCAGATAGAGCAACCATTGACTAGTATTGCTTTCCCTACTATGGTAGTCAATGGTCTGCTTGGTTAAAAACATTCTTCAAAATATCTTCTTTTGTGTTTTATATTTACATGTAATCTAAATATCTGGAAAGCTCTTCTCTCTCTGGAAAAACAAATCAGGTGAGAAGCTCATCCAAATGACAGAAAAAAATCTCGCAAAAGAAAGTTAAAACAGACAGTCGAAACAACTATGCAAACATTTGCTTAAAAATATTCCGACCAAACACTCTTTCGAAGCTGGCTAAACATTTGCCCATCCAATCGAGCTGTTTGCCAAAGAAATTCACGCCCAGGGTTGAGAGCAATGATGAGAGGAGTACGAGGGAAACTATTTGTCACAGCTGGGTTAGTCAGGGGTCCTGGGAGCAGGGCCTTTTATCACTGTCTGGCCTATGAGCACAACACGCATACCTGCACACTCAGAGAAAACACAGCTGGGCTCACAGCGGGCTAGACCTGTGAACATCACCTACACACTGCAAAGTCTCACCGCACAGCCCAGAAACCTGTCTGTTCAACAATATTTATTTGACTTTGTACTACTAAGTACTTTCTATTTTACATACCTACTAGATTCAGCCTGATTGCATTCTGTCAGAATACTCAGTCCGAACACATAAAAATATGGAAAATTATTTAAACTATATACTATATATATATATATATATATATATATATATATATATATATATATATATATATATAGTTTAAATATTTTGTCATATTTTTATGTTTTCATGTTATGTTTTTAATAGATCTATTATTTTATCATTTAAGATTGAACTAATTTAATTTAATTTTTATTTAGTTGCATTATCCAATTTGTTTGGCATTTTGTATTACTATTATTGGCAATGTAATGATAATAATACATTGCTAAATAAATTAATTAATAAAATTACAAACATAGTAAATTGTCAATTTATATATATCAGAAGTTACTGCAGTTGTTTGCATTTAACTGCAAGTTTCAAAAAAGGTGCCATAAACCTATTAAACGGTCTGTTATGTGTGTAGACTTTGGGGCTGTAAGAGTGCCCCTGAAATAAATGGATGGCAAGCAATAGCATTACATATTGGGATTACATATTCCCCAGCATTGTTTCCCAGCTTTTCCAGCTGCAGGAACTGGCAATGCATTCTGGCAGCAGGGCCAGTGGCAGCACCTCTGGCAAGGTCAGTTTTATGTGCTGTGGGTATTAACTGCGTTACGTACCCTGTTGTGAAGTATGTCGTTGTGCGCGTGTTTGTCTATGCACTAGTGGGGAAGAGGTCTGAGCACCCCATGTCTCACTAACTGTTTCCATAACCTTGGGACTGACTAAAGTCTACAATGGCCGAGAGTGAAGCCTGGCAAGCAGACTGTGATTGAAAATTGCTTTATTGCTTTATATGCGATTCCCCATTCAGTTGCCAATCCATTTTATTTATGGTGTGGCAGGCCGTGGTACACCTGCTTAGAGCTAGTGGAGATTACTTTTGGAAAAAAAGAGAGAGAGACAGCCAATCTCGAGGGGCCATTAGCCTGACAGGTTCTCTCTCTCTTTTTCTCACCCCCTCCCAACCTCACTCTCTCACCTGTCCTTTCTCTCTCTCTCTCTTTTTGTCCATTTTTCCTGTCATAGGCCGCTCACGAACATCTCCCAGAAGCTGAGAGCACTACTGTACTAATGTTACTCCAGGCTGAGGGTGGGCATGAGCTGTGGGTCAGCTGTATGTGACATTCTTCATCTTGAGCTGGTAGCTGCTGAAAGGCGTTCTGTCTTCAGATGCAATCTAAACGGCAGGACTTGAGGACATGACAAATGAAAGTGGTGGGCAAGGGGGTTCGGAAACATGAAAATAGAGAAGAAAAAAAGAGAATGGTTTATTAATAATTACACATTATATCTCCTACAGTATCTGTACATGTACGAAGTTTAGACTATTTTCATCCAAAATAACTTTTTGCTTAAATAGAGTGTTGGAAACTTGGAGTAGTTTTTCTGTAAAGATTTAGTTTTAATTACGGCATTACTCTTACTCATAAAAATAATATTCCCATTCCTAATATGATTTGTAGTGTTTTCCTTGTATTGCATCATTGTAAAAATGCATGCAGACAGAACAAAGTAAAACCAAGCCTAAATAAATTGTATTGTTCAGGGTAATTTGCATTTGTTCCAGTATGTTTTAATATATTTTTAATTGGTAACACTTTACAATAAGATTAAGATTATACATTAATATGATACATACATTAGATTTTTTTTTCTTATGATACATTTTTATTATTTCAAGTGACAAATGAACAGTAAGACAAAGTACACGATCAAGAAGTAAATATCAGTTTTACAGTTACGTATATATTATGAACAAATATTAACTAGCATTAGTTGAAGAATTAGGTATCATGAACAAATTAAAGTTGATTGTAAAGTATTACGGTTGTGCATTTAATTCTACGCTCTAAGAAAAGTCTGTAAAAATACGGCCCAATGTACTGTGCTAATAAGAAGGAATTTTCCATACTGATTTTTCACGTGTTTTACTCTGAGTAATTACATTGTGTTGTATTTTAGAGTTAAGGAAAATGTCCGTAAAGTCACTGGATAATGTCCTGGCAGAAAATTACCAGTACCTGTTTCTCTCTGCTCTTATCTGAGTCGCTGTGTAGATTTTCCTATCATGCACTTTGCAACCAACATAAAAATATCACATACCCCTAAATGGTATATAACATGCAGTTTTCCAATATATACACAAACTCCTGCTTGATCCCTGTGTTCAGATATATCTGACCTCACACCACTGCTTCATCTCCATGGCTTTTTTCTCCAGTATACTGCTCTTCTTCTCACACACACACACACACACACACACACACACACACACACACACACGCACGCACGCACGCACGCACAGGAATATCTGCCTCTCATACATATTTGTTTCCTTTTTAGAGATTCACAATGGGTGTTCTCTAATAACAAATCATTTCTTTTTGTCTAGCTTTAATCTGGCCTTGCCTGACAAGCACCATCCTTTTCGGTGAAGGGTAAGACCACTTAGAGAAAGGCCAATAAGCTCTAGCACAGTGCAGCCTGACGCGGGTGATTTGTCAGACCCCCGCTGCAGCGCTGGTCATCCCAATGGATTTATCTCAAGGTAAATGGAGACACTGCAGACCAAGGACCAGGGACCTTTGATTAAGGCTCCTTTTTTGTTGTGTTGATAGATGTTGCTTGTGTTTATCTATTTGAAATGCCACTAAATCTGCGAGTCCAATGGAGAAAAAGAGTGCTTTGCAGTTGGGGCCAGAGTGATTTATGCCAAAGCTATGCAGAGCAATATAGAGACCGGGGGGCCGGCGGTCCGATAGCGTTTAGGCGAGCTGTGGCGGGGGATGAAAAGGTGAAAAAAGGGGGAGAATCTCATGCATTTCTTCCACTCTTCTTCACCACCACGCCAGAAGAATAACAAACGCAGGCGAGATGGGATGAAAATGTTTCAGGGAGAGGGAAAAAATGTGTCATTGGTAAGATCTGGGATGCATGGTGAAATTTCTCCTGGGCCGTGGAGCATTGAAGGTGAGGAGCAATATCAGGGGGAGGCAATCACCTCCAGAGTGAAGCCCTCACCCTGCTCTCCTCCAGCACCTCTATTTTCTCCATCTCTACATCCCTCTTTCAATTTAGATTCCCTCTCGGATTCCCTCCCCCTGCTCCTGGTCTCACCTTCCTTGAACGTGTGTTTAACAATCATTCCATCCCTAAGCCCTTCCTTCCTCTATTTGTCAATTTATGAATAATAAAATAAACTTTGACACATATGTGATAAGCTCTCTTGTGTCTCTAATATCATCTCAACATTTTTAACAGATTTCCCATAATTCCTAATAGTGGTGTGGCTTAACCAGATTGTCTGGGGATGGGACTTCACATCTAATGACCTCTCAGTTACAGTAAATGGCAAATGAAACCACTGATTATGTGTAGAATTTCAAATTATCTGCATCAGAGCAGAGCCTTTTAAGGTCAAATGATATGCAAATTATATAAATAAAGGGATTCACAAAAGAAATAGAGAACAATTACAACATATGCATAATGTAGATTTAAAATCATTACATACTTATTAACTTTATGAAAACACTTTACAAGGTTCAATTCAATATCATCACAAGTATACCTTACCTTTTAACTAACAAGTTTTACAGCATTTATTAATCTGTAGAATATTTAAATTTTCTTAATAAATGCAGTTAATTTATACAGCTTAAAATGTTAAACTTAAATGCTGTAAAATCATTGTTCATTGTTAATTCGTGATACCTAATGCATTACTATTAATTAATTAAAACTTACTGTAAAGTATTATTGTATCAAAGTTTTATTAAGAAGACTTTTATATGACAGCCATTTCAGAAACAGAAATAAGTAAATAAATAATTCTTTATCCTCAAGGAAATGTCAAATCCAAGCAAGTCCAAATAACACACCAAAGTTAAAGATTCACCCATTTCTCACAAATTAATCATGTCAGCGAACATGTTTGTATTTAATCCCACGCATACATAACATTAGCATAACACCAGAATGTCCCCTTGCCCTTTCCCCCTTCTCCACACTTAAACTAAACCAAACTTGAATCTCATCCCCCCCGGTGTCAGGCCTTGGCCCCGCCTGAAGGTAAGAGAACCCTGGTAAGCAAAGAACTGAGGGATTATACATCAGGAAAATACTGTGGGGCATATATCAATGCCAGCCGGACACACCCACTGAAATGAATTGGGTCAAATGAGAGCAGTGCGTTAGGGCCGGGCCCACTGACAGTTACTAATGCGCTGACCATCGTGGGTAATAGGAGTGTACAAATGGCGAGAGGTTTGTAAACTTTGCCTGCTTTTCCAGGCCCGGGGTGTCTAGCTGGCTGCAAACGCTGACTAAATCAACGTGTTCCAATGCATACAGACACAAGTCTAGGAATCCATAGCGACTGTGAAAGAGCGCCTTCTAGAAGCTTCGGCGGTGAAAAAGATGGCAACGGAATGGACAAAAGTGGGTGGAGTAAGAAGAGAGCGAGTTAACAGCTTCCCACACTTACCGTGAGCTCAACTTTTTTTTACGAGCACAAAAACAGGGGGAAGTGTTTTAACAAGCATCAAGGCTGACTGTGCACACATTCACACTAAAACTCATAAACACGTTGCACACTCCCACAGCGAACGTTAATAAACTCATGCAGACATAAAGGGTTGCATTTCAATTCCCAGGAATATTTATAAATGTCTCACTGACACAAAGGAATATTTTCACACAAAAATGAACATTCTGCAATAATTTACTCATTCTCAAATCAGTCCAAATCAATATGACTTACCTTCTTCTGTGCAATACTTAAAGAGGACTTTGAGAGATTGTACTAGTCGCTCTTTTCCATGCAATTACAATGAACATGAGTTCTTCAAGCTTCAAAAAGCATCATAAAAGTGTCCACTTATGCGCTGTATTCCAAGCATTCTGAACTCATACGATAACTCTGTGTGAGGAAAAGGCTAAAATTTAAGCTGCTATTCAAAATTTAAGTTGTGATCTTCCTTTCCAGTTGTGAAAGTTATGTTTAATGTTTAATTACTCTGTGCGTTCGCTCGGCGGCTACTATGAGACACTTGTTGCACACTGCAGTAAGCTAGATCGATATTAGGCATGGTAAAACATGGTAATCACAGTAAATCAAGAAAGCGAGATTTAAACTGTGTTGAGCTACATAACAATGATTAGTTTTCTGTCGATGAATGTATCCCAACAGTTGCTCACCTGTCTGATAAAACACATAATATATTAAAGCGTCTTTGGTGTTTCCATGGTTTCTACAAAATCTGGTTTATACAGAAATCGAGGGTAACGCGGGTATGATGCCATTGATAGGCATCGCACAGACACAGTCCGTGTCCTGGTTAAAACTGCCTATTTCTCTGGATTTAAACATTCTTGGAAACATTTGGGATAATGTAAGTATTGTGTCAACAAAATATATAACATTGTTCTAGTGGTTTTGGATATTTTAATCCAAAAATCTTACATATTGTGCCTTTAATTGAAAAGATTCAAATTAAAAGAAAGATTCAATCACGAATCACGTCTCTACTTCTCTTATAACAAACAGCGATTCATAAATGAATCATTCAGATTGATATTATGAACTGGATCAAACAATTAATTGAAAAGATTAAAACTAAAAGAATGATTCATTCACAAATCACGTCTCTACTTCTCTTCTTCTAACAAAGCCAGCAATGAGAGACAGTCCAGATATTAAGAAGTTACATTTCAGTGTGTTCCTCACACAAAACTCGTATAGGTTCAGACAACTTGGAATATAGTGCAAGAGTCATATGGACCACATTTATGAAACTTGTATGGCACTTTTGTGTTTTTTTTTTAAGCTTAAAGTCCTAATTCATTGTAACTGCATGGGAAACAACCTGAAAAATATGACAACTGAAACATGTGGATTGTTTTAAATCATGATGGCTTTCATTTTTGGGTGAGCTAATCCTTTTTTTTTTAAGACAAAAGACAAAATCAGGTTCAGGGTATTTCCACACCAGACTGTAACAGCTTTGAAGCAGCGCCTCAGTTTGTGAAATAACTGTTAATATGTTCTTATGTGGCATGAGTTCGCTAAAGGACACAAACAAGTTATATGTGTCTTACGGCACCCTCCTTTCAAGATATTAACCAGAAAACATTAACACCATCACGCCTGTAGTTGCTGCGCACAAGGTTAGCACAGCCTCACACCTGTGTGACGCAGTTTACACTCTACACTCAGCCAGGCACAATAGACTAGCTGTGTCAGTGAACTTGTGCAGCGGGAAGCAGTCCTCCGCCGGCACTCAGCTATGTGCCAGTGTGGTGCGAGCTGAACTGCGGCTTGGCACAAAACGTAAAGCCCTAAAATGCAATGCACAACTCTAAAAGCACACAACACCTGCATCCCTTGGATTTCACACACATGGCCGCACACGAAAACACATGCACATTCATTCACTCCCCCCCCTGCAAGTCCAGTGCTGGATTATGACACGTTATTAATTGCCACCATTATCCACAGCATCTTGGCTGTTAGCTGGGCTGCTCTCTAGGGGTGGGAGAGGGAGGCCTGGGGTAGTTGAGAGAGAGAGATGAAGGTGTAACGTGCTGTGCTGCCACAGATGCAATGCTCTGCCTGAGAGGTATTGTGAGATGGTGAATAATTGATCAGAAAACATTTTTCTTGGTCCTTTCCACCAAGCCACAAATCCTCCCTAAGCTCTCTTTAGAGAGGCTGGAGCACATAATCTACTCTAGTACACCAGATAAACAGATTGAAAGAGATTTTATAGGATGGTAACCCTATTGGGTAGGGCTAGAAAGTAAGAGATATAATATAATATAATATAATATAATATAATATAATATAATATAATATAATATAATAATTAATATTATATAATATAATATATAATTAATATGCATTTATCTGATACCGAAATTATGTAAAATTGAACAATATTAATACAGACATATTTTGAAATATTATAACAATTTAAAATAACTTCTACTTTAAAATATTTTAAAATCAAATGTATTCCTGTGATGGCAAACCTCAATTATCAACAGCCATTACTCCAGTCTTCAATGTCACAATATCCTTCAGAAAACATTATAATATGCTGATTTGGTGCTCGAGAAACGTTCTAATCTTCAAAAATAGTTGTGCTGCTTAATATTGCTTAATATTAATATTGTGTTGCTTAATATTCTTTAAAAATGTGATGCATTTTTCCAGGATTTTGATGAACAGAATATTCAAATAAACAGCATTTATTTGAAATAGAAAATTATTGAAATAATTTTCAAGATTTTACTATTACTTTTTATCAATACACTGCATTCTTGCTGTATACATTTCTGACCCCAAACTTTTGAACAGTAGAAACTTCTTATGTAATTTATGCAGATTTAGCACATGCGCGTTAGCTTTGCAGAAATGTGTATGTGTGTGTGTGTGTGTGTGTGTGTGTGTGTGTGTGTGTGTGTGTGTGTGTGTGTGTGTGTGTGTGTGTGTGTGTGTGTGTGTGTGTGTGTGTGTGTGCGTGCGTGCGTGCGTATATGCGTGTGCGTGGCGCGTGGTGTGTGTGTGTGTGGCAAGGTGGACGAGCGAGAGACGTGAGAGGAGCGAGCAAGTCTCGAGTCCTCTCATGAGGGAGCTCGGAGGCATATAAGGACGAGCGACACCAGCGAAGGACGAGAGAGGACCAGGCCTGGATTTTATGTTGTGTTTTCTTTTTGTTTTATTATGTGTGTGCATGGCAACCGTCCGTGAGGGGTTTTCCTGGGTTTTGGCACCAATGTAATGAAGTTCGTAGAATAAGTAGGAAGGTGGCGGGAACCGGCGAACGTTCACAAAGACTTCAATTAATAAATAAACAAAACAAAAGTAACGCGGACAGCCCCTCACAGATGGCTGCCACGCACACACGTAATAAAACATAAACGAACCACAACATAAAATTCAGGCCTGCTCCTCTCTCGTCCTTCAGTGGTGTCGCTCGTCCTTATATGCCTCCGGGCTCCCTCATGAGAGGACTCGAGATCGGTGTGCCTCGCAGGTGACGCTCATTCTCAATCACGCACTGGTCTCACTCACTCCTCCCACGTCTCTCGCTCGTCAACCTCGCCACAATATGATAGTGTATTCCTAAAAGACATGTATTCCTAAAATAATTTTAAGCAGATTTACACATTTTAAAGGGGACCTATTATGCAAAATTCACTTGGTCTTTGAACATAACCATGTGTCAGTAGTGTATACATAACCACCCTATAATGGTAAAAATCCACCCACTCCTCACTCCTCAGCATTCAAGTAAGAAATGTATTCTTATTAAAGCTACTGAAGTTATTCAATCAAGAGCAGTGAGAAATTCAGTTTTTCTTTTGTTGTTTGATTCATATTAACAGCATATACAGCAGTAGATACAGTATATTACGCTGCTTTCACTTTAATACACAGATCTAATATACACATGATATTTCTTTACTTGCTGTTTACATTCATAGACATAACCGACTGTGTTTATGTCTGTGTTTCTTTGACATAATCCTGTGTATATTTTACAGTTTAAGCCCAATACGACGTGAAAGAGAACTTAGTTTAATACTGACATCTGGCTGTCTGTGCGTGTGCTTCTGATGTGTGCGGCCAGAAGACCATATATCAGAAGTTTAGACCGATAAAGCTTTAAAACGCATGCAGATAATAAACTTTCATGATGATGAAGAACTGCAATGTCATGTGAGCATGACCACAATAGAGATGATAATCAAAACCAAACAGATGTTTTCATTTTTGACAGAGTATTGGAGGCACAAGCTGTACAGACTCCACCCTCTTGTGGAAAGCGGCGTGAGGAGCAGCAGTTCATTTGCATTTAAAGATACATGTACGAAAACAGCTTGTTTTTCCTTCTACTTCAAAATGGGCATTTAAAACATTGTATAATAAATTATATGTGGGGTATTTTGAGCTGAAACTGCATAGACACATTCTGGGGACAACTGAGACTTATATTACATCTTGTAAAAAGAGGTATAATAGGTCCTCTTTAAATGTACAGTCTTTATCTTTTGGGAAACCAGGCCACAGGTATTGATGACTCATCCTGCACTACACAGATTTTGGCCCAATCAGATGCTCTCTAGAAGTAAAATGCTCCTCCCACTGACAGCATGCAACTGACCATCAAGTAGCAAATCTATTTATGGTTATAACATAAATAAAGACTTTTGGTCATTCAAAATGCCTCTCCTAATATCCTGTTTCAGCAGAAGGTATATAAACATGGGGGGAAAGTTTAAGTGATTTCAATGGGTCCTTAATTTGTCTGCCTCACTAAACATTTGAAATTGTTCCTGTACTGCCCTTGATAACAAATCTTTATTGCATGATGTAGCCATTTGCCAATATCTTATATGCAGTGCACTGACTAAACATAACCCATCTCTATATAAGAGTAAGTGCAGCCATGTTGCATGTTCATCTGACACCTAAATAATATTTTAAGACAATATCTGTGGTGTCACGCACACACATTCATAACATCTTAATTGCCGTGGTTGCGTCGATGCCCCCCTCACATCACAGATGGAGAGAGGGGGAGAGGAGAGAAACAGGGGAGGGAGAGGGGAAAGAGGGGAGGAGGGAAAAAAATTGATTGCAGCAGATTCGTTGAGAATCCAATTGTCAACAGCATCCTTCAAGCAACTCCCCCAACCCATTCATCTGAAACTGATAGAAAAATAGTTACCTGAACTGTCACACCAAACTCTACTGTTAATTTAAGGTAATTAGTGTCAGACTGAATCTCAATACATCATGAACTGGTTGGCAGACTCCATGATACCTCAGCGGCAATCTGTTTCTCTTTATGTCGGGTCACATGTATGTTGCCGTGCTCTGTGTTTTAAGAAGTTCTATGCCTTCCCTCAGTCTCAGGATGGCATTGGCAGAGCTGCATTCAATTTTATAGTCATTTTTGTTTTGTTTTCTAAACAGATCCAGTATGCAACATTGAGAAAACATTTCCCAGATGATAAAGAAACGTTTTTTAACCAACAGCCCTTCTGATTTTTCCTCTCCTGCTAAAGTCGACTGTAATGCGCATGTAACCAAACATTAAGGCTCTTACAGCAACATATAATGACTTTCAGGCTCAGAGACTCGTTTAAACACCCAGATGGACACGTTCAAAGGCTTTGAGTGCACACTGTGGCATCTTCAGTACACATGCAAGATGTGTTTGTTTCTTCAGGAATGAAAGGGAGGTCTGTTAGACGGTGTTTTAGCACCTATTCTCTCCTCTCTCCGAACTGCCTGTGATCTCCCTTCAGAGGATACCGCTGTCTTACACATAACGCACACACACACTCGATGTTGTTCATAACCACAAAGCGTCTGGCACAGCGGTAAACAATGTCAGTGATTATATTCCGGTCTTACATGCTGTACTTTTACGCATTAACATAAGCTACATTAAAATGCACTACACCTACATTATCATCATGTTCATGGCAGTAATGGCCCACTGAGGTGCTGTATGCCAGCTGTTTAGGGCTGTGTCTGCTGCAGTGGAGAGTAAAGCCTGGCATTATGCCCTACTGAGCTGTTCAATCACCGCAATGCATTGGCAAGAGCTAAATGGAGGGAAGTGATTGGTCATTGAGCCTACTGCAGTACAGCTGCCATGATGGGTTTTTCTTTCGAACATTTGAAAAATAAAAATTCAATATGAAGGAGATAACAGGACAGGTTGTCATGCAGGGCAATATCTTAACATGGTTTCAAATCAAATGTCGAATTGGCCAAATGTGTTTTCTCTAACAGTGCTTTGCTGGTGTTGGTTTCAAACACCCTGTTGAAAACTTTCTTAAATCAGGATCATTTCACATGTTTTGTACTCCACATGTCACAGATCCAACCATGTCCCTCACACCAGACTCAATCACTCCTCCCACACGGTCCCAATCACCCGAGTTCTGAAACACCTGTCACTAATCACCAACACCCTTAAATGTTGCCCTCAGCCTGCACTCACTGTCCGGTCTCGTCTCAGACAACCCGACTCCCACGCTTGTGGTTCCTATTCCGTCTTGCCTGTGTTCCAGTATTATCTCCGTGATCGCTTTCTTCCACCTGGACAACACCACCTGGATCTCCGCTACATTTAAGCCCTTTTCTGTCTCTCTTCAGTCCCTTCCGTGCCTCTTCAGTGGTTTGCTATTAATAAACATACCTGGATTCACTTACGTCCGTGTCCGCCTGTTTATCATGACAGAAGACCGGACCCCTCAGCAGACCGAAGATATAACCGGCGGAGCGGCAGCTCCAGCAGCCGCTCCAGAACGAAACCCATTATTCGACTTAATGCAAGCCTTCCACCATGTCCTGCAGAGTGCTTCTTCTACATCTGCCTCACCCAGTCCCATGGCTCGGCCAGCGCCCTTCGGTGGTAAGGCGGAAGAATGCAGCGGGTTTCTTTTGCAGTGTCAGTTATATTTCGAAATTAATGCACGTCAGTTTGAGACCGAACGAGCCAAGATCGCTTTTATCATCTCTCTACTTAACGGACGCGCGCTTCAGTGGGCGCGCGCTATCTGGGATTCCAACAGCCCTGTCACGCAATCACTAACTGTATTCGTAAGTCACTTCAAGGATGTGTTCGGTCACGCTACTGACACAATCTCCACTAACGACCAACTTCTCAGTTTACGACAAGGCCACCAGTCCATCCAAGATTACTCTCTGCAGTTCCGCACCCTCGCAGCGTCAAGCGGCTGGAATGAGACGGCCCTACTGGCAGTCTACCGCCAGGGGCTTGACCCCCGGATCCGTGTTCACCTCTCCATCTATGATGACAGTTATGGTTTGGAAAGGTTTATTCAAAAATCCATCCTAATAGCACAAAACCTCTCCACCTGTTCTAGAGAAACCCCTGCATTACACGTTCCGTCTCCACCAAGGGCGCCAGATCCTCCAGCACCAGAACCTATGCAGCTGGACCACTACCGACTAACACCTGCAGAGAGGGAGAGACGTATTTGCTTGCACCTATGTCTGTACTGTGGTGGTGAGGGTCATACCCGCATCCAGTGTCCGACCCGACCACCACGCCCAGGGGTGAGTACGATTCACACTATGCCGGTGATCCACAAGATGTCCCTAACGAAGGTTCTAGTCACTGTCAATGACCTCCGTTTCAGCCTCGGCGTTGATGGATTCTGGCTCGGCGGGAATTTCATATCCACCAACCTACTTAACAGACTGAAAGCCCGCAAGACCCGCCTTGACCGTCCCTTCCGAGCCCATAACATCCTAGGAAAACCCTGGGCCATGGATGCATTCGGCACGTCTCTCTCCCTATTCAGCTCCAAATCGGCTGGCTCCACCTAGAGGAACTTACTTTTCTGGTGCTGGAAGGAGCCACTACGGACATCGTCCTGGGGCGCCCGTGGATGTCCAAACATTCCCGATGATCTGCTGGGACTCAGGTGAAGTGTTAAAATGGAGCTCTTTCTGCTTAACAAACTGTCTTTCAACCATCGTCAGGAAGTCCCAACCCGCTGAGACCTCCGACAGAATCACTCAACTCCCGCTCGCTTCCACATCCATTGAGAGCCCACAGAATTCTTCGTCGCCTCCTGAGATCCCTGCCGAATACCGGGCGTTCCAGGACGTGTTTAGTAAACAACGGCCCACGGAACTTCCACCTCACCGGCCATGGGACTGTGCCATCGACCTGCTGCCTGGGGCCACCTTCCCTCGGGGACGAATCTACGCCCTGTCCATCCCGGAGCAACAGGCCATGGATGAATATATCAAGGAGGCTCTTCAACAAAAGTTCATTCGTCCATCTACTTCCCCTGCCACTTCAAGCTTCTTCTTCGTGGGTAAGAAGGACGGAGGCTTGAGGCCCTGTATCGATTACCGACACCTGAACACGCTCACGGTCAAATTCCGGTATCCACTGCCCCTGGTCCCCGCCGCTCTGGAGCAGCTGCGGGGGGCTCGCATTTTCACTAAACTAGATCTACGCAGCGCCTACAATCTAATCCGGATCAGAAGAGGAGATGAGTGGAAAACAGCGTTCATTACACCCTCAGGACACTACGAATACCTCGTCATGCCATTCGGTCTGGCAAATGCTCCTGCAGTATTCCAAGGTTTCATGAACGAGATCTTCAGAGAATTCCTCAACGTCTTCGTCATCGTGTACCTGGATGACATTCTTGTCTACTCAAAGAACATCATTGAACACCATCAACACGTCAAACAGGTCCTGACCAAGCTCCGCCAATACCACCTCTTCCTGAAGCTGGAGAAATGCGAGTTCCTCCGCAGCAGCATCCAGTTCCTCGGTTATATCATCACCCAGAGCGGCGTCAAGATGGACCAGGGGAAGGTGAGCGCGGTACGGAACTGGCCCAAACCCACCTCCATCAAGGAACTTCAACGCTTCTTAGGATTTGCCAACTTCTATCGCCGGTTTATAAGAAACTTCAGTATCATCAGCGCACCATTGACATCTCTTCTACGAAGCGGGCCCAAGTCTCTGTCCTGGACACCAGAAGCCAACCAAGCTTTCCAGACCCTCAAGCATGCCTTCTGTACGGCTCCTACCCTCAGCCATCCGGATCCCCAGTTGCCCTTCGTCGTCGAGGTGGATGCATCTTGTACCGGGTAGGAGCCGTGCTATCCCAGCGGCAGGGTGAGCCTCCCAAACTCCATCCATGTGCCTACTTTTCCAAAAAGTTGTCCCCGGCGGAGCGGAACTATGACATCGGAAACCGCGAGTTGCTGGCCATCAAGCTGGCCTTAGAAGAGTGGAGGCATTGGCTGGAGGGGGCAGTTCACCCATTCCAGGTGATAACAGACCATCAAAACCTGCAGTACCTCACGGGAAGCACGAAGGCTAAACCCACGTCAAGCTCGTTGGGCACTCTTCTTTACCCGATTCAATTTCACAGTGACCTACAGACCAGGCGACAAGAACCAGAAGGCCGACGCTCTCTCTCGACAATTCTCCCCTGACCATGATCCACAACCTCCAGAACCCGTGCTCCCTCCAGCCTTGATTGTGAGCCCCATCCAATGGGCCCTGGACCATCAGATTGCAGAAGCAACTCGCGAGGAACCGGCTCCGCCGGGGCTCCTGAGGGCAGGTCTATGTACCATCTCGACTCCGTCTGCCCCTCTTGGAACAAGTCCACACCTCTCCGGGCTCTGGACATCCAGGCAGCCAGCGGACCCTCTCGCTCCTACGGGCCGCTACTGGTGGCCCAGAATGGACCGTGATGTCTCCCGCTACATCAAAGGCTGTTCCGTCTGTGCCACTTCCAAGACTCCACGCCACCTCCCAGAAGGCAAGCTACAGCCACTACCCATCCCTCGCCGGCCCTGGTCCCACATTGCGGTGGATTTCTTGACGGATCTGCCTCCATCTGAAGGTCATACCTGCATCCTCGTGGTTGTTGACCGGTTCTCGAAGACCTGCAAATTGATCCTCTCAAAGGGTTGCCCACGGCTCTGGAAACGGTGGAGACCCTGTTCCACCAAGTCTTCCGTCACTTTGGCCTCCCGAAGACATCATTTCCGACCGGGGCCCCAGTTCATTTCAGGGTTTGGAAAGCCTTCTTCCGCCTTCTGGGAGTCTCCGTGAGTCTTAGTTCTGGTTACCATCCCCAGACAAACGGCCAGACGGAACGAAAGATCCAGGAAATCGGGAGATATCTGAGGTCCTATTGTAGCCACCAACAGAACACCTGGAACCGGTTCCTTCCGTGGGCAGAATACGCCCAAAACTCACTCCGGCAGGATTCCACACACCTCACACCTTTTCAGTGTCTGCTAGGTTTTCAGCCCCGTTGTTCCCTTGGTCAGGCGAGCCCACGGAAGTGCCATCGGTCCATCACTGGTTCCAGGAGAGCGAGAGGGTATGGAACTCAGCTCACGTCCATCTGCAAAGGGCAGTCCGTGAGGCAGAAGACTCAAGCCGACCGCCCGACGTCGCCAGGCACCTCAATACCATCCCGGCCAACTCGTTTGGTTGTCGACGAGGACATTCGCCTCGGCTGCCCAGTCGCAAGCTGAGTCCCCGCTTTATAGGCCCTTTCAAGGTGGTGAGGCAGATTAATGAGGTCACATACCGGTTACAACTACCCTCACACTACAGAATTGCACCAACATTCCACGTTTCCCTTCTCAAGCCCTTCACTAAACCTCTTCTTCCTTCTTCCACAGAGTCTGGTGCTGAGGCCGTACCTCCTCCTCCTCCCATGGACCCGGCGGACCAGGACATCTACAAAGTTGCTTCTATCTTGGACTCTCGACGACGGGCCGGCACACTACAGTATCTAGTGGACTGGGAAGGGTTTGGCCCTGAAGAGCGTTCATGGGTCAACCGTGACGATATCCTAGACCCAGACCTTCTCACGGGAATTCCACGCCAACAATCCCTCTCGTCCTGCACCCGAGGTCGAGGCCGGCCCGTCGTCGTCGCCCGCGCGTCCTCCGGAGCTGCCCGTGGAGGGGGGGGTACTGTCACAGATCCAACCATGTCCCTCACACCAGACTCAATCACTCCTCCCACACGGTCCCAATCACCCGAGTTCTGAAACACCTGTCACTAATCACCAACACCCTTAAATGTTGCCCTCAGCCTGCACTCACTGTCCGGTCTCGTCTCAGACAACCCGACTCCCACGCTTGTGGTTCCTATTCCGTCTTGCCTGTGTTCCAGTATTATCTCCGTGATCGCTTTCTTCCACCTGGACAACACCACCTGGATCTCCGCTACATTTAAGCCCTTTTCTGTCTCTCTTCAGTCCCTTCCGTGCCTCTTCAGTGGTTTGCTATTAATAAACATACCTGGATTCACTTACGTCCGTGTCCGCCTGTTTATCATGACACCACACTGATATCTGTTGTATTTTAAACAAGTAAAACTCTAGCATATATTGAGGCAATGATCAACTATATTATGAAGCTATATGTTAAAGGGATAGTTCACCCAAAAATGAAAATGACCCCATGATTTACTCACCATCAAGATGTACTCATCACTTACTACACTGTCAGAAAAAAAGGAACACTGCTGTCACTGGGGCGGTACCTTAAGGTACAAAACCGAAAAGGTACTACTATGTACCTTTAAGATACTAATATGCACTCTTAAAGTACTGATGTGTACCTTTTAAGATACTAATATGTACCATATAGGGGTGAGGACGGCACAAAGATGTACCTTTTCACTTTTGTAACTTAGGGTACCGCCCCAGTGACAGCACTGTACCTTTTTTCTGAGAGTGTAGGTGTATATGACATTCTTCTTTCAGACAAATACAATCGGAGTTATTTTAAAAATGTCCTGGTTATCTAGCCAGAAGCTAGATATTTCACTTTATAAAGTTTTAAACATGGATATTTTTCTTACACAAACCCATCGATTCACTTCAGAAGGCTTTTATTAACCCCGCGGAGCCGTGTGGATTACTTTTATAATGGATGGATACACTTTTTTGGGCTTCACATTTTGGGCTGCCATTTTTTATATATATCTTATATAATATAAGAAGAATGTCATATACACCTAGGATGGCTTGAGGGTGAGTAAATCATGGGGCAATTTTCATTTTTGGGTGAACTTTCCTTTAAGCTAGGGCTTCACATCAGGACAAGTGAACTGTCACATTATGTTTAAATGTTTTAATTTTATAGTAATTCAATTAAATTCACATTTATTTGTATAGAGCTTTTCACAATGCACATCTTTTCAAAGCAGCTTTACAGAAAATGCATGTACAATGCATCTACATTACAATTTAGAGTGATCTGATGTGTCCAAGTTATGTATTTCAGAAATGTACATATACAAATCACGCAGTTAGCTAACAATGTATTCATTTCAATGATGTATTCATTTCAGGCAGAATTAATGAGCTCATTGATGTAAAGAATACATGTTGTTAACAAATGATTAGGATATATAGAACATTTAGCATTGGCGATAAATTAGTAATTAAAATGCATGAAAAAATAAAACAATGGTTTGATACTTTTGAATGTACCTTTTCTATTAATTGTTTTCTGTCATATTTACTGCTTAAATTTCCTAGATCCTTTTGTGACAACTTACCCCATAAATGACAACATGCCTCAATAGCAGCTTGGCAGAAAAAAAACCTGTATATTAAAGTATACGTATATTAAGTATATAACAGTATATTACGCAACAAATAATTAATGTAAAAGTTTACATGGAAAAAGTAACATTCAAAAGCGTCACATTGTTTTTATTGATTCAAAAAGTCAACATTGTTAAATTAACTCGATGTATTTTTTTCCTAGCCTGCTTCTATCATAGCTAAGACTTTATGTATTTAAATTAATAAATTATTAAAAATATATTTAAAAATCTATTTCTAAATTAAAATGTTAAAAAAATCACATACAATTAAGATATGAAATGTGGGCCTTCGAGTCAGAACAGTTGAGAATCACTGCTTTAAGGTATGTGTCGGAAATTGAGTCTCAAAAATGAACTTACCCTAAGAAATATTCACTGAAGAAAAGAATGTGTCAATAAGGCCTGATCATAGCCTAATATGTAAAAAGGTACAGGTGGCAGTAGAACAGGGCACAGAATGCCTGGCACCAGGCAGGAGAACGCCCTCTGCTGCCATTCAATGAACTACTGTCAGTTTGTCCCCACACACAGCCACAGACAGCCCTGGGGACTCTTTAGTTTGTCTGCCTCTGGTTTCTGAATCCCAAGACTGCAAATGGATTTGAGGCCCTGGGATAATTATGTTAACAAAAAAAATAATAATACATTCACACACACAGATCAGGACGGCGTGCATGTGTACGTTTGTGTGTCCTTATAAACACAGAATGTTGGAAAAACAATATGTCTTAAGTAGTGGTAAACAACAGTGATCCACTTTCTTGTATCCATCATTGGAAATTTCTGGTACACCAAAATCACTACCCCCCAAATAATCACCCTTTATGCCAAACAAAGACTTTCAAAGGTCTTTGATGTGATGTGAAGGTCTTTTAATAAGCTGTACCGCCTCTGTAGTGTCCCTTCAAAGACAATCGCTCTTACTGTACTTTGTGCTACCACTATTTTCATTACTATAACCTTTCAAGATTCAAGATTCAAGAGTTTTATTTGTCACATACACAGTTATATACAGAATATACAACCGGCATACAACCGGCAGTGAAAAGTAAATATGTGGGGTAAGGCACAAAAAATATGATATAACCTCTGTTTAAAAACCTAGTGAGCTGCCTCGCTGTCTAGTTACTGATTTGGAACAGTCCGAATATGCCCAAACTCAAGTGCTGCACAAATCATTTTGGAGACTCATTTTGCAATTGATTTCACTAGAGTATGACGTTAGCATGTTACTAACAGCATGATACACTGATAAGCATAAAAATACATATCAACAACAAATAATTACACAGAAAGTTTGTATGGATACCTCTCAGTACAAAATGAAATATTTGTATTATAAACATTTATATATATTTAGTTATATATAAAATCTAAATTGGATTTGTTTCTTGAAAAAAAGTCACATACATTTTAGCATACTTCTAAATAGACTTATTACCAAGTAAAAACTGAATATAATGTCTGAGGATACTTAATTGCATGTGAATTGCAAATAAATGAAAATGTATTAAAATTTACATTTACATTAAATGCAATTACTATAGTGCTATTTGACCCACTTAAGTATAGAACTTAAGTACATCTTTATATGTTAATTCTTAATTACTTCCATTGTTTCTGAAATATGGTTAAAGTGTACTGCTGAATGCATTGACAAGGATTTAAGGATTTAACTAAACTAAAATATACTTTAATGTAATTTCTGCTGAAACTTTTATGTCATGTATTTATATATATGTGACCCTGGACCACAAAACCAGTCATAAGGGTATTTTTTTAAATTGAGCTGTATACATTATCTGAAAGCTGAATATTAATATGGTTTGTTAGGATAGGAGAATATTTGAAAATCTAGATATTTACAAAATATCTTCATCGAACATGATCTTTACTTAATATCCTAATGATTTGTGGCATCATTTTGACCCATACAATGTATTGTTGGCTATTGCCACAAATATACCCATGCGACTTATGACTAGTTTTGTGGTCCAGGGTCACATATTTGTAATTACACATTTGTAATGATGAAGTTGGAATTTAGTACATTTAAAATACATGAACTGTAATATCAAATAACATTGCCTTACATTGTTTGTCAACAACACATCAAAATAAGTGTATTTCTTTAGAACACAACAAAAGAATATTAAAACAAAGATTCAAAATTTACTTTAAAAAGTGCACTTTTGTAATAATGTCAAATGAAATGTTTTATTTTAATTACGTTTTACTTAAGTGTACTTAAGTGTGTAAAGAAACTAAAGTGTGTAAAGTCATGAAAGTGTACTCTCCTTAAGTGCACTTCAATTTCATTAATATTATATTATCTGCAAGTAGTGTACTTGATTTGAAGTACACTACAAGAGCACATTCAGTAAAATGAAGCTCACTTCTTTTCACAAGAGTAACATGCCTACCTTTTGGAACAGCCTTTATGTCGATATTAGTGCACCTATGATGCCCTTAAAATCAGTGCTCCCTCTGTAGGCAGCTCACTAGGTTTTGGAACAGAGCAAGAAAGTTTTTATGTTATCACACATCATCATATCCTTTTTTTCCTCAAAGTGTGTGTGCGAGAGAAAAAGATCTGCAATAACAACTAAGAGAGAGTGAAAGCGTGAGGGGGAAAAAAACTGAACGAGAGTAAAAGAGAGAAAAAGTAAGAAAGAGTTGGAGGAAAGAGGATACTGTGAGAGGGGGGCTCAGGTAAGGGTTGCTTAGTAACCGCTCTTTCTGAGACTCTCAGACTATCCGTCTCCAGCAGCCTCCCTAGCGACCAGTGGCGTGACAACGCAACCACGTGCAGCTATGGGCATTTATCACAGGCCGTGTGTGTAATGAGTACTCAGCAGTGGGGAAATTGGGCTGACCTCCGGGCCAAAGCTGTTAGGAGGGACTGGTAGTAAGGCCAGAAGGGTCATGGCATCCTTGTCCCACCCACTTAGTGGGCAGTTATCACAGAAGCATTAGTTTACCGTTGGACCCATATATCCTCAGGCCCTCTATCCAGCACTGCAATGTTTGTACCACTCTAGGTTGCCAAGAAAAATTTAATAACTTTGCTTGTACACTTGCTAGAAGAGGCATAAAAACGGAAATAAAAAGACATGGTCCTTATTGGGGATTGATTGAGATCTGCTCAATTTTCATGTGTTTTCACATTAAACCTGCATCTGTTCTCAACATAAAATATGCCACTTAATATTTGTTTAGGCCCAATAACATTCACACATTTTTAAATGCATCTTAAGTGTCCAAATACTTTCTAAGGGGGACTTGAATGTGATTACCTACTGTTACATATATACAGACTAACCTATAGACCTTATGTGCCAGAGAAACAAGCATGCAACCATCTTTAGAATATTGTGAGAACTTCCGTTTTTGCAGTAGCTCTGCTAAGCCTATTATTTAACTCATCTATATCTTCAACCAGTGTCTTTCCCTCTCTTCACAGCACAGAAAGAAAAAGAGACAATCAATACATAGGCAGATGGAGGGCAGAAAAAAAGAGGCTGAAATAGCCATTTTCAGCCTAGGCTGGTCCCCAGAAAGTCATGAAATCAAAATTTGAACTTTAAAATTGATAAGGATTGATTTTACTGACAGGGGGATCATAATGTACGCCTCTTTAGAGACCATGGCAAAGGGCTAAAGATGCCGGCCATATAAAACACTGAACAGTAAATTAGACCATGGCCCGACAATTAGGTTTTTACTGTTTTAGGATATGGGAAATCTTTAGTGCTTCATCAGACAGGATTAGACATCATTAGACCTGGGGGGATCTGAAAAAGACGAATGCAAAAATAAACTTGTTTGGACAGATGGATTGGATGGAATTCTCAATAACCTTTACCATTTTTTCCCTCTCTGCAAAAGCAAACGCCAAGCTTTATTAGATGCCACCCTGAAAATATAGAGAAGTCAGAGGTAAAATCTTCAGCTTCTGTTCAGAAATTTGAACTGAACAGAAAATAGCCTAATATATATATATATATATATATATATATATATATATATATATATATATATATATATATATATATATATATATATATATATATAGGCTACACAGTATATGATATAAATTATGTCTATATATATTATGTCATTTGTTATCATTAATGCATTAGCTAACATAACATATAACATGATATAAATATTTCTTATAAAATTTCTTTTAATTAATTTTGTAATTAAAAACAATCTGAATTATCATATTTTGGTCATTATAGGAGTAGCTATACATCATTGTCATATATCATTAATGCATTAGCTAACATGAACTAACAATGAGCAATATATTTTTTACAGCATTTATTAATGTTTGTTTATGTTTGTTCACAGTCAACATATATAACTTTTAATTTAAAAATGTATTAGTAACTGTTCAAATTAACACTAAGACAAATAAATACTGTACAAGTATTGCACATTGCTAGTTTATGTTAACTAATGAAA
This sequence comes from Paracanthobrama guichenoti, assembly GCA_018749465.1. Lineage (NCBI taxonomy): Eukaryota > Metazoa > Chordata > Actinopteri > Cypriniformes > Gobionidae > Paracanthobrama > Paracanthobrama guichenoti. The sequence goes on along the minus strand of CM031948.1, from coordinate 36,852,740 downwards.
TCTTATTGTAAAGTGTTACCCAGTTTTATCATATTTTAATACATTACATTCGGTGAATTGCAATATTGGTTAAATAGACTATATTTTCTCACATCTGTGACAAAAAAATATTCCTGGCATATTTCAGAAGCATCAATATTTATATTGAAATTATTCAGTTCCACCCTCTGCAACAAATATTAGCCCAAATTATAAACAACTTTGTCTCTGAAA